>ULGV01000003.1:2981991-3454705 GCA_900519065.1 Yarrowia hollandica | reverse complement strand
AGAGCTCAATTACCAGGGAGTGGGGGTAGCAGGGAGTGATTATTTCCTCTAGTTACTATATATGATTAATGTAGCTGAATTACTGTATACTTGCAACCTCATAGCTCCACTCAAGTGCACAGTTCCACTGTTACACGAATGTGTCCTTTAGCTAAATGAAAAGCAAGCGCAAGGACGCAGTACAGTATATATGGAATGTACAGTTTTCAGTACTTTCATATTATACCTTACTCAAAACATGTGAAACTGATGAATAGGGGGTAAAATTGGAACCATTGGAATAACCCAGTAAGGATCAATAGGGGGACTGTGTTTACATAGATACGAATCATTTATTCAGTAATATTCAACATTATACAGCAGTAACTGTTGGTCATCCGCAGGCTTCTCCGGGACGTAGCACCAAATACCTTGCAGTATGGGTACACGTGTCTTCGCTGGGCATGAAGAGAGGCGCTGTCCCGAATATACGTACTATGACAAGGGCTGGAGGGTTTATTAGTCCCTCAATAGCCAAGGTCAAACCGCCCACCTCTTTGGCGGTGATGCTACTCCAGTCTTCAATTCTCCTTCAGCAGTTGCGTAAACCCCTACCGCCCGCTGCTTATAAATACATAATGATCTGTAGCGGGGAGCTGAGGAAGGTATGAGGTCTGCGCGAACCCTTCGGTTACTCAAAAGGAACCCAACAGTGGTTCGGGGTCGCTCGGATCAGTTTGTTGGAATCATGGTCTCTCATGTAGCATTTCCTCGTGACCTGGTCTGTGATGGGAGCACAGCTCTCTCTTACACCTAGGTGGGCCGACACAGCCACCACGGAAGTGACTCGTACTCAGCTGAATGTTCAGTGGGATAACTGATCGCCTGGCAGATTTCAAGAAAACCTCAAGAGTCATGGAAGACATGTCCCTAAGCCGCAAATTCGAAAGACGTCTGCAGTATGTCGGCACGCTGGTCGAGAAGTCGCATTCCTGGTTGTTCCTTTAACACGTCTTGTAGTTGGCGTACCACAGTTGAAGCTCATGCTTGTGGTCCCAGTTTATGTCCTTCAATAAGTGCCAGCTTGAGTTCATCAGTCGTGGGTTCTCCAAGTGTCTCCTTGAATTACCTCAGGCATCCGACATGTGGGATCCATCGGGGCTGTCAAGTTTCCTGCCCCCTCGGAACTGGGCGAGGGATTTCTCTTGTCATGAGTGTGTGATTGCTATACAGAAAGTCACCCTTAACCCCATAGAGGTCTGGGACGGTGTTGTTCCGGCAAAACCTGTAATTCCTCCTCAAAGAACTCTTGGCGCATCGTTATCATCTGATCTCGATCGGGGTGAGTGCCGCCTCCGCATGTAACGCAGAGATTGGTATCGATCTGGCCGCGAGGTTCTGTAGATTCTGGAACTTGGCCAAGATCCCGGGTGTCAGCTGGTGATGCCACGCGTCAATACCAGAGTCCGTGACTAGAAGACCCGATGCAGTATAGATTCGGCGAACCGCCTCAACTGTCACTCCGATTCAGTGCCCCCTAAGTCGCTGAGCGATATCCAGTGCGGTGTTCCCCGTCGTAACGGAATTAATGAGGTAGGGCCTGAAGTTCATGTTGTTAGTGCCAGACCCTCCGTAGAGTCCGGTCCTTCTATTCCAAGATGCATGAATCCTAGCTTATCGCCGTAATTATTCTCCATGTGGTGGATGTCGGCCCAGCTATGGCTTCCTTCCAGTTTGGCCGTGTTATTCCCAGCCGTGCCCTGGCAGTAAACCATGATGTCGTCGATATAACTGATCGTCTTTGAGTCGTAGCCCTCAATTACCTTATAGAGCGGCGTGCTCTGTTTACTATTCTAGTTATCTATTGTCACCAGGAATGGCGGGGCCGTGGAGATAATTACGACATCGAAGGTTAACCCAGACATATTGCCCCTTGTAATTTTGACAACTGGTGTTTACTCGGGAATATCTTCCATTCCGAAATTTACATGATGATACACCACTTAATAGTCGTACTGAGGATGGCAAACATTACCAAGCTTATGACGAACGTCCTGGGGCGACAGTTCTGTCCACTCACCCTTGTAGGATTATAAATTTGGGAGCCCTTGATGAGAGTGTGTGCAGACAAGTGGACACCCCAAGCCAAGGTAGACGTAGAGACTAATACTCGGACATGACGCTAGGCAGAGCTCTTCAGCAGCCTTTTGGTCAGCCTGGGCAAGACTAGCATGATGGGTAGCCACGACTTTACCAACATGTTCTTTTCGTATAGCGTCCTGCTCGGGGTCCTTGGCTCGCACAGCAAGGGTGGGTCGGCTGCTGTCAGAGGCACAGAAAAGAGGCAGCATGGCTTGATCTCGCACCTTTCGCACGGTCTTGGCAGTAGACAATCACTTGATGTTTATGTTCTCAATTACCTTGTCGAGACACGTCATTCATGGCCATGTATAATTAACGACCTTCTCAGGGACGCCAAGGGACTGCTGGCCTAAGAGATAGGGGTGAGTGTAGTCAAAGCAGAAGAGTTCAGGCGTTGTAACCAGAAACTGTTTCTGCAATGTGCGACTTTGTCAGACTATGATCTCCCGTTAACCCAGACACCGACAGTCCAAGGGTTGCTTACGGAACTCTCACACCCGCTAGTGTACATTTCAACATCTACCCAAGAGTATAGATGAGCACCACAAGAATTCTATACAGCACATTCATTTGGAACTGCAGTTATTGCTATATTGAATGATGAAATGATTGATATACAGAGGTTTTGCATATATTTACGTGTTGCAGATGTAATTTGAAAACCGGCAGTACTCGGACGAATTAGTCACCATTTTATAAGACCAAAAATCTATTGCGAATGCTCAAAAACCGTTGCCAAGACTAGAAACTGTTGCCAAGAGATGAGCCGTTGCCAAGAGTGCGGGCCGTGCGGGCCGTGCGATGAGATGAGATGAGATGAGATGAGCGGGCCGTGCGGGCCGTGTGATGAGATGAGATGAGATGCGATGAGCGGGCCGCGCGGGCCGTGCGATGAGATGAGATGAGATGAGATGAGCGGGCCGTGCGATGAGCCGTTGCCAAGGGTTGGGCCTTTGCCAAGAGTGAGGCCCAACCGGCCCGCTTTTAAAATACAGAATATTGCAATTTAGACTATAAACACAAACGTCACTTCACACTGATGACAATAAATTGTAAGTATATAGCTGTAGATGCTGTGCAGCTAATTGAATGGTCGCATGATCCCACATTTGATACTTTTTGTAGCACTTCAGACACACCAGTCATGATATTGTTTTACTGGGAGGTTTACCAGCAATATTTCCAAGACTTGCACCCCGTCGCGGAAGAGTGCCAAGGCGGAAAAGCCGTTTCGAAGTAATGAATCACGCCACGAGTCGTTGTCAAGAAAGCGAATAGTTGCCGAGTTCGGGCCGGGTGGGTCATGCGATGAGATGACATGATGATATGTAATGACATGAGATAGCCGCGCGGGCAGTGCAGGCAGTGAGAGGAGCCGTTGCCAAGAATGAGGCCCGTGCGACCCGCTTTTTAAATTGCGAATAATGGCGATAAGGCTAGACACAAACTGCACATCACGATTTGTGGATAATTGAATGGTTCCATGTTTCACACTTCTGTTTGTAGCACATCGGTCACACCATTCACGATTTATTGTTTTCGGGAGGTTTACCAGCTATATTGGCTTGTAAGACTCAACTCAGCTCCTTGCTTAATTAGCGACAAGACAGAAAGGTTGTTGGGTGGAAACAGCTAAGCGAAGTGTCTTCACAAAAAGTTCGGGCCGTTGCCAAGAGTGTACGCCGTTGCTAAGCGTGCGCGCCGGACGGGCCGCGTGATGAGATGCGATGAGATGCGATGAGCGGGCCGCGCGGGCCGTGTGATGAGCCGTTGCCAAGAGTCGTACATCCCATTTTTTAATTGAGAAAAATGGAGTTTCAGACTATACACACGAACTTCACATCACTGACAAAATACGAAGTTGTGGGTGCTGTGGGGCTATTTTAATGGATCCATATCCTCGCGACATGTCACATTTCTGTTCGAAGCATTTCGGTCACACCATGTACGATAAATTGCATTCAGGAGGTGTATCAGCTATATAGACAATTCAGTTCCTCGCTTCGAGCGCCAAGACAGAAAATCCGTTACGAAGCAATGAGCCAAGCAAAGAGCCGTTGCCAAGCGTGTGGGTCGTTGCCAAGCGTGCGGGCCGGACGGGCCGTGTGACGAGATGAGATGAGATGAGATGAGCGGGCCGTGCGATGAGATGAAATGAGATGAGATGAGATGAGCGGGCCGTGCGGGCCGTGCGATGAGATGAGATGAGCGGACCGCGCGGGCCGTGCGATGAGCCGTTGCCAAGATATGAGCCGTTGCCTAGAGTGCGGCCCGCCCGGGTATGCGTAGCCAAGAGATTTTATGGCTTGGCGTTTCTTCCGTTTTATTTGTTGGTTTGTCAATGTTATCTGGAAGTTGAACTCGTGCAACTGTGGTCGAAAATTTAATGTGAAGTTACATTGTAATGAAATCACCGGTGGAGTAATTATCATGTTTGTTACTGTTACGATGTTAATCATTCCCTTCACTATTTTAAACTATTGCATTTAATCTTCGCCAGCTTTGTATTTGTGTATTGTTTCAGGATTATTGCAAAACCAGCTGTGTTTTCAAACTTTCCAATTGTTTGCCACTGGGTTATTTTCAAAACCAGAAGATATATCAACCATCACGATATCTCAGGTACATTCCCTAATCTTTCCTCTTACTGCTCTGAAGGAATACCATAGCAAGTGCCAGTAGATACTCTTCTTGGTACTTTTTGAACTTGACAAGAGGCGCTAAAGCTATTACCGCTGTGATTCCAATCAAGCAGAGGTCATTCGGGCCATGGATGTATCGTTGTCAACCAGTGTGTGGGAATTGGGAGAGCCTGGAAAGAGCCTAGTTTATTGAAGAGTACGGCTTCCGGAGGGATGGAAAGAGGGGACATCAGGTAATTTATTTATATATCCATTGCTGCTGTCTAGTAGAACGTTTGATTCTTTGCTATACATTGGATATTCGAAAGGAGAGAAGTGCACAGCTCTAGATATTGTGTTCCTGTATAGCCCTACCAGTACTATCCATAAAAGAAACCACGTAACAGTCACACACCTTATTCACTACAGCCCAGTCTATTTAGCCGCAACAGGAGATTGGAGTTTTACAAGGCTTGGGAGAAGGGTTTAATGAGATACTCTTGAAAGGGTGTGCATATCCTTGGTCTGCATTGTCTACCACTTCCTTCAAAGATGATTTATGTTCCAAAACGGCCACGTCACTTGCCACCTATATGTGAGCTCTTAGGGGTTGGCCATATGGAACCTGGGACAAAACCAACGCCTTGGTTTAACGCACCATTGAATCAAGACGGAACAGTTCGTTTACACATTAGTCGCCAGTCAAGGCAGCCACATCTACAGGCACGAAAAATAAATGGGTAGCTCGTCATTTCTGGCACTGACAGGTGTATCTAGTGATTATTCAGCTGTGGCCACTTGTGGTCTGGTGCTCGGTGGTGCTAGTTTCCTCCATGATCACCCGGGTGATTCCAAACTTCATCGTAACTGTTGGGGAAGTGTTGATTTTCAAATCTGCTTTCCGTTATTGAGCGTTCGCTTTCCTTGACATAATGTTAGCGCCGAGCCTGATCGTACGCATGTGTGACCGCCTAGCCACTCGATAATGTGGTATTATTTGGTCAGGGTTGTCATACGTTGGGGCTGCGTTGGTCCCTGGCATAGCACTCTGTTGTGCCCCGGGAGTAATGAGGGAAGAGCGAGTCTCTATCAAAGGCAACTTAGCTAGCAATACTGTTTTGCTTGTCTCCGTTTTTCTTTTATTAGTCTTGTCTTGCATGGGCTTGGATACGACATGTCACAGAGCTGCTCTCATCCTTTGTATTAAGCTGTTTATTGATCTGTACGATACTGCAACCAACCATTATCGTTCCCCTGCCTAATCCATCTCCATAGTTTCAGCCGGTAACCCAGTTGAGCGCAGACTTCCTAACAATTCATACATCTGTTTGGTATTTATCGCTTTGGGGTTGCTTTGCTAGGTCCTCTCTTCTCCCAAACTGGTGAGATTCTGACCCTTGTCCAACCTGCCCATTGACTATTGTCAGTCTCCGCTGGCTGAAGTGCTGCGCAACATCATCCGAGCCAACCAGCACAATGGAGCTTCTATCGATCGAGACATCCGAGTGGACATTGTCGTTTCTGCCATTCTAAACGCCCATGTCCAGAGTAAACACCTATTACTCGTTGCTGAGATTGCAACTGTGGCCCCCACCTTGGTTCTGCACTCCGTCATGCCCATCTTCACCTTCATAGGTACCAACTCTCTTCGACAATAAGACGACTTCTCTGTCCACTTGATTGAGCAGACTGTGGCTCTAATTGTGCCCTGCCTGGCTAGTAACACCCGTAAGGTCGATGTTCAGCTTGGCTCGTTTGCCACAGCCTTCCCTAACGTCCCTCAACACATACGAGTAAAACTGTGAAGATCTCGTTCGAGCCTTGGACGCCTCCAACTTCAAGGACTCTGTGGCTACTCTGCTGTTCCTGTTTGCCCAGAAGTTTGTCGAACTCAATGCCGACCGAAAGACAGCCAAGGTTGTTGCCAAAGCTATTTGGTATGTCCAAGCAGCTGGCTGTGGTTCTGCTTTACACTGCCCTGGTCCAGCAGTTGTACTACATCATCGCGACCAACCCCAACACCAAGGAGAGGGGAGAGATCAGACGTCAGATATTCCTTCTCACTGACATGGAGCCAGAAGTGTCCCCCCCTTGACTTCCTGGTTGCTCTTCTTGGTACCGAATTCTGCTCCTGTACTGGTCTTGTTCAGTCTCGGGGCTCTTCAGATTGCTTGCCGTGTTAATCTAGAGCAACTACCCCGAGCTTTCCAACCTCCTTTTGTCTCTGCTGCCTCGGCCTCTGTACTACATAAAATGCCAGGTCGCCTACGCTTGAGGTCAATGAAGGTGGCGAGAGCTGTTTCCCTCATAAGAATTTGGACAGTTGACTTCAAATAACGCAGGTAAAACAGCCCATCTCTTTGGCAATAATGTAACTCCAGTCATTAATCCCTCTTTGGAATATCTCGAAAACACTTGTACCAACCTCACACAGATGGTGCATGGTACATGACAATCAGCAATGGAACAAGGCGATTAAGTCTCCGTACTGGGGCCGCTTGGATTGGTTCGTAACAGGCATAATATGCCATTTGTCATTGGCTCATAAATGAGGTCGCTGGAGATGGGTACAGTACACCATGATCCCTAGGTGGTGATCCCAGTCACTAAGGTTACCCGTCTGTCCTTAGTGATAGAACTATTCTAGAAGCCCTCAAGAGTACCATAGGCCAACGTATCCTTGAGACGCAACTTTAGGAGAGGTTCACGGTGTGCTGTGCACTCCAGATGGGGAGCGGCCAGGGTTTCCCTTGTTTCAGATGTGTAATGGTAGTTGTCATACTCTTGTCTTTGATTCTTCTCGAGATTATAATCTGTCATCAATAATCTCCTGCTTAGGGAATGTAACTCCAAGCTCTCAGTGTGCTGCCACAGGTCCTCTTCTGGCCATTCTGTCTATAGATGCCACCACGGCTCTCCATTGTCATTACTTCGATGGGATATCTTGTGACGTGTGCAGTTGGAATGTTGTTCAGGTTGTTCCTGTAGTGCTGTCAAGCTGTCCTTTCCTAGATGATGGATCTGACCTCAATCACGAAAACACTGCCTCCTCAAGGAGCGCTGAAGCTGCTGTCAATTTTGCCCCACCGTGGATTATTTTCGCTACAATGCTATAGTTTTTGGAACTTGTTCATGGTCCAAGGTGTCATTTTGTGATGACACTCTTTGATGGAGTATTATAAGGGTAATAGAACACATGCTGTATATATTTGGTGGCATATAGTGTCACCCTAGACTCCTAGTACTGTACCCCCAAGTCGATTAACTATTCCCAGTATGTCTTTTCCATTGGAAATCCCCAACTAGCATGGGACCTGAAGTTCCTTTGGTTAAAGCTCTAGGGTGTTGCCCAAGAGCTTCACCAGTGACTGTGAACAGTGACTGTGAACAACAATATTTCAATGCTTCCATCTACTCCCTAGTAACAGGGACTTGGGGTTACTTTTGCCATAGTCGATGTCATTTGATAGATGACAGTCCGTCTACGTATGCTTCCCAGTACCTTCTTCAGCTTAATCATGTCGTCAACACAGCCGTAGCAGTAAGCCGTGTTGAAGTTGGTGTAACCAATCGATTTTGTGCTGTGGCTCTTGTAAGACTGACGAGCGACTTTGAAGTTAAGAAGATGAAACTGCTAGTTGTTGTTCACTGGATTTTAACGCAACTGCCTTGTTTGAGCCTGGCCCCTGGGCCCTTGCAATAATGACTGTTCATAGGACACAGTCTGTCTCGCCCATTCCAGCTCTCCCCATCTCCCTTCTCCGTTGCAACGTAATCATTAAGCAAACATGGTGAGGCATTGGTGGTCGAACTAGCCCTCGTTCTAGTACTTCCACCTTTCCTGCTAATTCGTCACCCAGACCTGTCCAGTCCAGCGTTTCGAGGGCGGGTAGTGCTCGTGTTATCTCTGGAAGCTTGCGGTACTTTGATGTTTTCCCTGGAAGGCAAGTTGTTTCAGGAGTTTCTACGGCTGTTTCTCCCTAACTTTGGGACGACATTCTCTTCCCCTCGTTGCCTCCGTTGATCTGACTATATGTTCATCCACCATCAACCATCCGTTGTCTTATTTACCTCGCGTATTTGATGAATTAGAGCATCCGGTTTATATACCTACGTGACACCTCTCGTTGGGTTTTAAGTCAGCCACGCGGCCTTTGGGGTTCTGTTTCGCAGTGGAAATACCCGCCCGTCGAGTTTTCCCCTCTAATGTGGTGTTGAAAGACCGAGAAAGTGCCTAGGGGTTCTTCGCTTGTCCCCAGAACAATCTTCTGGTAAGGTCAGAGCCCCAAATGTCCAGTTGGGTCCGAACTGCTTCTCATCTCCAGTATTACCCCGTATGCCAACAAGGCTGTTTCTTTTCTCATTTCTGAGTGGAGGGACATCGAATTCACCATGGTTATTGGTTCGAAGTTGAACGATAAGATGACATACTAGCTGCTCGCTCTGTAGCTGAATGCTCCTGGCACTCCGTCAATGGTCTGGTTAGTCATCCGGTTCTTTGAGTTGAGGCTGGTCGAGTTTCAGCCTTTGGGACTTCCCTTGGCTTGCTCTGCTCACTGGCTTACCACATTTTGACCTCCCCTTCGTGCTTCTTGTCGATCCATTCCAAGAGTGCTAGTTATTTTATCGAGGTCGGCTGTGGTTATTGGGTTTAATGGCCTCTTACTCGCTTGAAATGTCATGAGTGAGCCTAGGGGGTTATCTACAGGCTTGAATCTGCTTTGGGCTTTGCGGATGACTTGTGTATGAGTTTCCAAGCCTCTAACAATGGAGTTGCTTCCCTTATATAGGACAGTGTGTATATACCTGATTGATATCTGGGGGGTCTGAACGGGTTGAGGGTCTCTCGTACTGTGTCTCTATACTCTTTCTCGAAGACACGCTTCACGTGGACCATTGTGGCTATTGTTCTGGTACCAACTTGTCGTTAGCTGACTAGCTGCGCACCTTGGCACAACTTGAAGCTCGTTTCTTGTGCTGAATATCCGTTCCTTCCCTTGTGTTGTTCCTTGGGGAGCAGTGATGCGTCATGCAGACTTGGGACTTCCTCTGTAATGTATTATCTTTGGACCGGCCAGTCTCGTTTTCCTCCTTTAGCAAGCATTGTGACCGGTTATTCACCCTCCTATTATCGTGTGTGCTCCAAAGACCATGTGCATCTGAAGTCTCATGGTTTCCTTGTCCTGTTGTTTCTTTAGTGTCTTGGCCTTCAAGGTCACGTTTATCCCTGTTTCCAATACTGTAAAAAATGATAAATATCGTATTCTCCTGTTTTCGACGTGAGAGCGGGCAAGTATTTTATTTATGATTGTTTCTGGCATTGAATAATACGACAATCTCGATAAAATGTCAGTTACACGTGGCGTTGAGACCGACGTGTACTTATGTTTACACAGAACTACCCTGGTATGTTTCTATTTAATTTGGCGATGCTAAGACTTGGTTCTATTGCTATTTTGTAAGTCCGAATGGTTCCAGATGTATGTAAAGTGAACGATTGATGATATGTTCAGGTCCAGTCCACCTCAAACCGTTGCATCGTTTCCAATACGATACAAATGGTGGCTGGTGTAAAGGCGGGACAAAAAAAAGGCTGCCCTACTTGAACACTCAAGAGCCCGCTAGTTCGAGTGTCCTGCATGGCGGGCAGTCTGTGCCAGAGATTGCATCTCTTCCTGAATGGCAATTACGGGCTGTTCGGCTTGGGTTATTTGAGGGCATCAAATCCCTCTACCCCTTGTCTGTAAGCACGTATATTCGGGACAGCGGCCCTCTCCTTCCTCAGCGACTACGAACGAACAAAGGCCGTAGGCAGATGACCAACTGTTACTGGCGACAACGCTTAAATATACTGAATAAATGAAATTGTATGTATGTAATGGCAATTACAATAATGAACCTCCCAGCGACTTCACATTTATTCATAGAGCCGCAGTAACTGTTGATCATCAGTAGTGGACACGGCCTTTGGCAATCAACAGAACCTGAGGCATCGCCGCTTTAGCACATGGTGATGCTGTGGTAATCTCCAGAAGTGCAGTGAGTTGAGTTCGTTGTCACCATAGTCACCGTTATGGTTCTTTTAGTACCGGTACCAGTACCATATCGATGCGTTGAACGAATTAGGGATGGTGTGCAGTGGCGTGTCCAGTGAACGTTGCGCGCCCCAGTGGAAAGTGGCATCCGCGTTTCGCCGTCTCGGGAGAGGTATCAGTAGTGGACACGGCCTTTGGCATTCAACAGATCCTAGCCTTAGACGGAGACTTGGCCAACATGAATACAGCACCAGTCAATTGTAGAAGCTTCCCTTGTGTGGTGCCATGTCATATCATGTTGATAGGCAGTAGTGGCCACGCGTCAACCAATATCAGCGGATGAATTAGATTCGAGGCTTAGCTCCCACCGTACCCTCTTGTGCAAACGCGTGTGCAAGTGTAGTGATGGGGATCCTTGGAATCATGGTAATACAATGCGGGTAACAGGTGGCCACACCGGTTTGCTCAGTCCAGAGATGGTCTCAGATGGGAGGTGCACTTGGTCAAAGGTGGGTTCAATCAGGGGGTTTGTTGCTCGGATTGTTTCCAGCATACACCCCCACAAGAGGTCCACAGAACACTCGTGGGTATAAGTCCAGCACCACACCAATACCTGCAAGACCGCTGACAGAGCAACACACTAGGCCATGAGACCCATCAGGCACAGCGAAGGGGACTGCACCTGGTACGCCTGAGCAAGCAGCATAACAACATGCTCAAGTGGTCCATGACGTTGGCAGGTCTGTCGCGCAGGTAGTAGGTGACAGAAGTATGTTGTCAACAGTGTCGAGAGTGTTCGTGCATGTGTTCGTGCCCGTCGCCGTGCAATTGCTGGGTTTCTGGTGTAGTCGTGGCAGGCGAGGTCAGGAGTCGAGCTGTCCAGATGTTGCTGCTGCTACCAATGCACGGAAAGATGGCAGTCGCTACTCCGGATGAACAATGTGTCACTTAAATTCAGTTGCATCACAGGCTCGTTGGTGCTCGTGTTCGTGAAGGTGCGATGCAAGTGCTTTGTTCGTTGTCCTGGTGCTGTACTCGTCTTGCTGTTGCTGTGCTCGTTTTGCTGTTGCTGTGGTGCACGTATCTGAATCTGATCCTATGGTTAGTAAGTGGTTGTGTACCGGCATTAACGCGGCGCGGTTGTATCTGGGGTTGATAGAATACTCACTCTTTGGTAAAAGTTAAGGCCAGTGTTAACAGGCAGAAACGTTGACGTGTCGAGGCAGCTCATGGCGGACGATTGGGGGCTGGCACTCTGGCCTGTAGGGTCTGTGTTGCGACAACAGAGGGGAGTCATCGCGAGTAGCAGACTCAGTGCTGGTGAATAGCCCTTGCTCTTGCTGTGATGCTCAGGGTGCTGGTGTCTGCGCTGATGTACAACGGCATTGCTGGGCGTAGAATCTGTGGTTAGTACGTGTTTGTATACCCGCATTGACGCGGTGCAGTGTCTGGGGTTGGTAGAATACTCACTCTTTTCAGAAGGCCAGTGTTGACAAGCAGTAACTATGACGTAGGTCCAAGCTGCTCATGACGGACAATGGGAGGCTGGCGCTCTGGTCCGTAGTATCTGTGTCGCAACGACAGAGCGGAGACGGATCATTACGAGTACTGGCGCGTTGACGTTGCAGCTGTTTGGCGACCAAGACGCGCTACAGTACGATGACGCCGTTTGAGCACATTGAGCTTGACGAAGTCACGTGTACCATGGTAGACGCTGACCCTGCTTGGCGAAGACACACGTAGACGCTGGCGTTGAGTTGACGGAGGAAGGAATGCGTGACGACGTTGCCATTGACTGACTGGCGTTGACTCTGGCGCGTACGAAGCAGTAGCGTGTTATAGGCGGAGGCGTGACAAAGGCGAACGCGTAGATAGCGGGCGAAGGAACGGGCGTGGGCGGTGAAGTTGACGTAGCCGCACGCGTAGACCTTGAGCTGGCAAAGTCACGCGTAAACCATGGCATTTGACGTGTAGACGTCGACTGCTTGACTCAGACACAAGCACAAACGTTGACGGTGACGCGTCGGCAAGGTAGACGCGTAGTAATCAGTGCTGGAGGGCGGCAGAGGGTCCATCAGTAGCGGTTGTCTGCGGCTGGCGTGTAGTCCACAGCGTCGTCTGCGGTCACGAGTCACCTGTGGCCCCTGACGGCACGCGTAAGGGTGGTGACACGTGGGAGTGACATGAAACATGACATGACCCCTCAGGGGGCTGAGCACATTGGTGTTTGAATCATCATAGCGTAATGAGGTCACGTGGCGGTCGTAATTGTCCCCAGAGTTGCGCTGTGTTGTGGGAGGTACAAGTGCAGGTAGAAGAAAGACTTGGAATAGGAGGAACTGAATGTATAACACTTTGTGTCGGGTTTGTGTTCTGTGATTCGGCGGGGGTTGTTTGTTTATTTTTTCCACTTAAGGTTCGCGCTTAATTCATAAGGGGGCCCCAGACAAATAGGGCACAGAACCTATAGACAACTTGTGTGTGTAAAGTGGGGTGAGCATGTTCGTTTTCAAGTTGTATCCAGTTTTCCAGCTTTGACTAATTATTGTGCGCTAACACTGTGAAACAAACTAATTAAAGTAGCAGAAACCAGTTTCAATCTTTCTGCTCTCTTTTGAATCCAGGAAATCCATGATCTCGCCGTTCGAAATCATCACGACATTGAGGAGGTGGTGATGTTTTTAGGTTCCACGACAAAGCGTGCTCACGACACTGGAAACGGTTCTGTAATCCAGGCTTATAATTGAATTTTGAATTGGAGGGATACGTGGGCTATTGTGGGTAATTTCCATCTCATTCAAAGCCTCCATCTACCTCGAGTGCTACATTCTAGGGGAATCATCGAACAGATAACAGCTGGGTGTTGGGGGTTATACCCGGCTCAGCGACTTGAACGGCCAAATAATCAAATTAAAAGCCCTCTCTACTGTTACCACTGTGAGTCAGGTCCCCCTGTAGTCCAGGACTGTCTATTATGGAGGACACACTAGTAGAGTCTGCTGCATTGGCCTCGTTGAACAGTTGCCACTAATTCAGCGATAGACTGGGCCAATATCTTGTTCGGATGGTGACAATAGAGTGGGATCCAGTACACGTACAATACTATCGATGTAGTAGAACTCGTGCGGTTTATATTGTGCATGCCTCATACCGCCACAGTACCTTTCAGTACGGATAGGGGTTTGACAGGTCATGTGCAGAATTTTTGACAGCAAGTGGCGAAAGAACATTCCAAGAGGTTCTAAAGAGATTCCAGACCTCTAAGAGTATGTCTGCGTGTTACGAACGGGTACTCACTCATTTAGTATGCTATATTTGCCAGTTTTGGGGTCCTCGTGGGTATAAACCGGGCGACTCAGGCTACTGTGCGTATAGTGCACCGACCTGATGCTTGTACACAATCACGTTCAGATATCGATGTTTTTTCGGCTTCCTACAATAGTATATTAGTAAATCGTTTACGACTCGCTTTGATGCCCTAGACACTCTTATATCGTACCCGTACTGCAGTCTCGATGGTCGGGCAGGCTAGTGATACTTGGAAAGAAGCAAAAGTCCTCTAGGGTGTCCGAATACCACGATATTGAGACTTGACCACTAGCTACCTGGTATATCCCTTTAATTATCATGCTAAAGAAGCTAGATGTATCATTGGTTCGTCTATACGTTGTAACGGCCATTATTCTACAAATACTGACGACAAGCACGGCGCTAGGGAGTTGCTATCAATACGACCAGTCTCGTCCGTAGTATTTACAGCTTCCTGTCTGTTTGTTTTAGTGACACGTAAAAATTAGGATATGACGGCCCCCCTGTTTTTCACAATCGGTATTACGAAACCTGTCGATTCAATAAAAGAAACGTACCGGTACTGATACCCAGTACTCAAGCTAGCAAATAGGCAAAATTACCGACCAGATATTCATATCAACATTGTCCAGATCAAGTTCAAGCTACCGTTACCAAGTGTACGTAAGATAATGCACGAGGTTTCGACACCATTGCCATGGCAACAATCTCTAGGAGCTTATGGATAGAATAAATATCAAACAAATTCGAAACAATTCATTAAAATATTTATTTCAAACAACTGATACTCGGACCTAACAGGAATCACCAAGTCTTTCTCTTTTATATTAACCACCGTAGTTATATACGTCAGTATATAGAGCTCCTAATTTATCCATTACCCCTATTTCTCTTTGTAAGCTCTTGATCCTCTTCAACCACCACCACCACTTTTGCTATGCAACCACCACCACGACACAAAACATCATGGTATTAAACCACTGGTGTCAATACAACCCCACCTGTGAGTATTATCTGTTGTGATCAATTGCCTGAGCTACAGAACACCGTGTTAATCGGATGACGATTCTGCTAAGCCACATTGTTAGAGCTTGTTGCCACCACTTGGTTTGAGGGGTCTGTGTGTCTGATTCGTTGTTTGGCTACACCGTCGCACAAAGTCAGGGCTATACTGTTTCACAGGCTACTCCACACAGAAGCCGATGCCATCGGTAGTTCCAGTTTACTGTAACGCCCCATACCTTTTGCACGGCTTGCCATTCATCTCACTAGTTTCTACCTGAGGACACCCACCATCTCTCAATCGGACAGTCGTCAGCACTATACCGTCTACAAGTGACGGTGGATGTTCTAGATGTGAGTCACTACAGTAATCGTGTATGCTGTTGGTCCTCTCACCACGTGTCCTAATACCAGCACCAAGCGGTAATATGGATTTGCATCTCAATACTGGATACGAGTAGTGATACAAACTATTAGGTGATGGCCGCTGTATATAAAAATGGAAGCACTTTGAGTGGTGTCAATTGAATGGGGGGTTATATAGGGGCTGATGCGTCCCCGAAGACACTTAATAGACCACACGTTGACAACACGTAGACCACACGTAGACCACGCGACCACACGACCACACGTAGACCACATTATGCACATGCAAACAGCACGTATACTACAGACAAAGAACTCCTGATACATCCCCGGTGGGACTAATGTCATACCCAAGCTGTAGGAAGCCTGACGCAACGTGCATATTACGAGGCATGCACCTATAATGTGTGCCGTATCGTACGAGTATCGTACGTACCCGGTGGCGAATTTCCAAAAGTCCGAAGTTATCAGTTCCGTTGTTCCACCCTAACAGCCCAAGTGTTCAGCCCCAAAGTGTTCAGCCCCAAAGTGTTACCAGCCCCAAAGAAGCTCTCGACTCCGAAACTCTAAGCCGATCTTAAGTTCTCAGGCCAGAGTGGCGGATACTGTTGTAACGAGTACTGGTAGTAGATGTATATATCTATTCAATTAAAAAATTCCATTAATGATTCTTACCAGATACCCATACGTCTTCTCAACATTCTAATGAACACGTTCACCGACACGAGTGCCCGTCACTACAACCCCTGGTAGCTACAGGAACTTACGTCGGCATTAGCTTAAAACTTTAAAGAGCTATCGCCTTATCGGATCACGCTGGGGGGCCTGAAAGGAATGATGGTAAATAGCACGACAACGTCTTTATCGTTGGAAATCATTAAATAAATTCCTAAATTGGAAACCACCGTACCCTGCGGGTGTGGCGATTGGTTAACACAGGAGTCTTTCCTGTCATGCCTGTCATTCTCAAAATTACAGATTCTGTGCGCTCACAACTTGACAGGAGCGGAAAGTGAAAGGGGGCGCAGCTATGTCAAAACAGCAGCATTTGTATCTGCCCCTGTGGTTATTCTATAGAGATCAATGTAAGAAAGGGCAGCTTCTAAACAATCCAGCCCTTACATGTCCCCCAAGCGCCGCCTTAGCTATCTATAAAGGCCCATACTAACTTGAAGCGTGCTTCAAAAGTCACTGAAGTATGCCCCAACATACATTCGATTAAGCTTCAAAGTAACTTTTGTACTCAGGGGAAACTCACAAGGCCAAAGGCGGACACCGTGGGGCAAACCTATAGAGAACCCATTTTTCCATAATCACATAATCTATTAGCCTATAACCGCTGGAGATGTTAGTAGTCCGAGGGTACGAGTAATCCGAGAGCTGCTAGCACATGTTGTTGAGTTACAAGCTCAACTTGGAAATGAGAAAGGTCCGAGGGTGAACCTTCTAAGGGTGACCCCAGTATGGATTCTAGGCATTATTCGGGTATAAATATGTGGAAAAAAAGTAGAGATGAGAATCTTCAGTGTATATAATGCTGAAGGTTGTCTTGTGATCCTTCTACTGTAATGTATTGGTTATGGGGTGAACTGATTTCGAAGAACAGCTGTTGCTTCCAAGCCTAACCTCGTGCAAATTACTAAGCTATTGTACGATACTACACTGTAATATACTTCCAAGAGCCGCACTTACTAAGCACACGTCAAAGTTTGGAGGTCGCTATAGTGGTGGAAAAGATGAAAAAACGTCATGGCTGGGATTAACCTTTAGAAAAGACCTTTTTGGTCAGAGTGAGCCGGAGATTAAGAATATAGAAACCATTTTTGCGTAATATTTTTTCTGGGGATTCAAAAATTTGCAAAATCTGAAGAAATAAAAGCTTGAATCTTCTAAAAATCAGCTTTGGAAAGTTAAAATCTCTTTTTTTGGATGGAAAAACCGTGGGAAAGTCTAAATCTTCTAAAATTCGGCTTTTGAAAGTTAAAATACCATTTTTTGGATGGAAAACCCGTGAGAAAGTGTAAATCTCCTAAAAATTCAGTCAGAAAGGCTCAATTTATCCCTTAGAACGTCGATAAATAGTGTAGAGAACATTATTGGATATGCATTTGGAGAGACAGTTGTCGAACGAAAGGTGGTAGAAGAGCCTTGGATATAGTGAGACGTAAATACAAGGAAAATTAAAATGAACACATCTAACAAACAGTCTTGCTGTGTAGCTATTGCTACAGTGCACTATCGCACAGTACAACACCCACTCACATCAAGCGCTATCAAGATCCTTTCGATGTACCGGTAGTTTCTACATACGTGAAGGGTATCCGGCTACATCACTTTAGTGACCAGTGACCTACGCCTAGTTCCGTGAAGCAACCACACACACGTTGGGAAGCCTAACACTGTACGAGTATTGTACCCACACAACAGTTCGTATCGTTCGACACTATACTAGACTGGGCACCTGGCCCCCCATGCTTTCTTCATGGATTACCCTCTAAACACTGCCACTTCTAAAGCTGGTGAAGGAGACAGATATTCTGTTTGATACTGCAATGGTATCTATCCCAAAAAGTGAGTAAGACCTCCGGCGGAGTATTGGCGGGAAAAGGTGACTGGATATTCGCTTTTTGTATTGGGCTTTTGCATCTCCAGTTCACGAGAGGCCTCTAACTTTCCATGTGGCAGACCTTATCCAACTCCAGTGTTTGATCAGTGAGAAGTATACTCTTCTGTGTAACCGACACATACCCTTATCTATGGATATTTACCGAAACAAGTATTTGCAAGAACGAGTGGCTAGCATTGGTGCCAAACTTGTCAATCGATAATATTGTAATCCTCAGTTCTAGGAGTCCCTGACTTTGTTTCATGAAGAAACTACAATCACATCAAACAAGTAGAATCTACTCCTTCCCATTCACCAGTTGTAGTACCTCATCAACGGACATTACATCTCTTGTATGTCACGCCACGACTCAGACTCACTTGGTTCAGTGTCAATAGACGACAGACCATTCATAATAGTCACCTTCATCTCATTCAGAAGCAATCATGGATCTTCACACAATACTGCTTGATGGTATTGGTATACTCATGAGGCACGTCGAGCAAGTGTGGGGTGAAAAGGTTATTTGGATTTGCCTCAAAGTCTTCGACACACCAGGATTTGACTACATGGTGGAACACGGGAATGTTTTCGTTGTACTGCTACTGTAAATCTTCGAGGACCTCTTAGACCTTTGTAAGTCTTTGTGTTCTTTTTTCTCACGACACGTCCCTCTTTTGTGTCGCCAGATTAAGTGGTGTTTTTTTTTTTAAATCAACTTAATTGCCAATAAACGCAACCTTAAGGATTATAGAGTTTTACACAATAAAAACACCTTGAAACAAGTCCAATATTACCTTGAAGTGTTTCATTATTTGAGTCCGCTTTGAAATAACTAAGACTAGTTCATTCATCCATTTTCAGCAGTCCAAAATGACTATTAATGTCTATTTATAAGGTATATCTGCAAGGTTCCAAGAGTTGGACCTTTGGGGCTGACATCTGAGCGGAAGACAACCTTTGAGGCATGGAACAAAGGAACAATAAATGCATCAAAACCTTCACAGGGCCCCTGTAAGGCATCCCATGCTGACGTTAGTCACCATTTCCAGCCCTGTTGGGAGGCGTGTCATGTGTTTTTCTGTCTAGCCCTCAACAGACTGTCAAGAAGCCGTTTCCCCCATTCTGATTCCCAGAAAACCGGCGGGGCTTCTCAAGGGGGTGGGGGGTGTTGATAGTTTTTTCCTTGGGATGATATACGTACCACCCTCAGTACGTACTGTAGCTAGGCTTTCAAGTCGTTGACTATGGGTAATCGGACGGGAGCCGTATTTTCTCAAAAAGGAGGCTGGGTTCTTCAGTCCACTACAAGTACTTTCACTGTCCCCTTCATCTATTGCTGTTTAGTTAATCTAGAATACATTTGCGGTGTAGCTACTGTACTTTCTCACACAGAAAAAACAACCCTGTCTATGGGTATGTGTCGCGTTTTCTCTCTTAACCATCACTCCAACAGCAAAACGCCAAACGCCAAACGCCATGACAAACACTAGGCCAAGAAACTGAACCAGGTACAAGTATCCCTTGGCTACAGGCTTCTCATCCTTTAGCATCGTTCATCTCTGGGCTTTCGTTATTGCTAGTGAGTACTCCCGTTTGTATCGTTCCCAGTTTGCTTCGGGTCATTTCCCCCCTCACAACTAACACAGATGTCACCTCCAGGGCATGAGATTCTTCGGAACCTCTACAGCAGATAGTTAGATATACTAACACGTCTGCAACGAGTGGTGTTGGCATGGGCTGTCTTCTCAGAACCATGTCTCTACCGCAAGGGTGAGTATTCATGATGATGTTTTGGTTTTTGTTGACACCAATCTTGTTGGGGATTGGTGGGTGAGTGAGCTATTCTGATAGAGCTGGGGGAATATTGGTGCCACATCGCACTCAACAGTCTCGGTATTACACTCACGTGACAGTTTGACCCCACTTCATCACTATTGGAGAAGACCTGTAAGGCGGCGTAGTGTTGCTGATCGGTGGTATTCCTGCCATGACCAGTTGATTGTGGCGGGGAAGGGATAGGCAGGGCTACTAAATAGTGGCTAGGCAGTATTGAAATGCTAGGCAGTATTGAAATGCAATATTCAACAAAGCTCTTCTCATTGATTCGATTAGTGACAGAAACAAAACCGCGTCTCAGAATGTGGTGTAATTAATAAGACAACACTCGAAATGATATGACACACATCTCACGACACATTTAACGGCACACAAAGAGTTATTACTGGTGGCCGACGCATGTTGCACCCCACACGACGGGTTATTTGTGGCCCCAAAGTGCGCGCCTGTACGAGTATCGTACAATACGGTGAGCTCGTGTTGGCCCTGCGATCCCCGATTTGGCATAGTACGTGCGGTACGATACTCGTACTACGGCTCGCCTCTTTTACCGACGTGGCAAAAGAGTCGGAGACATGACAAATCTCTCGGCTTTGCCTCTATATGCGAGGTGGCAGAACACTTGGCATTATCGTTGTCGCCGCAACCTGGCTGAGCCCTCAGGTTTGTCCGTATTTCCGATAACTAGCATGTCACCAGATTCGCTGAAAACCAACAAAAAGTTGGCTTAATTCTTGTCCCCCACATCGTAGAACAATAGACCCAGAGTGAGTGCCAGGGGTGGCAAAAAACTCGGGTTTATCCTTTTTTCCCCACAATGTCAGGGTTGCGAGTCTATAAGTGCATAGCTACTCGTATTCTACAGGTGACGTATATAGCACGAGCAAATATGGCTATAGAAGGAAGTATAAGAGCCACCATACTCACACCAGAACTTCCTCGGTCAGTTGGGGTGGCTCACTTTGTTTTCTGATCTTCCAAATTTTCCACATGCAGGAGGGACAGGGAGTGCATGAAGGGGGAAATTTGTAGCCAGATGAAGTACCATTTGGACAATGGAAATCACTACCAGGTAAAAGATTTTCATCTCTTTCAGTAACCTGTATTTTCCATCAGCCCTCTTACATTTTATTCCATCACCTTCCAAAAACACCCAGAAAGTTCCAACTGGGTGGTCGCGGAAAACTCTTTTCAGAAGGTGCATTGGAATGTGCGTCTAAGAAGTCCATTTTTTTCGCCACCAGCCCAGGTTTGAAACTCAAATGGCTCTCAGAAAAATATATAAACCCCCTCAGCGCCCCCATTGAAACCTCAGAATTCGGCCAGTTCATTCTGTGTCTATTCTGAGGACGGAAGGTGCGGTAGAGCCTGCTGAGATGCGGAGCTATGAAGCAGACCTGTCTTACACAACTTTGACAGCTTCGCTAGCTGTCAGTCTGGCTATGACGCGTTTATCGCATGAGCCCCATCGGTCAAGAGACTCACGCTATGACACATTGAAAAACATGTATGAGCCTGAGAGTGCGAGAGCGTTTGGTTGGGCGTTTTCAGCTGAGAAACCAGCGAGTCCATAACAGATGCGAGTGCGACCGCCTGAGCCAAGTGTCAATAAGTCCTCCGGGTTGACCTCCTAGCAAGAGTCAATGAATCCCTTAGGCTGACCGCCATGTGCTGAAACAATGCCATGAGTTAAGAGCGAACTTGGCCGACTGAAATGTCTGTGCCACTACTGCCGCCAGAGCAAAGAGCCAGAGCCATTGTGCCAGAGCCACCGATCAAGAGATACTCCTTTTGCCGCCAAGCTGAAGAGCCAAGCTGAGATGCCAGAGCTGCCAGTAGTGCAAAGATGCAAAGATCTGTTTGACAGACGCCTTCAAGGCAAAGCGCAGGCTCGGACCAGAGCTAATATGCCCGAGTCAGAGTCGATGAGTGAGAGCCAGTGAGTCCAAAGAGCAATAAGAGCCAAACACCACAAGCCAATGAGTCCCAAGAGGCATCAAGTGCTTTACTAGGCTGCAGTAAGTCCGAGGAGCATGAGCCAGAATGCCAGAGCAATGAGTCCCAAGAGGCAATAAGACCAAGAGCATAGTGAGATACATGAGCCAGAAGTCCTAAAAGGCACTACGAGCCACTCACGAGCCAGAGCAAATGAGCCAGAGCTACACGAGCAAAGAGCCTGTAAGTCCTATACGGCAATAAGTGCCAAACGCCGTATTTCCAGCCGATAAGTCCACAGAGCAATAAGAGCTTTTCAGCGCCAGAGCTGAGCCACTAAGTCCAAAGAACAGTTAGTGCCGTATGCCAGAGCTGAACAGAGCCAGGGCCATAGAGCCGAGGCCATGCCACTAAGTCCTACAAGGCAATAAGCGCGTTCTTGAGGAGTAAGCAGTGAACCTCTGAAATGAGGATGTAACTGCCGAACCTGTTATCTAGTTAGAGGATTAGGTGATTCAACACCGAACCTCTGGGTTAATACATTATGGTCCCACCCAAATTCTCAATCGTAGTTGTGTTTGTGCTTTGTAGTTTTGTAATACAACTTCACCAATTGGTTTAGACACAAATGGTCCACCAAATATTACGACCCACAGTATCGGACGAGTACTGTACTTAATATATTTTTAAGGGATAAATATAATCGCATCTTCACCCATGTATCTGTTGTATATACCGTTATAATTACCGCTAGCTATTCTGGTACACTAACATGAACGAAAATCATTAGTAGAACAGAAACATTGTATTAAGAGTTAGAACACGGCAAAGAGAGGAAGCTCCTAGAACTGAAATCGGGCTGCTGGAGATCTACTCCGGCATTGCCAGCCTTACTGAGAATATCAGCGAGCTGAGTCAGGAGATCATTTCAGGCACGGGTGGGGGAACCAAGTAGATCTCTCAGATCATCACCGCCGCCGCTACCACTGCTTCCACTTCCTCCATTCTGACCAATCGGCTTGGTGGAATCATCGATGCCTTCTTGATACCACCAAGCAAGTTGTCGATGTCTTGGGCTCTCGTCGGGTTGTACCATCGGTGTCACTACCCACCTCAATGCTTATTGAAATAATTATCAATATTGTGAATCAACTATTCCAGGTCCATTAGAAGAACAGCAGTGGTAGTACCAGCGGTCGGCCGAACAACAGTGTTCGTAGAGATAGGAGCAATGGTGGTCTGCTCAAGGAGGTTACTGTTAGATGCAGTGAGGATCTCAGTTCCAGTGGTTGGACTAACAACGGTGTTTGTCGAAACAGGGGCGATGGCTACCTGCTTAAAGGTGGCACCATTACTCACACCCATAGATTGAGGGTAGTTCAACAGCCCTAAAACACCAGCTTTACATCAGCCCCTGAACCGACCACGTACCGGTACAGATTATTTGCATGATTCGCACGAGATTTAGATGAGATTGATCATACTATAAAAACTACATACAGTACAGTACGTACCAGTACAGTGTCGTACGATACGATACCGTCTTTACTAACATCATATCAAAAAACTTTGTTTTTGGAAGCTACCCGCACACAGACGGAACCTTTGTATTGTACACGTACAAGAATGGTCTTGGCATATATTGAGGCTTGACGTCCGCCCCATGTCCCCCACCCACCCAAACCTGAGACAATGTTTATATAGATATGCCTTGCTCGATAATTGCCAGCGTGAGTTATCTGCTACGTTGTGACAAAACCCGGATGCCTAGGTTTGTTGATATTCACTAGTACGAGTAAGAAGGTGCAGCTACATGTCATCAATGGGTATATGTGGTAAAGATGTCAGCTATTGATTAGAAGATACTTGTGCTCCACTGAGCGCTTAGTACCTACTGTACCCACGTGTATGTTACCGTATAGCTGAGTATGTGAATTCACTGGGGGGATGGAGTTAGTCACTGTTCTGAATATACGTACAGTAGAAAGGGGTAGCTACCAGGTAGAGGGTTTGTTGGTACCCTTGAACAACCAAGGCATAAGCACACCCCTTTGGCAGTGATGTTACTCCAGTCATCAATCCTCCTTCGACGCCTTAATAAAATTTGTGCCAACCGTGCGCTGATTATTAATACATATCAATCTGTAATAGGGCGCTGAGGAAGGCGAGGAGATTTCTGTGGCCCTGGGGGTGAGCCAAAAGGAACTCAACCGGGCTGAGGGTCGCTCGGATCAATCGGATCATTCTATTCTAAGCGTTGTATGGGGCATTGCCTCATGACGTGGTCTGAGGAGATGGGCGTGCATAGCATGATCCCCACACCTATACACACAGGTGGGCTGCCGGAACCATTAAAGTGACCCATTCTCAGTTGGGCAATCAATGATAAAAACTGGTCATCAGACAATATTCAAGAGACCTTCGAGAGTTCTTAAAGCCACCTTATGTCTGAGCCGCAACTTCGGGAGAAACTTGCGGTTTGCATGGCGTGCTGGACAGGAACCTCATCCGGCTAGTGCCTGATTTATCAGGTCCCATTGCCTTGGCGCGTGCCTGTAGCTATAACTAATGATCTTCGGTAGTTCCAGCGTATGTCACTCATCTGGTAGTTCTGTATGTGAACTATTGTACTACAGTGGGTATAGTACACAGTATTTGTACACTGTACGAGTACACTACTCGTACCGTACATTGTTGTAAGACACGTTGAATTGGGGAGTGGTTTTGACGCCTTGAAAAAACCGATCTCAACCCCAGTTTAACCGTACTGTGAATATCCAAGCAATAGTCGGTTTTTATGCCGAGGTTGGTGGTACCAGGTACGAGCAATGCAGTTCGTACCCCACTTCTCTCCCCCACCTCAACTCGAAGCTGCTGAGGTACTCGTACCCACACCTTTGATCAATCCAGAGTGGGCTCATCAGATTTCCAGCGTATGTCACTCATCTGGTAGTTCTGTATGTGAACTATTGTACTACAGTGGGTATAGTACACAGTATTTGTACACTGTACGAGTACACTACTCGTACCGTACATTGTTGTAAGACACGTTGAATTGGGGAGTGGTTTTGACGCCTTGAAAAAACCGATCTCAACCCCAGTTTAACCGTACTGTGAATATCCAAGCAATAGTCGGTTTTTATGCCGAGGTTGGTGGTACCAGGTACGAGCAATGCAGTTCGTACCCCACTTCTCTCCCCCACCTCAACTCGAAGCTGCTGAGGTACTCGTACCCACACCTTTGATCAATCCAGAGTGGGCTCATCAGAAAACTCTCAACAGATTGTACAGTACAGCCACGGTATTCACTGGTGGCTCCATTTTTTAACTGGCAAGTCACACTTTCTTGCAATACAATGTAGTTGAACAAGTAGTTTATCTTGTAGATGTACGGTAGTTCATTGAATATGCAGGTGCCAGTGGGTGACTTCGGTATCCCCGGTTTTCAAAATATGGGGTGAGGGGTGAACTTTAAAATCCCCACACCACATGATCTACAGAATTCACGCTATTAATACGCAATGTGTAAACCAAAGCTAAACCTCAGCATTGCTTGATTGCAAACACAGCCACACGCGATACCATGTCTACTTCGACGAAACCATCAAAGGTTGGTGCCTATGACCTCAAAAACCAGCTCGCATTTTACCGGGCTTATCACAGTGAGTACGATTATACACTCGATCAAAAAACGCAACCAAACTAACCCAGGCAACCCCGTCAATGTTGTCATCCATGTCATCTGTGTTCCTATCATCCTGCTCACATCCTACGTGCTGTTGACAAATTTTTCTATTGTCCCTCTACTGTCAAAGCTGGGCATTCCTCTGCCCACCAGCCCTTGGGTGCTGAGCCAGCTCAATTGGGGCATGATCACAGCCATCCATATGAACTACGTGTATATCCGTTTGGACCCTATGTTTGGACTCCTGGCAGCCTCAATTCTGCTGCCTTCCTGCGCCTACTTTCCCACTCTCACTTGGGGCCCCGAGTCGTCGCAAGTCAACATGCTGGCAGGTATTCTGTTCGTGTTTTCTTGGCTGGCCCAATTCTACGGCCATGGTGCCCACGAGAAGCGAGCACCTGCTCTCCTGGACAACCTGCGACAGGCACTCGTTCTTGCACCCTTTTTTGTGTTGTTTGAGATTGCATCGTTTTTTGGTTTCCGAAAGGACGTTCTCAGAGACGTGGACATCATCATTGCTAACAGAAAGGCTGAGCTCCTCAAGGGGAAGTAGCAAGGGAGCGGGGGGTTTACAGCACTCGGCATCAAAAACGAATGTAGTATGCTATGTAGTTAATGAAACACAACTCGACAGAAAGAACGAAGGAGCGCACAGCGTTATTTTGTAGGCTTCCAGGCAGGGTGCGCACGATGACACCAATGTCACCAAAATAGTGGGATGACAATGATGAGAATCAACGAGCCTTGACTTCTCGGAGCATTGCTGTGTGTGTCTCCAACTGTGGTCAACTTTTGCTGTATCCAGGTTTGTGGCTCCTTGTTAAAATATGGGATGTATGACGTTAATGTGTCTTTTACTGTTGATGGTTGGGACAAGTCCCTTGCCCAGGCTGCCGTAAATAGGTAACTGATGACTATCTGATGAAGTTTCATGGGATGGCGATTTAGAAAAGGTGAATGAATTGTATATGTTTGGAGCACCCCCGACCCCGTCACCACCTCCATAGACGACGTTTTATTCCTCGTTAGTTTTTTTAGCCTGCTTTTGATGCCTTAATTAGTACGAGTACCCCACGGCAGTTGACCACTCCCCACAGTTGTGATGCAGCATAGATGTCAGCACAACGGCAAGAGCTACCTAGTACGTACGGTACCAGTAGCTACCGGTACAGGTACACTGTACGGTATTATTTAAATTTTACTTAAGCAAATAATCCTTTCTAATAACCCTTTCTATGAGGTACAGTACAGCATCGTTAGAAGGGTTACATTTCCATTGACTTACCACACGTACACTGTACACAGTACGAGTAGCTATCGTACCTACTGCAACTACTGAACAAATATTGTAGCGCAACTAAATGTGTAACGAAGTCTAGACACCTAGCCAAACCACTAGTGAATTTGAACTAGCTAATTATCTAGGCCGTTTACTCATGGCTACTTTTCCTCTCCCCTCGTAGCCAATAGCTAGTATATTGGGCATTCAATGAACGAGAACTTGGCTTTTTTGGCCCCCCTACCTTAATTCGGCTCTTTTAACACCCAATTCAAGTTTGACTGCGAGGGGGAGAAATATTAGCCGTGGGTGCTTAGCCTATAGCTACGAGCATCGGTAGCTATTGTACCTAGTGGAGAAGTGGGGGGCTCTCTGGCGTTTTGAAGGCAGGCATACTGCACGATTTAAGCTCAGGAGCTCACACGTTTATTCAAGGAGGTCAAAAGTCTGTAGCTACAGCACTACCAGGTACGTTACTTGTACGGTATTACTGAACGCTGTGTTGGGCTGGGCTGGGATTGCTGGCCATAGCTACCGGGTACTTGTACAATAATTAGTTGCCTGATAATATTTCCGTTACCAGTAGCTAACGCTGCAGTTATTAACTGTTTCTAGTGCCCTTTTTTTTATTGATAACTGCAAAATAAATAATCGTTCAAAAATCTAGAAAAATCAGGACAATCAAAATCTAAGGGGTAGCTACGGTGGATCTCATACCGTACACCAGTTAATACACCGAAATTATTCCCCAAGATGAGTGTCCTAGCTACGTACTTCTGGGGTTTGTATATCGGTTTTTTAGAACACACATCAATATCTCGTATATGTATTGCATAGGTAACGGCTGAGTAAACATTGGAAATATCCGGTATGGTACTTCCAGTACAGTATGACATGCCATTATTTTGTCCTATCAAATTAAACTGACCATGTTTCATTCAATTGGCTAATATAGAAGTTCATCCTCACTGGTCTGCGGAAGTACAGTATCGTACACTTACTTACTTTTTTATTTAAACAATCTAACGGTGGGTTTAGTTTTCTTTTTATGAAGAAAATTATTTGTCTATAAAAGCTATTTCAGGAACTGTATTATTGTCTGTGTTCTTGCCTTGATTTTGTTTCTTTATATTTCTTATTTTATTTTTTTGAAATTTTAAACAAAATAAAATAAAATAAATACGCAAAAGAAAAGAACATATTCTAATATTGTACCCTGGTACGGTATGATGGCACACTGTGCGATACTGTACAGTGTACATTATCTACGGATTTAGTCTATACAGCTTTAGAAATTCTTAACAATTGAATAATTTTTTGAGACCATTTAGAAATAGTAATTATGGCCGTGACACAAAACAACGGACGTACAACGTGCACTAATTAATTACTTGTAATTAATAATTTACCTGGTTGTCTGAAGATACAGAATAGAGTACATACTGTACAGTGGATAACAATCCACTGTACACCACAACGTGTCTTCGTTATTATCTCTGGTGTAAATAAATACTTGCCATCAAGCCGCTGTCCCTCTTAAATGACTTACGGGTATCAGGGTATCGAACCTGGTCAGTAGCTATAATTACACCAAATCTCTATTATATGGTGCTCATAGTGGTTAGGGTACATTTCCTAGGTGGGTCTATAATGGATTAGGGCATTACCGGCTGTAAGATTGTGGCCCCAGTACAAGTACTCGTACCGTACAATACCGGTACCGGTACTCGTATGTACCGATTGTTGTGTTAATTAGTTCTGAATAAGTGTTGACGTTGTAATGACCACGTCACTCCCAAAATATCCTTCTCGAACCCTAACCTGATTAGTCAGGCTAATCACCTTACATCCAATAGATCATGTGAGAATGCAATATTAATTGACGCAGCCCACCGTATGCGGCCTACGACGCGAGAATTTGCACAAATAACGTCGCCGTTGCCCCTTAAACCATGAGAAGACGGAGTTTGAAAAGAAATTCGGCCCCGTATACCAGCCGAGTTTGTGTTCTTTTTATGTTTATTATTTGAAATTTCAGTCTAGTGTTATTCGCGCGTCAGCCCATAAAAGAAGAATGTTATGGGTTGTCATATGCCATAAAAGGTGGAGCTTTATGGGTGGTTTGGGACTTGTGCTTGTAGCCGCACATGAACAAAGCCCTGCATGAGTCCCATATAATTATTTGTTTCGGCCCGTCTTGTGTCAAGCCCCATCTAGCTTTCGCCTCACCATTGATGTTGTCTCACGAGGGCTACCTGGAAAGGAGGCTGCAAGTTTCTAGAACCAATCTGATTGTGCTACAAGTACGGTACGAGTACTTTACGAGTACTCGTAGTAGAGTATGAAGGTGGCGACAAGGTTTGTCCTAGTCTTTTGAAAGAAAGAAGCTACTGTACAAGCAGTAAGTACTCGTACCGTACAGCAGCTACCGGAACAAGTGCAGTATTCTGCTAGTCTATATTATAACCTTGGTGTTTAGGGGGAAAAATTACGGTACTGTAGTAAGTAGCGGTAACATGGCGGTAACATCAAGAAAAACTGCCGGATGTTGTTTTTTGTTCGTCTCCATTCATCTACAAGTACGGTGGTTACCTGTACGTACTGTTACTGTACGATAGCCGACAGATAGTCGCGTAGATGCGGTGGTGCCTGAAACCATGTGGGGAGAAGGAATGAACTTCCCAAATTGGATTTGTCCCAAAAGAGAATCCGTTGCATTGTGTTACGTCATATCTGTATGTTTGTGTCCCACCAACACGCCCCGTGAGAAAATATCGCCTAAATATTGCAAGTAGTACGGTTCTTGTGAGGAGCTCTGGAAACATTATTGGTCACGTAAAGAACAAAGCAATGTCAAATTCTCAGTCCCTTTTATTCCATCTTCTTGCCACTTTGTTGCATGTATATTTTAAGGCACCCACGTGGGCTAAGTCATAGGATGCCAACATGCATAACATCAGTAACGGTTAAACTTAGCGTAATTTTTCCACCCAGAAATTTAATAAAAGGTCACACTACTGTAGAGGTCACACTACAAGGTGGTAGGCTACAACAAGTGGGTCCCCTTCAAGTTCAACCGATACACACGGGTGCAACTGATACAACAACTACAAACGACTGACTTAGACCCCAAAATTTCTCTCATCACGCCAAGATACGCCCATGAACTACTCGGAAAAATCCGCCATGTCTCTTGAACAGCAGCCTCTGCTCGACACAAAAGCCAGCAAGAAGCGGACCACGGGAGTTTGGGCGAAAGCAGCAGCCCTTGTGATTGTGCTGACCTTCTTGGCCACTTCCTACGTTGTAGTGAGCTTGTCGATGACCAAGCCGAAGTACCCCAATCTGCCCAACTTCTATGTGGTCAAGGACATGGACCACAATCTCGTGCCGAACCATAAGGATGATACCCGACTTATTTTGGTAGGTGATATTCACGGATCCTTCAAGCAGCTTATGCATCTGTTGAAGAAGGCTGAGTACAACAAGAAGAAGGACCAGCTTTTTTTTCTTGGTGATTTCGTATCCAAGGGAAAGGACTCAGCCGGTGTTGTGGACTTTGCCATCAAGCACAATGTTCTTTGCGTGCGAGGCAACCACGAGGACAAACTCATCAACGCGTACGAAAAGTACCACCATCTTCACCACCAGAAGACTCTCAAGACCCCCGGGGGTCTGCACATCACGCGAGACGGGCCCGTCCGTATGCTAGCCGACGAAGACGACCTCGCAGAGGATTTTACTGCAAAGCAAATGGAGTATATCTCCTCGTGTCCTGCTATTTACCGACTTGGTGACATTGCTGAAACCGGGAACCTGGCTGTAGCTGTACATGCTGGTCTCATGTGGAATGTTCGCAGACTGGAGGATCAGGATCCCGATGCTGTAATGCGAATGCGGTCGTTGCTTCCTCCCAGAGACACGGTGTACACTGAGGAAGATGATGGCGTCCCGTGGTTCGAGGTGTGGAACGATAAGATTGAGGGTCGGCCCAAGAAGGATCGAATGACAATCTTTTACGGCCACGACGCTCGACAGGGTCTTCAGCTGACCAAGTACACACGAGGTTTGGACAGTGGTTGTGTGAAGGGTGGCAAGCTTAACGCCATGATTATCTCCCAGAAGAAGAATGGCAAGTTTGACGAGGAGCTTGTGCGTGTCAGCTGTAAGGAGCTCGACTAAATATGGTGGAAAAGGAATAGAACTCCCTCCTCCAAGGTGTGTGTCATGGTAAATTTGTCGGTAGAGGACAAATTGCAGATTATTATTGTTATTATTATTATATATAGTGTGTGTAAGTTATTGATGGCTAATGCCAAGTATGTTATTTTATGAATTCGATGGATCGACATCAGACATTTGTGCTTGACGTCCGTATCTGTATAGTGTACCCTTTGCATGGAGCATTAGCACTTGCGAGGTGTGAGACAATAGCGGCATCACGCAGCTCCGACAGATCACAGGCCCAGACCAATGCATTTGTCCTCGATGGGTTTCACAGGACATTTTGCTTTTTCCTGAAAAGCACATCCTTAGAATTCGATAGACTGCAATTCTGTTGGTGAAGGTTTAGCATTGACCGGGTAAAGCACATGGAGCAGCTTCCGTGTTTGAGGCATGGACGGAGTAGCAGAAAAAGCAACAACTGGTGGTGATGTCAATAGTTACAAAGTGGACGGCTTAGGAATTACGGTTGCAACCCATTTGTTTCAAGATTTTTTGTAATCCTTGACCAGGTGTTTGTTCATAGCTGTCTTCTTTAGCTACATGTGTTTGCACAGTGACAGGTTGCTAAAGCTACTTCAAGCACTCATGTCACAGTAAGTAAGCAGAGGCCTCTTGACTTTGTGTTTCGACAGAAATCTCGGTTATCCCGATCCAGCAAGGATAATCTTAGATGAGGCTTCAGAAAGGAGGGGTCTCGCTACGCTTGACATTACACATGTGTGGAATCGGCCCTGTAAAGAAGTGTGACGTAGTAGTGCTGTTGGTGACGCACTTCATTAGACCCTGTTCAGCTTGAGACACGTCCCAGGTGTGGATTTTGTTATTTGTATATACAGCAACATGCACAGAGAACATTGTGCAGAATTTTGTGGTCACCTAACTACCCTTGCAGTTCCATCATTGTCGGGACTCTTACATGCCAGAGTTAAGGCTGTGTGCTATTCTCATTCAATCACTCAAATTTCATGTGCAAACCTTTAGTAACAGGAGTCGCCCCTTGGAGCCTTACTGCTCGTAATGACTTTCACGGATTCAGTCACAAGAGCTCCATTTGTTGTATATTTGAGCGAACGTTTGAGTCCATATGTGTGTGTGGCGATCATGCCATTAGTATTCTTGACAAACTGTGGCATCTCATATACATGATTCCATCGGAAGTGCCGTACAGCACACCAAACTTTGCCGCGTCTTCCTGGCATGAAGCACCAGAGAGTCACGTTTGAGTACTTGTACCATGTGTAACCTACTGTACTCGTACTGTACTGTACTCGGACTGTACTGTACCAGATAGAAGGTGTGTCTATCGCGTTTATGATTTAAGTATGAGCTGCCTATGTCAGTCCATCTTGCCAGCTCAACTTTGAAAACTCAATCTAACTTAAATATAAAGCGTACAATACCAGGGAAATGGTGTTTCTCTTGGATACTGGGAGCTCATAGCCTGGATCTATTGATGAAGTGCCAAAAAATTAAAATGAAAAAGAGGTTATCTTTGACACTCGTATTCCCGAGAGATTCTTGATGGCACAACTCAAACCTTCGATGCAACGGTAAGCCCTATTTGGATGTTCCGATATGCATGTTTCGTTTCTGGTTGTCTCGTCTCGAATCTTGATGAGGAGCTTATTTTTCTTTATTGAGCCCTTTGGCTCTTTGTTATGCTGTCTTACACCTAGAAACCTTGATCGCTAGATACGCAGTCGCAACAGCACTCTGACTGGCTGAATAAATTAAACTTCAAGGTAGGCTGTCTAGGGTGCAAGGTTACTGCAGAACCGATGTCAATCCCCACATGAAGCCCATTTAGTAATTTTTACTAACGGTGGTGGGAAGGTCATCGCCTGCATATCTCATCTTGGCGATAATGGGGGTCTCCTATCTTTGCCATATCGTGATACAATGCCGCCAAATGCGTGCGACAAGCGAGGCAGGTTGCCTTGTGTCTCATTGGTGTCAAAAACTTAAGTGCGAGACATAGTAGCTCGCTACATTACGTGGTTGACGTTCACTGCATCCTTCGCAGAGTGCAGTAGAGCGTTTGATGCACAAATTGGTCACTTTAGGTGTTTATAATTGTACGTGAGGATGAAAACTTGTGCCTTCCTGTTTCCCAGTGTAAACTGTTGAAAATTAGATCTTCACAGGTACCCTTTGGTTAATCAACTTTATCGAGCTCATTATCATGAAACTTCTCACTGTAATAAAACTCTAGCCGCGGGCTGGGCCATTCTGTTATGAAACCGAAGATCCTAAAAGAAACGTCGGGACGCAGGTATCTCCACGAATTTGTGTGACGCCCACCTTTATTTGGGTATTCACGATCTTCGTTACAAAATTAAGGTTTAGATTCGAGTTTGTTTGGAAGTCCCCCCCCCCCCCCATTATTATTTGGAAGAAAAGTCATTTGATAATTTTTGGCTGCTTAGGGGACAATACAGTAGACTCCCGTTGTGGTATCGTTGAGAATGGAAATCTCTGTGTAACTCATGATGGGGTGTGAGAAACGATGAATCACAAAAACTGTATCCTTCGTGCATGTGAAAAGCTTCACCGGGTAGATCTCCTCGAGTGCCCCAGATATTCTTTTATTGTTTTGCGGAATTGCGCACATCACTAGACTAAATCTTGCAATCAAGATCTGGGTATATCCATGCAAATGCACTGACGTGCAGTTCGGAGAGGTTGCAAGACAAATGTAGTCACATTGCACCACCAAATTGTTTGAAGCAAGTAAAAATAAATACCTGAAACCAACAAGGGTATGTGCTACTGTAGACCATTCTATTCTTGGAATGTCATGTTCCAACGGCGTGTTATTTCGCGTTGAATCATGCAGAGAAATCACGCCAGAAGACCCTTTACGTTCTACCATATGTGGTCTTAAACTGTTGTTTCATCTTCATGTGATGTGTGTGGTATCCGGTACTTGTCGCATAGTTGACTAAAACCACCAGGTCACTTCAATAACTAACCATTAAATTCAATAGCTACAGTAGCTACATTTATGTCTATGCTATTATCCACTTTAATGACTGATTCCATTACTGTGTGTATAAATTATATAATTGGTTCACCCATTATGCGCTGAGAGCAGGTAACTGGGCTTCCCATTGGGGAAGGTCTAACCAGTCGATGCTAAAGTCCCACATTTCGCACTTATCAATGTGGTGTTGCAGAAGACCTGCCAGTTGTTGGAGTGCGGGGTATTGTTTGAGAATGCCCACAATGGTTTTAAGAGTCGAAGTTCCACAGACATGGAGTTGAGAAGATGAAAGCAAGCCGAGTCTGTTGTTGAGTAGTTCTCCGAACTTTATTAGGGCCTGTTGAGACGACCCAGGCTTTCGTAGAAACTGAAGATACTGTTGGATGGCGATTTTGGAGACGTGGCAGTCCATGGCTGCTCTTTGTTGGGGCTCCATTGTGACACATTCGGATGTAGCGGGTGCTTTGTGTTCTTTTCCGACAGTAATCGAGGTGTGCCACAGTAGCAGAGAGATGACTTGGTGGTTGTAAGAATCGAGGCAAATATGTGCCAAATGCCCAGTATAGGGTGGAGACATGAGTTCGAGTAGCATGTAGTTGGGGGGCTCACTAGACAAGTGATGGGCCCCTGCTTCATGTCGCAGGTTAGTTAGTACGCAATTAACTCGCTTCCTTCGGGCGTTGCGGGAGTTGTTTTCATGGCACGACATGGCCAGTTGATAGTAGGTGTGTGCCTCGCTGAGATATACCATGGCCTTGTTGCGGTTATCGAGGGCTGCCATTGCCATGTGAAGAAAGATTGAGTCGCAAACAGAGTCGATAGTTACGTTATCTGACGTCGATGAGACCCTTTGCATGTGAACCTGTTGGATTTGAGACACTAGAGCGTCTTTGCTGACTGTATCGCGTGCAGTCTTGAACTTGTGGGTCATGTTAGCCAATCGAAGGCCTTCAAGCAAGCATAAGTTGTCGTCCCCAATATCTACAACAGGCAGCTCTGTATAGACGTGTCTGAAATAATAGATCAGCTCGTTGACAAGTATCGGAGACATGGGAGGAGCTGTGAGGGGTGAGGATCCTCCCCAGGGTGTCGTATTTCCAAAAGAATATGAGCTGAGATCTTCATCGATAATGCTGCAATTTGATGTTTCGGGGCTGCTGAACATCTCCTTAGGCTCGTCCTTTTTAACAAAGCAGAGATGGGACTCTTCTTCGTTCTCAAAGTGTTGGAATACGATTTCCTCGGTAATCTCCCAGGGCTGGTCAAGAGCCAGCTTTCTCTTCTTTGTGGAGATCTTTGGACCCTTTTTCTTGGACATTTGGTTGTAGGTACAGCACAGGGAAGCCTGAACGCACTTGTCGCAGGGCTTGAAGGTGCCATTGTTGGGGCTGATGCCTTGTTCAATATTGGGACACTTGTGTTAGTTTCACGTAATAGGCGGCTCGCCATCTGTGGCATGTGGAGTAGTTCTTTGGTACTTACTTTGATCTTCCGAACTCTGCAACTGTCGCACGCTCTCGGCTGTGAGCTGTTATTCTGTTTTATCTTCAGGTTGATGGCGCCAAACATTGATGAAGCTTTGGATTGTGTTCTGAATGCTTACGCAGACGGAACCTCGAGACTATATAAAAGCTGGAGCGGCGACAATTACATCTGAAGCCACCACAAAGGTTTCGGGTTGGACGCGCCAAACGAAACAATGAAATTTAGGCACACAAAGCTGTTTGATTTAGCATTTTACTAGGTTAACATTTAGGTATGTTAGGTTCTTTAACTCAAAATAATCACAAAATGAATTGTGATGACACTCAAAAAGTCAATAAACTGTTAAACTGAGTTTTTGGAGCTTCAAGCGAAAAACTCTACAGGTGCTGAAACAAATAAACTACAAAAAATAAAAAGAAAAAAGTGAGGGATAGTTTTACCTGGCATTTGTCACAATTTCTCACACATCCTTACATTATTCAGCTGGGGTTTTACAACAAACGAAGATGCCAAGGGCGCACGGCAACACAATGCAACCCTTACAGTAGGCTCATCCAAGGAAAGGAGGCAGCCTGCTTCAAATTTTATCGGGACAAAAACGGACCTAGTAATTATTCTCTTGTTTTGTATATACCTCGGCATGGTACGAGTTGCGCATAAAAGCCACCACCTTCAGGGTCTTGACTGATTTTCGTACCTACCTGGTACGATACAGTACTATGGTCTAGGTTTTCTTTAGCTGTGCACTTTCCTGATCATTCTGGATTTGAACATACAGTTATTCTTACAATCAGGAGAGGTGACAGATACAGTGACGGTCTGTATCTCATTCAACGATCTCAAAAATGCGACACTACGGAAGTAGTTGCTTTACGGACGCAGTGTGAACCCAATCCCCATCATGGACTCTTGCTCGCTTCGGCGCGAGGTTTCACACCTGAGTATTCGAGCGGAGCACCCTGCCTTAAGTTGAAGTTGGTTTTTTCGGTTTAGAAGTATTATAAACAATAATAATGGACGTGTTTCGAAAAATGCGCGTTACAATAATTGACAGCCACTGCAGGGTGACGTATCCACCGCCATTGTATTCGGATGGAAAGGAGGGTTAGGAAAGGCTTCTCGTTACAATACTGTGAAATGTGCACAAGAGAATATTTTATATCTTGACTACTTGATTGTTTGACAAACGATGATCAATTCAGTCTATTGCCACGTATATAATAGAACATGTAGAAAAGTGCGGATACGCACTTGATCATTTCATTGGGTCATTGTCAATGTAGGGCTATGCCACAAGCTTGTATTTGTCAAGTATGTACCTCTTTGAGTGGTTATGCCGGGATTGACATCTGTTTCTGAACAACTTTTTTTACTCTCTCATGTGGAGGCTGGTGATCTAATAACAGTGGAGTAAAACGCTCAATGTGGAACGGACAAGGATCGGGGTTTACACTGCGAGTACTATACTGCCAAACAAGCTTACAATACGAGATAAAACCAGTAGAAGCCTAATACGCGGGAGTGTGCATTGTGCTGGTGACGACTGCGTCCGCAAACAAGACGGAATGCAATAGGAAAGAAGATCAGGCACAAGGAGAGAAAATGGCAAGGTCAGAGAGGATTTTTTGGCAATCTCTTTTGGTTGGTGTGCTTCCGAGGGCGAAATTGCTTATGGAAACAGCCTCCACACCGGGGCACAATATTTTTTCGGAACTGCTTGCGACAAGGCGCCAGGGATGCGGCACCGTTTTGTTTCATTATAAAACACACAATCTTGGTTGATCTTTTTAGATATTATGTTTTTGCTTTGTGGTTCGTTGTCAATGTGTAATGGTGATTGCAGAAGTGAGCAATTTGCCCCTTTCGGTACTCTTCCAAGCCCGTGACAGTATTCTTCCTTTTGATCCCAAGAATAAACTATGTAAATCCCCCCCTGTCCATGACAAGCAGAATAAAGAGCAAAAAGTCAGACGTCAACGGTGAGGGTTTGTTCTTTTGACAGGTGAATGTAAAATAAGTGCCGCTATGCATGCACCCATAATCAATCTACGTTTCGGTTAATCAGAAAAGCTGGCACTAGCAATTCATCATGAAATTTCCCGAGTGTAACTTAATTGTGTTTGAGAATTATATCATGAAGCTAAAGATGATCCGTGCAACCCGGTTTTTACCGTAACTTATTCCAAAGTAGTTTGTGCGGGGTTGTACTTGGTTCGAGTACGATATTGTATTTTGCTACAATTTTGGGTGCAGCAGCTTAATAAGCACCCCCTGCTAAACACACAGTCTCACGAGACAAGAAATGCGGGCAGTGGGAACAATGGGCTAAGCTTAATAAAAATGCTCACACATGCAGTGTTCAAGCACATTAGACCTACTTAAAATTCAGAAATATGTGCATGATAGAAATGGCAGGAACTGGCGCACTTGATCTCCGATGGTTCCTCCACCTTAGGAGTCTGGGGCAGAAAAAAGAAATGACGGCGCTAGTTTTTCCAAAATGCTGTGGAATACTCAGTTCGAACAGGTGTATCTGGTACGTTGATGAAGCAGGTATGAAAAAATTATGTGGACACGAAGAGAGAAAATGAGAGCCCGCGTCGGTGGGATGCACACTTCCCCTTTCGTATAACCCTCTGTGTATATAACAATAGAAGTCTCTAAAAAGTTGACGTATGTGCTGTACCGTACGTGCCGTACAGACGTTTGGTTGATGCTATGTGCAGATATCACAAAGTTCAGGTTTTCATTTCAATTTTAACTATCGGCGTCGGGAACTACGATTTTCAATGATCAAGGATGCTGCGTATGGGTCTAGATGATCGAGATTAGCGGCTTTCTTGCATAAGTTTCACGCTGTCATTGACCTCACACCTTTTGTTGTTTAAAGAAGTACAAGTACCCGTCCCGTTGACAGGGGGTTCCCCTTATTTCCCCTATTTTTGGCATCGTCATACACAGAAGCTCGACTTACCCGCCTCCTCCCTCGTTCGCCGTCATTTTAGGTCCCCGCTACAGTACCGGTACGAGTAGTGCCAGGTACCCTGGTACTACCTGTGGATATCGAACAGTTTATTTTCGTTAACCGAGGCTCTCGCATGCTTCCACTCCATTTCCCACGTGCAGAATTGCGGGATCTCCATCTTAACCGTTGGTCCGCCCTTGCAAGACTCGCTGTGACTTACCAGCTTTAAAAGTCAGGAAGAAGTGTAGCTAGATCCCACAAAGCAAATACTAAATATTACTGAGTCCAGGAGATTTTTTTTATAATCATCGTCTTTACAAGTGTCTCTTGGCACACCCACATGGTTGCCATGAACAGAGTGGAGCCCTCCTGCTTCCTTTTTCGCTGATTGTCCTCTTACCTGTGTACCAATTTTACTTTGACAGGTTATGCAAGTTACAAAACTTACTGTACGCATGTAGAGCTATAGCCTCATGCCCAGACTGCCGAAAAAAACAAAACAAAAAAGAAGCCTGGTTGCCATGCCAGGGCGACGTATGGAAGGTTACCCTGTTGTGGTCCCCAAAAAATGACGAGATGATGTGGGCTTCTTTCTGAACGTTGTTGGGATTAAACTAACGCGCCCAGTGGCAAAAGCAAATAGCTTCCTCCATGTCGTGATTTCAAGACATGCAGAGTCGCAGGGCGAGGTCATCGCCGACCATTGTGTCTTGAAGAAGCATTCACGATCTGGTTTTCAAGACATTTTTGATTACGATGATAACTATTCAACACAATGGGGTTAGACTACTTGCGACTGAGGCACTAATAATCAGGTGGGTCGTCGTTGGATGAAATCAAGGTGGGGACAAGGTTTTTGGAATGAAACCACTACGGATAATACAGGAGCACAATTACTTTTGGGGATAAAGCCACGTCAGACATAATTATGACATTCCTGCTTGCATACATCTTTGAGAGATGAAGTGTTCTCTGGGGTAATTTATGTGGAGAACACATATACGTATGGAACCCGAAGTTGTTTTATTAATCCCTTAGTTCTATCACTCAAACACTTAAATTCGATAAATGAAATTTGATAAATGAAGTTTATCGCTAGCTATAGATGGCGGTTACTTAATAGGCTTCAGCAGCCAGAAACGTCTTTATTTTGCAAGCAGGACTATAAACATGCTGACGTTATACTCCACGGAATTTGTTAGGGATTACTTTGGTGTTTGTTTCTAGCCGCCTCCAGAACCTTTGTTAGTTTTCTTTTTGTTGCCATGAACGGGTACAGTACGATTCTGTACTGTAGTTAATGTTTGTTCGCCTCAATTTTTACCATCACATGATACATTAAAGCTTGTGGCGATTCATACGCATCCACCCCCATGAAATAAAAGGATAACAGTCTCTATAAGGTTAATTAGGCTACAAGAGAGGCGCGCTAGAAAAGAAAAGAAAAGTACAGGGGTGTAGCGCGATTCATCGTACAACACGCACGAGTGCTGTACGGAGATTGATATGGCTTGCTTCCACCTCGCTGCTTATTTCGATCTCATATCGATTCATCCTCAAACTATCAACGCGCACCTCTCATGTAGATGAGACACTATGTTTCTCAGTGGACAGTGTGAGGTCCCGATTGCGTTCACAACGGCAAAACCAACGTACAGCGGGCCTCGATGAGCATCGCAAGGGGATACGCAGTGATTTTGGTCTGCGCGTAGGTGAGCATCATCCCGAGTCAGCTTGAAACGTTTTTTGCCAATCATCTAAAGTTAGAGTCGTTGCCAAGAAACTGTGCTTGACAGTTCAAAGAAAGACAAGGCTCTTAGGTTCATACGCCTTGTGTGGGTCGGTTGTGGAAGACTAACAGCTAGAAAGTTGGTGGGCTGGAGTCTTTGGCTGACAGTCCTGTCCTATTCTCCAGCTGTTGGGGTAATTTAATTTCAACAAAGGAAAAAAAAACATGCATAAAATATCCTAGTAGCTAGATAGTTTAGGGCACTATGCAGTGTTGGACTCACTAATTCGTAGTCAAACTCTATTATCGGGCTTTGAAATTTTCGTCTTCGATAAGACCATCGTCGCGCTGAACCATATATATCTTGGATAAACATTTACTTTACATGCCAGGACTGAATATACACATTATTCTGCTGAGTGTGTGACGTTAAAGGGTACTGTATCAAAAATGTTCGTGTTGGAAACTGTAGCGGTAGAGAATCGGAGCTCAAGAAGTCTTTGGGATGTGGAGAGTGTGGGGTACAAGTAGCTACCGGTACGTGTTTCATTGTCTTCTCTTTCTCAAAAAGGGTAAAATTGTCGACTTTTTGGAGCAAAAATGAGATCGGTGTCTAATCTATTGTAAGATAATTAGGGGCTATAGGGGGCCACTTCTGTACCCTTTAAAATACGAGCGCGTTGGCCTTTAATCGAGTCGCCGTTGTACTACCTTTTAACCTCGACTAAACTGCCTGTGATTCCAAATATAGGAAGTCATTACAAACCAGATTTTTTTCATGGGAGACTTAATCATCACCGGCTGGAGATACCACAGAAGAGCTTCTCGTTCCCCTATGTTATGGACCGTACAGTATGATACATCTACCTGGTAGTACCGTACGTACAGTAAATGCACAATTTGTCATGCCTATTACAGTACCTGGTAGCTCTCTGAAGTGCCGTGATCAAGTCTAACCTTGCGTGTGACTGAGGAACAAACGAAACTGAAAAGAGCTTACTGTACGTAGGTACTGTAGAAACTGCTGTAGAAGCAGCTGTAACTTCGCTATGCAGCACCAGAGCGTGTAGCTACAACGGCCTACGAACAAGGCACATGCACTTTAGAATTAAAGGAAAAAGCCTAACTACCTACCAGTTCGTACAGTATCCCTTCATTTCCCAAAATGAGATGCCGCTGTATAGCTATAAGTTTAAGTTTACATACCGGTGCCTTGTTTTGTGTCGCGAAGTAATGTGCATGAGGTTAAGCACATGAGCAAGCCCGAAACACAGTTACAAGAGCTCGCGTATGGAGCTCCCTGTTTAGGATCCCGCGAAACAAAGGTTCGTGGACAAGCGTTATTACCGTTGTGGCTCAAGCATGCAAACCATCGGTGTAGTTTGTTACGTTAATTGACCCAAGAGCCACATACAAGATAGACCACACAAGGCATACCCTCAACTAACACATGATACCCCCTGCTTTGATTAAAACTATTGCGCTATAAATTATACAGAATGTGCTATTAAGCCCGGCCCCATTTGAACATTCGGCACCAATAGCTTGGCATTTTGTAATTGGGATCTTCATGAAGCTTCTGCAATAGCTGGCGTCTAATGGCATACTCTCTCATAACCAGAGCACTGAGAATTGAAAAAAAGAAAGCGACTGAGGAGTATACAATGGGCCACAGGTACGGCTTTTCCCCGTCTCGGCGAATTTTAATAGCAATCACCTCGGAGAAGAAGCCTGGAATAGACATGCCAACCATGCCCATGCAAGACAACGTCTGGAAACTTGATAATCCTGCAATCTCAGCAGCAATAGGTCCAAGGCCGACCCACACTGTGCCAAGTACGAAGCCATTGAGAATTGAGTACGCAATGTACATGCCATAGGAGTTCGCAGGGAGCCACAGGGCATATTCTAAGATTATCACCAGTAGGGCCGAGAGAATAACAATGTTTACACGGCCATATCGATCAGAGAAGTATCCGATAAAGGGTCTACCAAAGGCCATGAATGCAGAAAGAAGAGCAGAGATATTAGTAGCTTGGTTGTCAGTCAAGCCTGCGGCTTTAGCGGCAGGAGACATTGAGTAGAGCATGACAACATAGCCAGCCAGGGAAAAGAAGACCCAGAGAAAGTATGCGTTGGTCTCACTCTGTCTGAGAAATTTGAAGTCCCATACGGCAAAGGTTGGCTTCACTTTTGAGATTTCTCTGATAAGCAGCACAGATGTTATGTTTACCACGAACGTCATGATTGCGACGGCTCTGAAACACCACGCCAGTCCCCATTTATTGATCCACTCTTGTGCTGCAAGCATGATGATCACTCCTCCGATTCCAGAGCCTGCAACAGTTAATCCGTTTGCCAAAGATCTCTTCTTCTTGAACCACTGAGGAGGAACGGTAACAGCTGGTGCAAACAGGAAAATGATGGCCACTCCCATAAGTAGACCTTGTGACACATACAGGTGCCAAATGTGAGTAGCAAAAGAGGCTACGATGCATCCAGCCAGTTGGAGAAGGGTTCCAATCAACAATGATGGCTTCAACCCGAGATTTCTAATGGCCAAGTTGGCTACTGGTGCAGTCAGCAGGCCGGCGCCAATACCGATTCCTCCAATGTATGCATAGTCGAGGGGGGTAGCTCCTGGAAACACATCATATGTGAGATAGTGTGCGAGAAAAATGCCATAGGCCGCGTTGAGACCCCAGCCTGTGCCACAAACTCCCATGGTACAAGCGACACATACCCAACCATACCCTCCGTCTGGTGGCTCCACTTGATCTGGAGGTAGATCAGCGTCCTGCCCCTTTTCGAGGGATGGTGACATAATGGTGCATATTTCTGTGGTCTGGTTTTCTTTTGTAGAGAGGGCGGTGTCGGAGGACTGTTCTTCAAAGATTCGAGTCCCAATAGATTGGTGTTTCTCATCCATTTCGAGTATTACTCTCTTGTGTGTGGTATCGTAGTTGATTTTGTTGCCCAAGCACAAAGCTCAACTCATATATACTCGCTATGACTCTTGCAGGACTGATAGGCTTTTGGAGCAACTCGGGGGGTGCGTGTACTACATCTGTCTGGAGTTCTACAAGCATCAGTCTTCTTGAAGCTGGTGCAGCCCTTGTTCGGTGTGCATATTTCTGCGTGGTATCTCCGTCCTCCAGCCGTGCAAAACCCTGTTAGTGTGGGGGAAGTGCAACTCATCACTAAATTCCTTTGTTTGAAATGCGGGGGACGGAACTTTTGTTCCGGGGGCACCCATTTTGCAAAGGACATAATGGCAGCCGTCGCGTAAAAACTACAATATTAATTTGCTTTGTGGGGTGCGAGGCTTACAGGCAGGGGTTTCAACTGTCACCTATACCCCCGCAAAACGTTGGTCAGCCACTGCCGTGATGCATACTTAGAGTGTACCCGTCATCCCATTGGTCCGTGATGGGGCGCAGATTGGAGTGGGCAAAGGGAAACTGAAGATCACAAAAACCTTTCAAAGCAAGAAAAAAAAAACCCCTGCCGGTACAATACAAGTACAGGTTTGGGGTGTGGTCTACTGTACAAATACGAGTACTTGTAATTGTAAATATAATCAACCCATTCGGGACCTGTAAATTTCTGAGAAGAATGGTGAGCACCTATGAGCTTAAATGGGCGAACCCCAGCAGCATACTCGCGGCTATCCCTTCAACATCACAGCACCTAATTGCTACTGGTACTGTACTTGAGTGATACAAGTACCGATCTACGAGTACCAGTACCGGTAGCTACTGTACCTAAACGTTGTCGCCTCGCATATTTGCCACCCCCCACCTTATCTCCGCCGCGACGCAGCAAATGCAACAGTAAGACCAGCAAAGCAGCCGTTCTGACTCGGGCGATGAAAGCCTTGTGAAAGGCATTGGAAATTCCATGACTGTCAGATGATCATTTCTGAATTTGTAGATGTTCCTGTCCTTGTATTTGTAGCAACAATCAATAATCGCGAAACCGACACGTGCTTAGCCTGAATGCCACACTACGATACTGTACCACTGCGAACACGACTATAAACCTAAAAGTAGTCGGCACAGGAGAGGTGCCTGGTAGAGGCGCGAAGTGCAATATTTGTACCGGTAGCTACTGGTACCCGTAGCTATTAGTATCGGTACATCTATTATGGGTACGCAGAAGAGGGTTAGGCCCTGGTGACATCAGAAAGTGGAGCTTTGCGAAACAACATCCGAGCCCACCCACTAATTCAAAGCCGCGTTCATGCTCCGTCAATTTAGTCATAACGTCACATAAAGTCCGCGTGCAACGGCGATAGGATAGAGTTAACTATCGCCACTGAACCAACATCGATAACGGATATATCAATGCGACAATCTGACATCTGTTGAAAAGTATTTGTCAACACCAATGTCCGAACTCGAAGAAACGCGAAACATCCGAATGAAGCGGTTTCCATACCGGGAGGCTCTACGACAGTGGTGGCATGCACCCACGGCTGAGAAGGCCGAGTTTGACGTGCTCTCAATGCTTCCTTTCTTCCCCAAGCCTGATGCTACACGAAACGCCACATCAGAACTTGTCGACATTGGCAAAAACCGATTCATCAACGAATTTCACATTGAGAACACCACAAATGGCCCCGCACACCGGAACCTAGTCATGCTGCACGGCTATGGTACGGGCCTCGGGATTTTTTTCCAGAACTATGACCAGATCTCTGCAACGCCTGATTGGAACGTTTTTTCTCTAGATCTTCTTGGACTGGGTCGTTCCTCGCGACGACCCAAGTTCAAGATCGAGACTTCGGACACAGAAAAGAAGATCGTCGACCAAAAAACAGGTAAGGTGATCTTCCCTGCTGTGATCGAGTCTGAGAACTACTTCATCGACGCAATTGAAGATTGGAGAAAAGTGCGCCAGATTGAAAAATTCACTCTCATGGGCCACTCCATGGGAGGCTACCTCGCTGCGGCATACGCATTCAAATACCCTGAAAGAGTGGAAAAGCTCATTTTGGTGTCCCCAGTTGGCGTGGAGAGGTCGGGAGAGATAAATGTAGACGATTCAGCCTCTCTCCTTGATGGAGCAAAGGAAATCGCCTCCCAACCAGTTCCTGATGAACGTATGTTCCCTACCATCAGCCACGATGATGGCATGAAGGTACACCCTGGTGCCATCCCTCCGCAAGAAAAAGTGCATTGGCTCGTGAAGTACCTGTGGACTCACCACTATTCTCCATTCATGCTCATTCGACAGTCACCCCCAGGAGTCGGGGTGCGCCTCATGTCTGCATGGTCTCTGTGGCGGTTCCAAGACCTCAATGACGAAGACCGCATGAAGCTCCATACCTACTCCTACAAACTAATGGATAGCAAGGCATCTGGAGAACTAGCTCTTACCCGAATTCTCAAACCCGTGGCCCTTGCTCGAATGCCTCTTCTTGATCGGCTCGACCAAATCAGGTGCCCCACAATGTGGATGTACGGCGAGAAAGATTGGATGAACGCCGAGGCCGGAGCTGAGGCAACCCAGTATCTCAATTGTGCTTCCGAAGACACAAACACCCAGAGCGTGTTTAAACTTGTCAAGCGAGCTGGCCATCACATCTACCTAGACAACATCGGAGCTTTCAACTCTTTAATAGTGGACTTCATGACTAAGTAACACCAGTACGATACAACATTAGACCCTCATAAATTAATGTAATAGATTAGAATATACTATACAGTAGCTACAGCCAACGCCTGATGTTTTAAGAGTATTCTACAATAGCTAGTATCTTTATTTTATTTTATTTTATTTTATTAGCTAGCTATTACGATACTTGTAATTACTGTAATTACTGTAGCTGGTTCTCATGAATCCCAACACAACTCATTCCACGTGGAGCATACATTTAGAAATGGAGCACAAAATAAAAGGACAACCCACCCAGGAGAGTAACAACATCGATGCCGATACAGTGTCGCCTCGGTAGTTACTATACGATATATATATTGTATGAATAGCTGTTACTGCGCCCAACTCACACAATCATTCACCTACATTTCGTACAGGCATACTGGTATCTAGCACCTAAGCGTCAACCAACTTATTTATCAATTCATTTTTTGTATTTATCCCATTAAACCAAGGTCTTGACCTCAAAGAATCGCTTGAGGTAGTAGATCTGGAACAGAGAGTTGACGGCAACCACAATGAGCTGCAGAATATTCCACCACTTGACTCGAGCGTTTGTGGACTCAGCAGTGTTTCGGTGAGTTCGCTCTCGAACCACAATGTAGCTCTGCTCGTTTCGCACCTCCTGGACATTCTTGTTGAGCTTGGAAATCTCCTGATCCAGAGCGTCGTCAGTCAGCTGGTTGAGATCGATGACAATGACACCATGCACGTTGAAAGTCACATCCTTAGTACCAATACCGGAGAACTCGTTGGAGAAGCAGTACTCGTATCGACCGGGAACCTGAATAGGAACCTGGACGTCACCATCAGGAACCTCATGCTGCTTGACGACCTGGTTTCCGTGGGGGTCATTAATCTGAGTTAGCGGGTGTGGTCGGGATATATAGACCGCGACGCTCGACGCGTAACGCGCAATGCTCTGGCGGGTCCTTCATCTAGCGCGTCCCAAAGCGTATCATACTCACCACAAAGTCAACGGACAGCTGTCCACCAGCTTGGGGATCACGGTTTCCAACCTGGAACGACACGGCGAGGGTGTCACCCTTCTTGACATCCTCGTAAAAACACAGTCGCTTCCAGGGAGGGAGAGGCACGTTGTGAGCACTGACCATAGAGGCCAGCGCCATAACCAGAAGACAAACCAGGAACTTCATTTTGTGTTGTGTGTTGATGTTAAAAGAAGATCAGGTCTCTGTATAAATGACACGTTAAAGGATTCCCAAACCTAAACGCGAGCAAGCATGTACAAGAAAATGGGAGGGCGCCTAAATGTAATATCGTTTTAGGGAGCAGCTCGCAAGAGCATGGGCGAGATACTGTCATAGGAAAAAGTATGAAAAATATTCGAAAATATCTGATGTTCAGGGCTGTGCGTAGTTTCTTTCAGAATGCATCGAAGTCAGGAACTGAATTGCGGTGCTAAAATGTGTCACGACACTTGCCAAATAACTAGGACAAGCATAACGACGCAACAAACTACAAAGCAATTATGAAAAAAAATAAAAAAAATCACAATGAATTATACCAAATTTGGAAGGTGAGGATTGTCTGGGACCCGAACACTCCCGCGACGAATTATTTCTCCGCCACTATTATAGAATGTGCTGTGTTCGAGACCACCACAAAATCACATTCTCCCAAACCTAACTCATATTCACGTGAGTATATACCTCATCGCATGACATCAGCGGTGCACTCTCCAAGTATAGTACAGTACACTGCGATACTACCCAATTACACGACAATGGGATACGGCGAGAAACTGGCATTTCGAAACGATCTAGGTGGCAACCACTTCACCCTGGCGCAGCCCCGCAAAGGCAAGGGTCTCGACCCCAACTTTGTGCCCCGTCAAAAGCCCGGCCTCATCACAACCACTGCCAAACGGGCCATTGCATACATCCTTGTCGTTTCCTTCATTGCGGTCACGATGTTGATGCAGATGCGAGATGACTCAGATCCCAACGAACCTGATCTTTACATTGTCAAGAAGAAGCCTGCTCCATTGCGGAGCGATCCTCGAGAGGAGGAGGTTGTTCTGGGAAAGCCCAAGGCCAAGCCTGCTGCTGCTACGACCCAAGAAGCTGAAAAAATCAAGGTAAATGCTCGAAAAGGGACACCAGCTGCTGAAACCATTCCCGAGAAGCCTAACAAGGCCGCCAGCGCCAAGGATACCAAGCCTTTCAAAGATTCTGACAAGCCTGGTAAGCCTGGTAAGGCTGACACCAAGGTAGACAAGGCTGAAACCCAAAAGAAGTTGGAAGAGTTGGAGGAGGAACTGGTGGAGGAGGAGGAGGAGGAGGAGGAGGAGGAGGTAGAGGAAGAAGACATTGAAGAGGCTGAGTTATACGAAGAGGTCGAAGCTGCCGAAGAAGGAGCTACCGCCGACCTGGCTGAAAAATTAGGAAAGAAACGGCCTGCCTCAGACGCCCAGGCCAGGGCTCTTGAGGCCAAAAAGGCAGAAGACGCAAAGGCTGCCAAGTTCAAGGAGGAGAGAGCCAAGCAGGATAAGATCAAGGCTCAGCAGCAAAAGCAGGTGCGGGATGAAGATGTAGATACCAACGGGGAAGAAGATGAGGACGAAGGTGAGGACGAGGGTGAGGACGAGGGTGAGGACGAGGAAGGAGATGACGGGGTTGAGATTGATGACCCCAAGATTGCTAAGGCTTTATTGTAACCGGTAACTTATATATTAAACAGATAGTCAGGAACTTGTCTCGTAAAGGTCTCATGCAACAATAGAGAATGGTTTAGCTGCCTATGTCTAGTCATCACTTTACAGTACAGCCCGGTACCGTGGTCACCATTTAGTGTCGTACTGGTGCCTAGTAAGTTACACAATAATAATCAGCAGATACGGTTGTTATCACAAATACAGTTGTGTGTACCAAGGGTAATTAACGCAAGGTTACTGTTTTTAAGTACAATTGTGGCACGCTCTCATCGTTACCAAACGCCATGTTCCTCATTCTTGCAGCTGTCACGGTAGCCCTGCAATGGATTCCCGAGTTCTTCCCACAGCTGTCATTGTCGCCGCGCTATTACTTGTACCAAACGATAGAGTGGTGGCTCAGTCTTATCACATGTGTCACGCTCTTTATCACCATTGAGGTCAGAGTCGCCCATGTGTTACCAGCAGTCAGCACAATCATCACAGGATATGCCAATTACCACAAACACCAACTGGTAGACTTAGGTATGCTGATACTGCACCGTCTACGCAAGCAGTTCTTGTTTTTCGTTTACAACAAGAGAGTGTGAAGGAACGACAAGCTCATTACTGGAGGAACGCGCAAGGGATGGGACAAGGAACAAAATAATATTTTACCAATCCTTTTGGGGTGATGGCTGAGACTCTAGTACCGGTACTTGTACTTGTACATTGCCAATATTATGTGCACCATCTTGGGGTTCGTCTTTGTGGGGTTCCCTCATAAAGCACTAACTAAACACAACACAACACAGGATGCACGTGACCAACGAAAGGGGTCTACTGTACAAGCATACGATGAAAATTTCAACCCAGAATTACGTGGTTGATTCAACACAGCTGTATAGACATCGCTACAGAATATTCAATTTACTAACATTATAATAATTCATTTAGTTAAGTCGTCGATACCAACACTATTGCGGGTTACGTGCTGCTACAGACCAGGGTTATTAAATCAAATCGAGATTTCAAATTTTCATATGTATTTCAGTCCACCCCCTCTTTTAATATTTTAGATGCTCCTTAAAAGGTTCTGCATTTACTTTCGTCGGAAAGAGCAGCCCTCAGTGAGTCGGGCCTTACCGCCGGTGGGCTGGCAAAGGACAGTGGAGCAAGAGCCGCAGGTCACAACGGTCTGAGCGTGAGAAAAGACAGTAGTGATGTTGATGCAACCGGGGCACTTAACGTCCATGAAGAAGGATCGAGGCTGGGGGACAAGAGTCTTGAGCTTGTGCTTTCGGGCCTCAGACTGAGGAGAAGGGTTGAGAAGATCTTGAGTAAGAACCTGAGTTAGCATGAAGAACTGGAAAATGAAAGTGTCGGTAAAAATAAAGGCACACAGGTGACGGCAGCTTGTAATGAAGGCGGTGTCGATAGGTGGCACATACAGTGTCCCGGGAGAGTCGGAAATACCAACACCGTCAAAATTTTCAGTCGTATTGTTTAGTCGTCAAAACCGTCCACGAGACGGGATTTCTTCCATAAACTGGTCGCAGAGGATTTCCTATCCCGTAGCCCGCTGTCGTTTCCCTGTGCTCCTTGTATCATATAGCTTCAGCACTCACCATTTTGCTTAAATTCGTTCGTTTCGTTGATGCGACGGATGGAAAAAGAGGCGGTATAAGAGCTTTTAGCAAAACCAGTGCGACGAAACTGTAAAATCTTCCAAATTCTAAAATAGCAGTCACAGAAATTACTAGAAAAGGTTAAAAGTCATGTGATTCTGCAGAATACATGCACTTTGGGGGGAACTTTAGGGTATGAAATTAATCAGCGCGGATCGTAAGTCAAACTGGTTATATTTTTGAGTGGAAAGTCCCTAAAACTCATTGACAAAACATGAAATACCTGTGGGGCATTTCCAGAACCTCCTTTGCCACCGAAAATTTTTCTCCTGTCTTGAAGCCAGGAATGTCTCCGGTGGCGAATGCATAAATTATGCATGCCTCTCATTCGATTGTGTTGAGTGTAATAACATATTGGGACATCCGTGGTTCGAATCTCCCCCGATCGAAGTGGTTGGAAAATTCTATGACTTCCGAGATATCCGGCCTCGTAATTTTGGAACTTCCAGGAAGATTCCCTGAATATCCTCATTTTTCTAGAATATTCCCAGGTGTTACAGAATGAAATCGAGTGTTCCTTGACCTCTTTCATGCAAGTATTTTTCAATATTATGCATCACTGATGCCCTGAATGTTGATTGCAATAATTAGGGCCGCCATGGAGTTGGAAGGCTCAAGGTCTTATCTACCGTACAGTTTTAAGGCTTTAATATTGTGAAGCTTGGGTATAACCGACAAGCCCCACCACATTACACTGCTGCCTAGCAGATTGAGGACTCCTATGGGAAGGCCCAAGCTACGAGCGTCATATCTTCTAATAATCATGTTCATTCTCTATTTTTGAGCTTCAGTTGCATTTTAGTTGTCGGCCGCTACTTCCGTCTCAGTAGAACGGGGCTTCATTCGCACTCGGAACTGCTCAATGGTGTTTTCAGGACCAGGTGCTCTGCAACTCTCGATAGCACACATTCGTGCAAGATCCTTGTTATCCCAGTAGTTGGAATGGGCCGTGATCATGGAAACATACTGATTCTCAAGAGCTCCGGTGAGAGGAACAATCCAGTCAATCTGACCATTGTCGTTAAGACGTTGCATCTCCTGCTCCGCCTGGTATTCCCTAGCAAAGTCCCGCTGTTGCAAGGGGATAGACTTGGGTGGCGAGGAAGATGAAGTCAAATTTCCCTCTCCAATTAGAGAGCCTCCTAATTCCACAGCAGGCTTCAGTGGCTTCACAGGAGTTGGTGTGAGAATAGGAACTTCTTCATTTGGTGATTCATTCTGGGAAAAGAAGGATGTCGAGGAGGCCATCGGACTCTTCTTGTACTCAGCCTTCTTGGCACTTGGGGAGAGAGGCGACCTAGGGCGACCGGAGAAAATCCCAGAAAGTCGTGAAGAAACAGATTTATCTGACTTGATCGAGTCTGATCGGGGTCTGGGCTTAATAGAGCCCTTAACCTCAGTCGTAGAAAATTCCTGCAGATCCTTGCAATCGTTGGGATCCTTGGGGCCTTCTGAGAGGTCCTTGATGGCCTTGACCCCCTTGTCTGACTCACTTTCCTCAACTGATGGTGTTCCAGAGGGGCTCCAAAATGGAAACTTTACTGGAAATTTTATCCACGAATCGTCCTCACCTTCCAAGGGGAACGCCTTTTCTGTGGGCACATTGGCGGTCTCAATATGCTCGGCCAAGTCAGTATCAACTGTAGGGTTCAAGAGGTATGCAATGGGGTCGGAAAAATTGATGACGTTGTAGAGGTTTTTAACGGCCAGGCAGCCGTATTGAGGCCCATTCTCCTCGGACCGAGCCTTGAAATTGGCATTATGGAGGAGCATGAAAAATCCCACAGGGGATCCAACTAGGAACAGATTGGAAGTGTTGAAACAAAAGTGGGGGATCTTGTGTGCCTGGCGTTGGAATAAAGGTGGTACTTTGAGATCTAGGGTGACATCAGGAGTGTCGACATCTTCAAAATCATCTTTTGAAACTTTGTTAGGTTGGAAAGAAAGCAAATCCAGGGCGATCACAGATCCAAGAGAGTGTCCAATAATGTGAACGTTACCATGTCCATTATCTCCATCGAAGCCAGGGTTGTGTTTACAAAAGATCCGATACATCCGGTTAGCTTCCGTGGCCGCGGCATGCAAAAGAAGAGGTCTGTGGTGAGACATATAATAGGGAATATCGAGAAGAACGTCGCCAATAAGTCCACGCACTGAAGGGATTGAATTGACTGTGATGTCCTTTAGAGAGTAACCTGACGATCCGGAATCACGGTGCATAGAGCCCAGCTCCTCAAAGTCGATCAGTCGTCGCCAATTGATGGGAAGGATTGCAACTGAATTTTCATCATGTCGGTCTTCAGGAAGATTGCGTTTTGTTCGAGGCGACTTGAGCTGTTCTTTGACTAGAACTCGGAAATGGTTAATTGCAAATGTGAAGGTGAATGATGCCACACGCTCGGACAGCTTTTGCCCAATACCGTGCAACACAAAGATGAGCTGTGTTATTTTGGCATACTCGTGGTCCATCGAATCGACTGGCCGATCGGGTAAAGTTTTGAACTTCTTGAATTCGGCCCAGTCATAGAATCTCTGTAAGGTGACATGTGAACCGGGTAGGGGCCTTCCTTTGAGCAGCGACGTGGCCAGTAGAGCTGTGCTAGGAGCTGTTCCGAACAAATTGAAGTAGCTTGGAAGTAAAATGTGGGCCTTTGGAGTGACCTGTGTCTCTCCTTCGAATAAGGCACAAGGGGAGAAGACCACAGACACGTCAATCGGAGGATCTTTCGCGCCATCCTTAACCCGATAAGTAAAGTTGTGTTTAAATCTGCACTCTGCTTCCGGGTTGGAAATGGCAGCCTCGAGTTCCTCAACATATTCAGAAGTCCAGGGTTTGATTGATTGGAAGGCCTCCTCGAGGTGGCGTTCAAGTGATCTTTCTACAGGTCCGAGGGACGATCTGAAGAACCAGGTGCTTCGTCGTACATTGCAGATATCCCCCACGGTGCGCCAGTAGAGAGGCATGCAAATATGGCCGTCCTGGGAAAACTTTGCAATGTAAAGCCTGTTGATACCGACAACTGTTTCAGGGTCTTCACTGCCTTTGCATTCGTCCACCTCGTGTATCTCTGAGGTATTCACAGGATACTCATCTTCATTCACGCTGGGTTCCTTATCTACAGAGTAGATTCCATAAGCTTTCTCCAAAGCGTTGATATCAGCAGGCGCAAACGCACTCCAGGACGAATCAGGGGCTAGGTTACCTGTATAACCAATCTGTGAGAATACTGGTGGTTTCAGCGGGGGTAGTTCGTCCGTGTCTCTCAGAGACTCCACCACTGCAGCTGTCTGGGCTGTTGTTGTTCCGGAAGCCTTCTGGGCGTTGGAGACTGTTTGAGATTGAGCTGCCGGCAACTCTGCAAGAGGGTCGTACAGGTCAATTTGCGCGTCGTAAAAGAACCATGGCTGTACAGGGGGCTCCTCCTGAGAGATAATTTTCGTCGTCATGGAAAATTCGGCCTCTGGCTCTGCCTCTGGCTCTGCCTCGGCTTCGGCCACCTCCTCTTCGGCCCCCTCTCCACCTTCGGCCCTAACTCCGTCAGCGTCTCCTACGTCAACTCCCTCCATCGTTGATGTGGTATCAGTGACAGCAGCATCTTCTTCGGCTGAAATTTCCACTGTTCTGACCGAATCATCTGTTAAGCCAAAGGTGCTGAGAAACCTCTGTTTTGGTGACATAGGCGCTGACATGGCCTTGAGTTGACCTGACAGTGAGCGCTGGTGGGCCTTGCGGACCGTGACGGACTCCAGTAGAGGCTTCTCTGTATCTTGAGAATCCATGTCGTTGCTCTAGGTGGATGTGATGGGCTTATCCGGTTGCTACTCACACTCCAATTTATCTGGACACCACAGGTCCTCTATTAGTTGCTTGCAGGAGATATGCATAGAGAAGTCTCACCTATAAATCCGCGACGAATTTTTTCCGGGAGAATTCTAGAGACTTGTGGAGAACATGAAAAAAAAAAAGCCAGACATGCCCTCATTTCATTAAAATTAATCTCAAAAAAAATAGGACGCTAGCGTTGCGCTATCGGTTGATTTGGTGTAAGGGCCCATACAGCACTGCGGCGCAGTCAGATCTAACATCTCGGCTCAATGCATGATGCGCGCGCGCGGTATCTCGGAGACTTATTCCTTGGCAGAGTTTTAACGGTTGATATATGTGCAGGGTCCAGTTTTATTACTTCCAGCTGTTCCTTCATGTTTTTCTCTCGGTTCTTTTCAATTTTTGTTTCACAGTTCTCAGCCCCAAGGCGTTTCATAATTAATTTGCCACTCACGGGCCCGATATTTTGTGTGATGTAAACCACCCAATAGCTATCGGAACGTGTTGTTCCTTTTGAGGCACCAAAGGTTAGGGCGGGATCAGGGCTAGGGCTATATTGTCAACCCCGAATTCGGTACTCGTACCCAACTAGTCGTTTAGCTCGAGTGAGTCGTTTATGAAATAACGTTTGGTTATTTAGGAGCACAACACAACAGAAGTGAGTTGAAGATCAAGAACAGCTTCGGAATGTGAGGATCTTGATGATAAAATAAAAAGCAACGAATATACAGGCGCATGTTTGGTTATTTTAACAGTCTTCACCCTTTTCTAATATCTTCAAGGAATCACTAGCGACACGCTCAGCAGATAACAACCCCTCTACGCGGTTGGGTGTTGGGAAAAGTTAATTGGCAATTAAGTTGGTGACACAGGCCAGTTTGTGACAAATATAAGGTGCGACCGGTATCATCGACGTTTCTTCCTTAACTCACAACATTAGACATGTCTGCCAACGAGAACATCAGCCGATTCGACGCCCCCGTGGGCAAGGATCACCCTGCCTACGAGCTTTTCCACAACCATACCCGATCTTTCGTCTATGGTCTCCAGCCCCGAGCTTGCCAGGGTATGCTCGACTTCGATTTTATCTGCAAGCGAGAGAACCCCTCTGTTGCCGGTGTCATCTACCCCTTCGGTGGGCAATTCGTCACCAAGATGTACTGGGGCACCAAGGAGACCCTCCTGCCTGTCTACCAGCAGGTTGAGAAGGCTGCCGCCAAGCACCCCGAGGTTGATGTCGTTGTTAACTTCGCATCTTCTCGATCCGTCTACTCCTCCACCATGGAGCTGCTTGAGTACCCTCAGTTCCGAACCATTGCCATCATTGCTGAGGGTGTCCCCGAGCGACGAGCCCGAGAGATTCTCCACAAGGCCCAGAAGAAGGGTGTTACCATCATTGGCCCCGCTACTGTCGGTGGTATCAAGCCCGGCTGCTTCAAGGTCGGTAACACCGGTGGTATGATGGACAATATTGTTGCCTCTAAGCTCTACCGACCCGGTTCCGTTGCCTACGTCTCCAAGTCTGGTGGTATGTCCAACGAGCTGAACAACATTATCTCTCATACCACCGATGGTGTCTACGAGGGTATTGCCATTGGTGGAGACCGATACCCCGGAACCACCTTCATTGACCATATCCTCCGATACGAGGCTGACCCCAAGTGCAAGATCATTGTTCTGCTTGGTGAGGTCGGTGGTGTTGAGGAGTACCGAGTCATCGAAGCTGTCAAGAACGGCCAGATCAAGAAGCCCATCGTCGCTTGGGCCATTGGTACTTGTGCCTCCATGTTCAAGACTGAGGTCCAGTTCGGCCACGCCGGCTCCATGGCCAACTCTGACCTTGAGACTGCCAAGTCCAAGAACGCTGCCATGAAGGCTGCTGGCTTTTACGTCCCCGAGACCTTCGAGGACATGCCCGAGGTTCTTTCCGAGCTCTACGAGAAGATGGTCTCCAAGGGAGAGCTGTCTCGAATTTCTGAGCCCGAGGTTCCCAAGATCCCCATTGACTACTCCTGGGCCCAGGAGCTTGGTCTCATCCGAAAGCCCGCTGCTTTCATCTCCACCATTTCCGATGATCGAGGCCAGGAGCTTCTCTACGCCGGTATGCCCATTTCCGAGGTCTTCAAAGAGGACATTGGTATCGGTGGTGTCATGTCTCTGCTTTGGTTCCGACGACGACTCCCCGATTATGCTTCCAAGTTCCTTGAGATGGTTCTTATGCTCACTGCTGACCACGGTCCCGCCGTGTCCGGTGCCATGAACACCATTATCACCACTCGAGCCGGTAAGGATCTGATTTCTTCCCTTGTTGCTGGTCTCCTTACCATTGGTACTCGGTTCGGTGGTGCTCTTGATGGTGCCGCCACTGAGTTCACCACTGCCTATGACAAGGGTCTCTCCCCCCGACAGTTTGTTGACACTATGCGAAAGCAGAACAAGCTCATCCCTGGTATTGGCCACCGAGTGAAGTCTCGAAACAACCCCGATTTCCGAGTCGAGCTTGTTAAGGACTTCGTTAAGAAGAACTTCCCCTCCACCCAGCTCCTTGACTACGCCCTTGCCGTTGAGGAGGTTACCACCTCCAAGAAGGATAACCTCATTCTTAACGTTGACGGTGCTATTGCTGTTTCTTTCGTCGATCTCATGCGATCTTGTGGTGCGTTCACTGTTGAGGAGACTGAGGACTACCTCAAGAACGGTGTTCTCAACGGTCTCTTCGTTCTTGGTCGATCTATTGGTCTCATTGCCCACCATCTCGATCAGAAGCGACTCAAGACTGGTCTCTACCGACATCCTTGGGACGATATCACCTACCTCGTTGGCCAGGAGGCTATCCAGAAGAAGCGAGTTGAGATCAATGCCGGCGATGTTTCCAAGGCTAAGACTCGATCTTAGGTTATAAGTATCTTACGTACTATTATACAATAGAGTGTGCTTAATAATTGTAAGCAGTATCTGATTAACATCGCATTATTTGCGATAGCTACGATAGGACAATACTTGGTATCGTATAGTATTGTTACCAGTACACTGTGTGCTACGCGTACTAAAGTTATGGTGAAGATTCTTCAAACAAAATAGCTAACTATAAAGCGTTGGAAAACACCTCCATCATTTTTAAAGCTAGCTCATCATTCCAACGAGTAGCGACAATCTGAAGTCCGACGGGAGCATTGGCATAAGTCTCGGGTGAGTAAAGCTCTTGGTGTGCCTTGTCGATGTCATTGCGAGGGGTGTAAGACTCGTCCTTTTCGTCAGATTCTTCCACCTTTCCGATGGGTATGATAGTAGCAGGATAATCAAGCAAGTTCCAGACACAAGTGTAGCCCCAGTATTTGGTGGTGTTCGGGACAATAGCAGCAGAGGGCACCGTGGGCATGATCACCACATCTACGCCTTGATCCCTCCAGTGTTTCTGGTAAGCAGTCTTGTAAGCGTTTCTCACGTCCTGTGCGGCATAAAGAGACTTGACAGAGTGTTCAACACAATTGATATTCTCCAGAGCAATCATTTTCGTCTGATCGGTTGCTTTCTCACCAGAGTTAGTGAGGGCATCCTTCAGAAACTGACCACCGTCAGGGAAGTAGAGCCCAGTAATGATTCTCCAGGCCTCTTCATGTTGCATGGGGGTGAAGGGCTTAAACTTGACGGTGAAGGGGAGCTCTGCCTTTTCCATCTTAGCCACAAACTCCTTGATGGCACGTTCAACTGGGGGGTGGGGTTTCACGTGCCCATCATCCAAGAGATAGCCCACTGTAACTTCCTTGGGGGATACTGGTACCCAGGCGGATCGCTCAGAAAACGTGTCTCTTTTCCAGAGCTCCAGGCTTTCAATAGATTGCATGAAGAGAGTAATGAGATCAGCTGTAGCAGCCATGGGTCCAACAACACCAGCAATAGCGTTGTATCCCGGAGTCAGGGAGTCTGCTCCGGTGATGGGGACTCGACCGTTGGTGGGTCTATATCCATAAATTCCACAGCAAGCAGAGGGGACCCGAATTGAACCTCCAATATCTGATCCCAAGCCGAGGTGAGAAGCACCGATGGCAATCATCGCTCCCTCACCAGCTGAAGAGCCACCTGAAGACAAGGTTGTGTTGTGAGGATTGGTGGTCAGGCCATGCATCGGTGAGAAGGACTCGATCGACATGAGGAACTGGGGCGCTGTGGTTCGGCAGAAAGGGACACAGCCCAGCTCCAAAAGGCCTTGAACCAACACACAATTTTCTGTCTGTATGTTGTCAATCAAGTCTGGGTTCTCCCAATGGGCAGCTCGGCCCTCCAGAGCATACAGCTCCTTGATGGACAGGGGGAATCCATGGAAAGGGCCCATTGCCTTACCGTTCTTCTCCATGTACTCATCAGCCTCTTTGGCGTATTTCATGGCCAAATCAGGGAGGAATTCAGTACAGCAGTTGACAAGTTTCTGTGCCACGACAGCAGCCCTGCAAAAAACACCAGCCACCGGTACAGCCTTAAGGGTGCCACTCTGAAGTTTCTCAAGCAGCTCCATGGGAGGAATCTGGAGAACTTTTCGGTCATCATCGCTAACGAGTGACATGAACAAAGGTTTGGCATCCAAAGGAATCTCGTCAGGAACCTTCAAATCAGCCACCTTGAAGGGATTGTCAAAGATCTCGTCCACAAGTTTCATGGACCCATCCCGTCGAGCGACGTAAGTTTTTCGGGCTTCGTAATCAGTCATTGTAATTGAGATGTTCGTGATGAGATACTTTTACACTATATCCTCGTGGAATAGCCCTTCTATTTATAGTTGTTGATCCATTTTTCACAGTACCCACAACCCAGGCTCATTGACGAAGCATCTCAAACCTTGATAACGATAACTGGGGAAAAGACGCAACAAGGTTTGCCAAGGAGAATGATTATGAGTGGGGTATTTCTCTTACAAAGATGAGGAGAAATTTTACCTGATAGTTGTTAGCAAATGTTTCCCCAGTTCCTTATTAGGCTTTACCACACTCAATCTATGATTCTTAATATTCAGGGCATTGTTCTAATTGAGCGCAATCTGTCGCTATTAAGTGACTGACACGAAATGTCAAAATTACGGTTTACTTTTCATTGATAGCAGTCGGCATGAAGGCAAGGTCGGTTGAAATAGCCGCCGTTTCACGCTAGTACTGATAACCTTTTTCTAGCTGTCAGTTTTCATTTTGGTAAAACGGTCTCCTCAAAATCACAATTAGGGTTTGTTACAGGCACCACCTCCTCACTTCCTCACTTATCAGACATAGGGGCTAACATTTTAGCCGCGTCAACTGACACTGCCAGATACGACATTGACTGGTCTCAAATTTTTGTAAAACACAATCCACCGGTTATTGTGGAAAGTCATACGAAGTACAGCCGGTTATTGTACTGATACTACGTTGTATTACGGTGAGCTAATCACTGACCATCATATTCATTAAGCTATATAATCTGCAGCTTAGTATTCAACTCCCAGACCCTTAGCCACCTTTTGTCCGAGATCGTCATTGATTTGACCAAAGTACTTGGCAACCTTCTCCTTTAGGCCGGGTTGCTTGATAGAGGAAGCATGGCCCACCACGTTCTCCAGGAAGCGGGCCTTGGCAGCATCATCAAACACCTTCTCGTACAAGGCTCGGGGCTGTTCGGCATCAATATCCTGGATTCCAGACACATAGATATATGAAGCACCCTCCCAAATCTTCTCGTTGTGCTTCTTGGCATTCTCAGCCTGGACCTTGCAGGACTCATCCTCCATCTCCTTAGTAACCACACCAGTGTACTCATGGGTGTTCTTGAAGTCCTCGTTGGGCACAGAGACAGACTGGATAGGTCGGATGGTGGACAGATAGTTGGGTCTGTTGCCCTGGTTGTCAATGGCCATGTTACCGTCTCGCTGGAAGTTACCAGCCATGAAGGGACATCCAGAGCCCTTCTGGAAGGTTCGGGCCTGGTTCACGGGCAGCTGGTTGAAGTTGGGACCAAGTCGGTGTCGGTGAGTATCAGGGTAAGAAAAGAGTCGAGACTGCAAAACGGGGTCGGCAGAAGGCTCGAGACCGTTGGGCAAGTTGGACGGCGAGAAGGCCACCTGCTCAATCTCCTCAAAGTAATTGTCTGCATTCTTGTTGAGCACAAACTTTCCCACCTTTCGTAGGGGAAACTCCTTGTGGGGCCAAATCTTAGTCAGGTCCAGAATAGAGTACCGGAACTTCTCAGCCTGCTCAGGAGTCATGGTCTGGATATAGACAGTCCAGGAGGGGTAGTCTCCATTGTCAATAGCCTCAAAAAGATCCTGCTGAGAGTGATCGGGGTTGGAACCAGCAAGCTCACCGGCCTTCTCGGCGGAAAGGTTCTTAACACCCTGATCAGTCACGTAGTGGAACTGAGTGTAGGTGATCTTGCCCTCCTTATTGATGAACTTAAAGGTGTGGCCAGAGTATCCGTTCATGTGTCTCCATCCATCAGGAGTGCCTCGGTCACCAAACATGTAGGTGATCTGGTGAAGAGACTCGGGGTTCTGGACCAGGTAGTTCCAGAAATGAGAGGCATCAGATCCAGCAGCAAGGTTCGTCTGGGGGTCTCGCTTCTGGGTGTGGATGAAATGGGGAAACTTAATGGGGTCTCGGATGAAGAAGATGGGGGTGTTGTTGGCTACCATATCCCAAATACCCCAGTCGGTTCGGTGTTTGATAGAAAAGCCTCTGGGATCTCGAGCAGAGTCAGGTGAGCCTCGCTCACCTCCCACTGTCGAAAATCGTACAGTCACAGGGCACTTGTAACCGGCCTTCCGGAATACCTCACAGTCGGTGATATCGGAGAGATCATCAGTCACCTCAAAGTAACCGTGGGCTCCTCCTCCCTTGGCATGGACAACTCGCTCGGGAATTCGCTCTCGGTCGAAGTGGGCCAGGGAGTCGATCAGGTAAGTATCCTGAAGAAGCAGAGGGCCGGTAGGACCAGCGCGTTGGGCAGAGTAGGGATGGTGAGGGTAAGGCACTCCAAATGAGGTGGAGTAGACGGCGTCATCCTTGGAGTTGGAGTAGAGTTCTTTAGACATGTTTGATGATGTGGTAGAGGTTCAATTGACTATATGAGGCAACCCGCTACGCCCTTAAATACAAATCGTTGGATAGCAACCCCAGGTGCGTATAATTGTCAGCACTCACATCCAGGACGCAGGCAATCCAAACTTACTCCAAACCCTGTCGTAAAATATACCAATGAGGGGTGGGCTATACGTGATTTATGACACAGCTAAAGACAGAAATGGGTCGTTACCCCTCTCTCTGTTAGCTCCAAAGTTCCCAAAATCGGTGGGGAAGTCATAATATAGACTCAAGTTATTTCCTCTACTCTGTTTTTCCACATCTCCTCAGACCACATGGGTCACATTCGTCTAGAGCTTCTAGACTACTTATTGTTATTGCAAATTGAGTCCACGGCGTTGGATGTCATAGCCGTTACTGCTATAGTCTTACTAAGTGAAAATCTAGACTGGGCGTAAGAAATAGAGCTGGGAAAACTAAACTTGGGTGTTAGAATCAGCCGGTCCAGAACTGGCAGAGGTAACATGACACCACGTGGAACCTCTTTTGTTAGTTTCTAGCTCTCTCATTTATCATCTGTCCTTATTTATATTAGACTTAGACCGCAAGGCTATGCATAGAAAGTGGCTACCGGTACTGTAGCTACTGTACGAGTACTGTACGAGTACGATATTCGTGCTGGTAGCAATAGCAACACACATCCACACGCAAATAGACAGAAGGTTTGCCATTAGCTCTCCTTCGGAGCAAGAGTGAAGCGGTGTCACAAAAGGAAGGACGTGACCACATTATTCATACTGGTAAGTTACAGGCAATAATGTATGCTTCTGTATATTAAACGATGGAATCATTTTCCTTTCCTAACTTAGTGGTGTGTATTTTATGCCAATCCTCACGAGATCTGGTGTTGTATCATCTTGCATATCGATGCGGCAATTATGTACAGTACGACGCTGTATCGGGAAGCATCCTGCACTGTTAAGGTGGTCTACAGGAGCCATTCATTCGAGAAAAGCAAGCATGTTTAAGCGATTTTGTGCACCAAAGACTACCTGTTACAAACAAGTCTCAGACAACTACAGAAGTGTGTGCTTAAAGTTGCATGAAAATCTCGATGAATGGCTCCTATCCCGGTACAGATCTTACCCTGAAAGTCGCAATAATTGACAAAGCGCCACATCTGTACGAGTACTTGATAGTTTGGCTATTCTTATTTCCCTTGAAGAAAATAATTCAGCAGAGGATGCTATCTGCCAATAAAACATCATCCATTTCTATTTTTTGGTGGGTCGGCACTTCCACTGTTTGTGTAATTACAACCTCTGCTTCACCAGCTGATCGACTAAATCTGGATTCTATGAATTAATTAGCAATTACAAACAGAGTTCTATTTAGTTCTGGATTCACCCCTACTGTACAGGTACCAGGTACACTGCACATTAGTGATATATCGCTATTATAAATCATTGTGCCTATCACCAGTACACTAAGTCCTTCTGGTACGACGACCAATTCGTATTATTTCTTTCTCCCTCTGTTTTCTATGAAAGCCAGTAGCTACCTAGTACGAAATAGTATCGTACGGTATTAGCTAGTTGGGAAGGTGGGGGTTCCGTGGGGGTAATGGGCTTGTCAACATTTAACTTTGGAAGGTCTAGAACCAATCGGTTTGTCGTTACTTTCGACTGGGACAGCAGCTACTGTAACTGCAAGGCTGTAGTTACTGATGTCGGTACAAGGACAGGCGTAGCTGCATGTTTACGTAAGTCATGTATTTACCGGCACGGAACAATTGGGGGTGTTATTTGGAAAGTCCCAGTACATACTGTACGTTAAGAGTTGTTGTACACAATAGATTACTATTACTGATGCAAATAAATAACTGAGGCCTGTGAATAGCACTCTTTTTGTAATTGTCCTCCACAAATTGTCCTGCAATGTTCCATCTTTAAGGATCAACAAGATACTCAAAACACTGGTCCATCTCCGCACTTGTTAAACACTGCAAATAAAGGCACTTGGCCACAATATCCACATCGGTCTGAAATTGGTAATTCTTAGACCACTCAATACATTGAATGAGCGATTTGACGATGGAAGCTGAAGTCTTGTACTGCTCAAAATTAACATCTCCGTCGGCGCTCAATTTCAAGCGCTCATTGTTAAACGTCAAGTCTGAGAGGGACAGCCCCACAAAAGGGATACAGCCCTTCTCGGGGTCGATGGATACAAATTCCTGGCGCAAATTGTGAAAGTTCTTCAGCGGAACCACAATCTGTTCTAGCTCGCCAAGAATCTTCTTGTCCTGAGGCAAGATGTGCTGCCATGTTTCCTTCAGTCGCGACACGTGGCTGGAAGAAAGGGCAAGAACAATTTGCATCAAGGTCGCGAAGTTCTGCATCTCACGGCATAGAAATGCAATGTGAATGAATCGAGACACGACGCAGATACGCTCGGCCAATCGCTTGGTCAAGAGAATCTCGGAGATAACCCAGTTTACCACCAGATTGAACCGAGTAATAACCATATCAACACCAATATTTGTCTTGGCCACAAGATAAGACGTCCACGACTGAACGGGCTCGAGTTTTTTGTTCCATCGAGCCTCAATCAGCTCCTTCCAGTCAACCTCGGCTAGAGAATCTCGCTCAATCAGGGTCATGTGTTGAGCCAAGGTCTCGGCGTCATAGTTGAGAATGAAGGGCAGATGACGTCCGTTGGAAAAGAGGTCTGAGATTGAGGAAGCTCCGAACTCGATGGCATCGGGAAGACACGAATCAGGCTGCCCGCCAACATCGACACTGAGACTGGGACTGGGCCGTCGACCAAGAGTCTTGGAGGGCTTAAATCCAGCTGGAATATCCAAATCTGTCACGTTTTGGGCCATGGAATTGTCGGCTTCGACATCGTCATCATAAAGGCCAATGATAGAGTTTTGTAAGTCCTGGCTCTGCTCTTCTGCCCCTCCTCTGCTGTCATCGTCAATGCCCTCGCTCTGCATCCTCTGAGTCACGCTGTTTCTCTTGCTAGATTTCTCACCCTTGACATATGTACCTTCAAGTTTCTGAAGGGCTGCCACAATCGCATCCTCTTCAGTGGTGTCATCTGGAATTTGCGCTAGTCCAGCCACAGCTTCGGCATCCACTCCAAACATTCCACATGACTCCGTGGCGTTTCCAACATCTGAATTGCGCACCGAGTAGTTGATAGCCTCGATAAAGGAAGGTGTGAGTTTTCCACGGTTCTCCTTTGTCGGACTTCGGGGCTGTTTGGTGGGTGAGGGGCTGTTGAAGTTCAGATTTGAGTATCGCTGCTGTTTCTTCAATCGATTTGGTGACTTTTGGGGAGTCGATACCAGATTGAAATCAAAGTCCAACGAAGAAGTGTATGAGACATACGACTTGCTTGACTCTCGTCCTCCTGAATTATCCTTCTCATCGTCATTTTCACTACCGTTCCCATTGCTTTTGTCCTCGTTGTCATTGACATTGGATCCTTCCTCGTTGGCAAATGTGAATCCCTCAAATTTCTCGTTTTCGAATTGAGCCTTGTTGTTGAGCTGCTTCTCCTTGCTCTCCACCAGTCGACGCAGTTCCTGGAGAACTCTCTGTCCCAGCACGTCGTATCTCAGATCCAGAGAAATGCTTTCAGTTACCCGTGGAGACACGTGCTCTCTGCTCAGCTCCTCCATTTCATGTTCTCCAATCAGCCGAGTTGCAAATCGCACCAGTTTCATGTTGAGGCTCTGGCGCGTGCTGCGAGATTTGGCGTCCTTCTTTTGTAAAATGTCCTTGACTTCTGGTGACGATACCAGAGATCCTTCGGCAGTCTTGAATGACTTAATGGGCGTTTGTGGTTGAATTAGTGTGAGTCCCGCGTTTCTGGGTGCCGCAATTCCTCCTCTGATGATGTGACCGTTGATTGTGGAGTGTCCTCGTTTCAGAGGGTGGTCGTCATCAGCAATACCGTCGATGCTTGAGTTGGTCCAGATAGATGGTATCGACTCGTCTGGATTCTGCTCCGCCTCAGGATTATACACTGGAATGTCCTGATATAGCGATAGAATTGTCTTGCGTCGGACATGAGGTTGTTTCAGTGACAGTCGATGGTTGGCGTTCCTGTTTTCCACCAGTTTTTCTCCTACAAGCCCACCGCTGTAGATTATTGACAAGTCCTGTGGAACGTTCCAGTACATACTGGCAGATTTTGTCCATATTGATTTAAGCTGGAAAACAATGCGTTGTGAGTTGGAGTCCTGTTGAACCATGCTAGAGTCGTTTAGACGGTTGAGTGTGTCTGCAAACGTAGATCGGATGGAGTGGCTGGGCACAAAGTCGTCTGCGAAAAAGTTGAGAATCCAGTGCCGTAGAACCACAAAAGTTCGCACACACACATCACGACCCTTTTCCGAGTTACGCGCGTTCTGGCTCTGTCGTAATGCCTTGTTCACTTCATTCTGTAACCCAATGGCCCACTCTAGCCGTCCCAATAGGAGATCCAGCAGCTCGGTCGCGTCCATGAACATTCGATATGTGAGAAAAAAGTCGGACATCAGCGTGTAGTCGAGAGTGTGTGGTGAGGTCAAGTATTCCACCATGTCTGGCGGGGACCCGCCTAGAAGCTGTCCTTCGGGCCCCAGTCGCACTGTATTCGGAGCCGCCCTCGAAGTGTTCATTTCATAGTGCAATTCGCTAGAAATCTGGAGAGAAGAGGTCGAAAAAAAAGTTGGAGATGGTGATAGTGTAGCCAGATAGGTGTAGCGTGTAGCTAGACAATGCTGAGTGTGAAGAATGCAACCTTAAGCGTTTGAAACTTTGGGCTGGAATGTGCGTTCTGGAGAGCTGCGATGCGTAGGAAAGGAGGGCAGATGGGATCTTGAGGAGGTTTGAGAGCGGGTACCGGGAGTATTGGCTTGAATATTATCCATCGCCAGAGTCTGGAAGTGGTGTTTATTATTGTACCAGGGTCGATTCTTAAAACAAACTTCGACCTCGGCCAGAATCCTAACTCTGTCTATGACTATCAGGGTTTTTCGAATCGGAGCTGTCACATGATGGCTACGATACTACATTAGGACTTCAAAGGGGTACGAGTACTGGCTGCGTCACAGGAGAGTCCAGCCATTCATGGGACCCGTTGTTGGCCCAATGTGCTCTCCTACTACTCTCTCCACACTGTATGAAATATCGTGCACTTCGAAACAGAGTTCCGCATCCGGAGGTTTGGTGCATGCCAATCACAACATCGGTGATCGTCTGTGACATCGATCCAACCGTCAGGGGGGGGGGTGTTACTCCGGCATTTTGCCGCCTTACTCCTACTGGCGTTTTTTGTTCACGATTGCGTGGTAGGGACTGGCCAAGATTTTCCTTCAAGAAAAGTTGGGGCTGGACAAAGACTCCCCTTCCCCCTAAGTGCATGTACGACACTTACGCGTCAGGGGTAAAAGTTAGGCGCGTCAGAATGGAGCGTGGGTCTCTTTATTCAAACACCGCGTGCAGAGCGGTGCAGCCAGGGGCTGCGACATGCAGTTGGACGGGGGTTTGGTCCCATGATTACATTGTTGCAGTGTTTACTCTCTACAACTATTAGTTTTCTAACCCCTGTTCATACTCAACAACATGCTGCAGCAAGGTTCCGTGTTTTGCCCAAGTCTGTTTAGCACGTCACGAGGAATATGTACATATGAGGCGCATCATGAAAATGCGTCGACGTCGTGTTTTAGGCCCAAATATGCATGAATGCGAGAAAACATAAAAGAACCTGCCCTATTTAGACCGCCATAGAATGCGATACGCGTGCTAGAACTGCTATTGGCGCGTATCGTAGTGCATCATGGTGTTGCCGGCCTCATGACTGGTTGTTCCGGTGCTAACCTGTGAGCGTGGCAGGTGTTTCAGTTGTGCTGTAATTAGGAATTTTAGCAAATTACCGTAATTAGCTACCGGTGCAAGTAGCTACGAATGTACTGTACAGTACGAGTACGATATCGTACCGGTAGCTACTGGTATTGGCCGTAGGAGACAACTGTACCAGTATAGTCGTACACGATACGACGTACGATAGTTTTGATGCTTTGACACTGCCGTGAAAGGCAGGTACGAGTACAGTACGAGTACACGATACCGGTACCTTGTTTAACAGACCTGTATCTGAGAAGTACCAGTAGCTACCTGATGCCTTGTTAAAACAGCGTACATCCCGCTTTGGTAAATGTTCGCCGTGGTACTCGAAACCATGGGACCCACCCATTGAGCTTTGAATAGCGTCCGTGTGTGACGCGTAAAGTGTGTGCAGTTGAGCTGTCAGCCAGCGCAGGGATAAACCAGATTCCCGCTTGTTAGTGTGAGTGTACCAGGTACGATACGATAGTTGAGGTGTATGCGGTGTTACCCCGTTTTGTCTGACATGCTATGTCGGCGTCAACGCTGTGTCCATCGATGGTTTGTCAGCATGCGACGAGAGGCAGCCCGCCCCTGGCGCTGAACTTTGTACAATACTTATAGGGGAGTGTTGTGAACTGCAGAAAGGGGATGATAAATATTGTTACAGAGCGTTACAACTATGTTTCCCTGTTGTACTCGTATATGTACTGTATTTGTGCAGTATATTCTTTCATTTATAAGTACAGGTACCGTACTTTAATTGTACAGTAGCTGCCATGTGTAAACTGGTGTGCCTATAAAATGGCATGCGTATACTTATACGTAATTACAGTACGTCGCTCATAACCTGTGATCATTAAAACATGGTTGCAATCTTACAGTGACACAACCTGCCACAGAAAGAGAACACATCCACCACGTATACCAGTTCACCTATCAGCATCGTAGACCCCCAGATATTCTCGTCACACCGTTGCTATCACGGCGCATGCATACGACAGCACCAACCTTCGCTGCGTGACTTTATGCATCATCGACAATGAATCAAAGTGGAATTGAAGGTGAGTACAAAGGACATCAGCGCGAGAAACCGTTCGATCGTGGACCAAATCACGTGGTGAGGAAGACAAGTTCACCAATCACCCCTACCTAAGAAACATCAGCCTCAGAGTACCATTGCCAAACCCTTGTGCCAGCACATACTAATCCAGCAACGCCAGGACTGGCACAGAAACTGCACTCCTTCGGCCGAGGACTGATTGTGAAGATCCAGGGCGAGCAACTGGAGCACACACACGAGATCGACGACTCTCACACATTCGAGAGTGGATTCGAGGAAGCTCGGGCGAAGCTTAGTGACAGAGAGGCGGCATATCTGCTCTACCGAAACAACGACGAGATTCTCGTCATCACCTACGTCCCCGATGACGCCAAAGTCAGACAGAAGATGCTCTACGCGTCGTCGAAACAGGCACTTACCCGGGAGCTTGGTGCTTCCAACCCTGTTGATCTGTTTGTGACGGAACTCGAGGACATTTCCGAGAAGGGCTACAAGTCCCATGTTCGTCATGCGAAGCTGGACGCCCCCCTGACACGAGAAGAGGAGAGCCTCAAGTTCGTCAAGGAGAACGAGGCTGGTGTTGCACAGAGCCATTCAGTCAACATTACACACTCAAAGGGAATTGGAATGAAGCATGCCGCTGACTTCGATGAAAAGCTTTCTGAGTTTGACTCTGCCTCCGAGGGAGCTCTTCTACCCTTCACCATTGACGTGGACAATGAGGAGGTTATCCCTGGAAGTGTGTCATCTGTCTCAAACTGGCGAGACATCAAGACCCCAGAAGGCCACCCCCAATACACGCTGTATAAGGCTCCTTCAGGAGTGGTGTTTATCTACACATGTCCCTCCGGTTCAAAGATAAAGGAGCGAATGCTGTATGCCGCATCACGACGAGTTCTGCTCAGCAATATCGAGAAGAGCATCACTGTTTCCAAGACGGTGGATGTCGGCGATGAGGACCTTGACCTGGACGAGGTTGTTTCCGAGGAGAAGGCGACAGCTAAGGGTGGCCTTCGATTCAAGCGACCCGCTCGACCTGGTAGATAATAGCCTGGTATGTAATTACATCTAACGATAAAATCAGCTACATACTGTACCGGTACTGTATATATTTTACTGGACGTACGACGGTGATCCCGATGAGCACTTCAGAACAGATTATGGCAAAACGGATCACCAACAACCCCAAGCGAGATACGGCGCACAGACGCGCACTCCACACACATCGGGGCCAGCAACACCCAACACAGGTAATTAAACTATTGGTTTGTTCCATATCCATACGGTGCAGGCAACCTCACGCCAACGCACTTATTCTACGGATTATTAGAGCTTGGAGACCGTTAGTCGACGTCGCTGACACAAACCCGGCTGCCCACAACCGGCACGGGATGCCGGAATATTGTAATCATGGAATCCAAACCACTGCCCACCTGGTTAAATATGACCTTTGTGTCCACCATTTGATTTGATACTCAGGGCAGAGGATAATGTCTTGGCGCGTCTACTGCCCGGCTACACATCGCGGCCCCAGTAATATTGTATTCGTAATTACCGATACTCTGGGGAAGGTTCGCACCAACAAAGTTTAAATCTGTGACAGAATATTAATGCGGTATGACATAATTTGCGTGACGTTGGCAGAACAGCCGAGGGATCTTCACCTCCCCTGCAAATCCAGAGTCCGCTGCTGACACAGCAAAAAATTAGGGTGGGGGCCGAGTATATCCGACCCAGGCAACTGCCGCGCTGCCAGACTAACTCTGTTGCGTGGCTCAACTAGCTCCTATTGGTGCCCAACATGCTGGGTAATTTTAGACGCTCACCAGTTGAGCTCCGTTGGACCGGTCTCTACATTATTGTAAAAAAGGAAAGTCCCATAGCTGTGTACTGGTAATGTGATTGCACCGGCACGTTCTAAGGGTTAGCCGGTGGGTCGGTGGGTCCGCGTGCAGTTATGGAAGAAACGGCCCGGATCCAAACCCACGCCTCATCCGCTTATCTTGCCGTTAGTTATACACACGACACACGGCATAGAACCTGGGGTAACGCGGGGTAAATATTCCTCCAATCCCGGTAAGCAAGGCCCCAAGTTGAATTTAGAAAGCACGAGTCTAAATAACCGGGCGTGAAAAAACTAATTTCCCCGTAAGGCTAGCAGTGTTGAAGTTTAGCATAGACGACAAGGTTGAAATTTTTTACACGTTGGAGGCCATGGAGTATTTCGTAAGAGGTGTAAAGTATCGCAGGGAAGCAAGGTATCGTGCCAAAGAGACAGCTAGGGGCTATCTCGCAGCTTCACGTGCCGAAGACATCCCGACTACGCGGATACCGTGCTTTAGTGTGCTACCGCACACGATAAAGTACCCCGGAAAAAGTCGGTTGAACTTTACGCGTGACGTTGTTTGGGACAGTTAAAATCCAACGAGCATCGACGTCGACAGGCCCCTCTTTGACGGTAAATTCAATAGATGCAGCTCCGAAATGGGCCTACTAATATCTGTTTGTTCGGCGTTGTCTCGGACCTAAGTGGTGGGCAATAAAGCGCCCTGCATCGCCTGGAAGCTGGGAGGAATCATGGAAGAGGACACGCTGATAGATGGCAGCGTGCAGCGTGCAGCAATGGCGACTGTTCGCCGTCATCGGCATGAGTCACAAAACCCAATTCGGGTTTACCCCGGACCGAGGTGACATGAACAAAGCATAGCAGTGTGGCCAGTCAACGGATTAATTGGAGCTGAGGGAGTAGCGTGTGCGAGGTGTGGCGCGACCGGGCTGTAAATATAGGTGGATCCACGTTTTTTTAATTTTTTTGTCCTAGGCCACGGTGCTAAACAACATACAGAGGTCAAAGCCATGACGTGGATGGTACGGGGTCTCTAACTCACCCTACCTGCCGACAGTTAACCGACAGCGCAGTGATTGGACTCGCGCAGGAAAAAAATCCAACCTCCCCGAGGGTTAGGGCACGGATAAAGGTCCCGGCAGATGTGGTGGGTAGCACAGCGACTGTCTGGGGGTGACAAAATCAAAGGGTTGACTAAAGTGAGAATTTGGGGGTAGTAGCCATGGCAACGAGGCAATATCTCTGTCTTAACTGCCAGTGTCACTCAGTGGCTCAGAGTGCTCTTTCACACGTGCCCGTGTGCTCCGGTTCATCCCGAAGGTCCGATCATTCCGCCTTTGACCCGAGGCAAATGTGAAAACAACAAACAAAGAGAACAGAGTTTGTCAGTCTGGAGAAGGGAGTCCCGCATGTGGTATATATACTTGGCGGCTCCCAAAGGCCCATCACTCCCCTAACTTTCTACATCACACACACAAAAATGGCTGCTGACGGAAAGAAGAAGAAGAACCTCGCTGTTGATCTCCTGGCTGGTGGAACTGCCGGTCTCTTTGAGGCCCTCGTCTGCCACCCTCTCGACACCATTAAGGTGCGAATGCAGCTCACCAACCGACAGCCCGGTGTCAAGGAGGTCGGATTCGTCCAGACTGGTGTGAAGATTGCTAAGAAGGAGGGTCCCCTCGCTCTCTACAAGGGTCTCGGTGCCGTCGTTACCGGTATTGTCCCCAAGATGGCTATCCGATTCACTTCTTACGAGTACTACCGAGGTCTCCTCACCAAGCCTGATGGAACCATCAGTGCCATGCACACTTTCATTGCCGGTGTTGGTGCCGGTACCACTGAGGCCGTCCTCGTTGTTAACCCTACTGAGGTCATCAAGATTCGACTTCAGGCCCAGCATCACTCCATGGCTGATCCCCTTGATGTCCCCAAGTACCGAAATGCCGCTCACTGTCTTTACACCGTCGTCCGAGAGGAGGGTCCCTCTGCTCTCTACCGAGGTGTTATCCTGACCGCCACCCGACAGGCTACCAACCAGGGAGTTAACTTCACCGTGTACTCCGAGCTCAAGGCCCGACTTAACGAGCTGCAGCCCCAGTTCAACGGTGTGCTCCCCTCGTGGCAGACTTCTATCATCGGTCTGATTTCCGGTGCCCTTGGTCCCCTTTCTAACGCCCCTATCGATACCATCAAGACCCGAATGCAGCGAGAGGGTGGAGCTGCCACTCGAAACGAGTCTGGTCTCTCCCGATTCTCCCGAATCACCCGTCAGCTCATCAAGCAGGAGGGTGTCCGAGCTCTGTACAAGGGTATTACCCCCCGAATTATGCGAGTTGCCCCCGGTCAGGCCGTCACCTTCACTGTCTACGAGTACATGCGAGGTGTGCTCGAGAACACCCCCGGTATTGGCAAGCCCTTCGCTGCTGAGTTTGAGGAATAAGCGCCTTACTTCCGCATAGGCCTCATGGCCACAAATAAAACCATAGCCAGCTAGAGACTAGCTAGTCTGGCAATGTACTATTAACTTAATAGAGTAATGATTTATGACTAGATCTCATTTTTGATTTGACGAATTGATAATTCCCATCGTAATTATAACGGCAACGTATCGCACTCGTAGTATTTTTACGGCTAGCTGGCTAACATTTAAGATTTACCAGCGGATTTTCGAGTTTTCAACGGAACACTGCTAGATTATCCGACATGAAGACCATGCTAATTATCTACAGCTAATCAGATGCTGCTGCGTACTTCTTGTTGAATTGTTGATCTTATCCGCAGACATGTGTGCTTACTCAACACGCCATGCAGCCAAGCCTCCTGCGCGGTTCATGACGGACGGGTAAGTGCGTACAGGCCCATCAATTGCCGTTCCTAATTAATGTCGGTTTTTTCGTCGCGTTGAAAAAGACAAAACCAAAGACAAGGCCAAGGTGATCAGACGAGTTATCGGAGTAATAACTGCCCACTGAGACCCACACCAAACCGGTTAACATATTATAGCGCCCTTCGTTGTATCAGAAGCTTGTTCTCGAATCTCCTTCCTGGTTTTTGGGCTATAAAAAATGCACAACTGATGCTAGACCCTCTGGCTTACAAATTGCGTTCTGAAGCCCACACTTGGTCAGCTTGTGTCCTCCGACATCACGCCATTGCAGAAGGACTGTTGTCTGAAATTACCACCAAAAATGCTTAAGATAAGAATCACTCCACTTGTAAATAGTTGCGTTTCTGTTATCCTATATATTAAATTCAAGACATGCCATTGTCACGAGAGGATATGTGTTCATACGGTGTGCGAGCCAGGTGTTTTTTCTAATACAAGTATCGGCCGTTTTCTGTCTCACAGAAGTACGCTTAATACGCAACCTAAAAGTTCAACAGCAGTGGTGGGGCCTTAAAAAAGTATCGTGGTACGAGTACATCACATCACCGGTATGTTCCGGTTTCACCAATCCACACGAAAAACTAAAAACGAACCAGCAGATCATAGGCAAGAAAAATATGTGCTCATACCAATACAGAAGAGGCTCAAATAATTGCTTCATATTGGTGCTGTTCAAGTAAGGCAAAATAAATATCATTAACTAATTACTGCACGCTATCCTAGCAGATCTCGGGCAACGAGATCCGCACTCACAAGGTGGTGAACAACCTTAGTCCACTTTTCGGCTTGTGCTGCAGCAAAAGGCTCACGTGACTCGGGGCCCTTGATGTATGAGTAAACTCGGTCGCACACAGACATGTTGATTTCCGTAAACTGCTCTTTGGTGATGTGGTCAGGATAATATCTGTGCAACCGAGCCTTCACGATTTTCCGAATCTCCATTTTCTTATCGTATGACAGCAAATGTCCGCTACCAGTAACATTCTCAGACGAAGATTGTGCTGGGGCGTTTTGGTTTTCCCCTCCTTCTCCTTCCATACTAGAGCCAGGGGCAGCGTCTGAAGGGGAGTCCATGTGGATATGTGAAATAGCATTTGTTGCAGGGCTCACCGAACCCGAATTGGGGAGTTGCTCCAGCTGTTCAGCAGGAGGACTATTTCTGGGACTCCCACTCCGAGGACTGGGGACCTCACTTTCAGGGGTAGTATCAGATTGGGTGCTCGCGTTATTGTTAGAAGGGGCCGCAAGCGGATTTCGAAACGGCAGAGGGGTAGGCCGGCGAAATGTGATAGGGTTAGAAAGCATGGGTGTGCTAGACTGCCGCGAACATGGCTGGGAGGCAAGAGACATGCGCGATGACGAGGCCGAAGATCTTGTAGAAACGGCTGAGAATACAGAAGACCCAGATGCAGATGAGATTGATGTCGCGACCGACGCGTGTGAGCTCGGAACGCTTGTACGTGGGGTACTTGATTGCGAGGAACTGCTTTCATCGTTGTTATCAGCATTGAAGACATTGAACAATGACGAGCGTCTTCTGCCAGTAGGCTGACGTTCTTCCCGTCTATACTCGTCCAAAAACCGCCATGCACGTTCCTCCACTGATGCTCGCGATTGCCGAGCCAAGTTTCTTGTTTCCTCAATATTGTCCTGGATGCGGCCCAGTGCATCATCGTCTAGTTCTCTGGCAGGCATGGTTGTTAGAGGATCGACCTCTTCGTCGTCATCGTTGAGGAAGTAGTTGTCCGACGACAATGTCAGGCCTCGTGCACCCGCCGCAGAAGTCGTTCGTCGCCGTCGAGTGTCGAAAACCAGATGCGCTTGTGTGTTTTGAGATGTTTGCCGTCGACCAAGCCGACCTAACAGATTTGAGGCACGACTTCGACCGGGGCTGCGATTAGGTACTCGTCGTCGTGTGGTTACAGGGTGAGCGAACGACTCTGCCGGATCCTGGGTGTCGCAAACACAAGGATTGTGGCCACAATTTTCGCACTCCACGTCCTCCATCTCTGTATCATCTGGTTGAAAGACGAACTCATAAAGACGCATGGCCTCTTCGGGGGCCACTGGAGACAGTGGCACTGGTTGACGAACGCAGGCGACGCGCTTTATGACTGGACCGAACGTAGGCAACGCTGATGCTGTAGATGATGTTTCGCTCTGTAGAATGGCTCGCTCTGTAACTTCGTCAAATTGCTGCCGACACATTGGACAGGAACTGCTCCTCTGAGACCATAAGTGCAAACATGCAGAGTGGAACCAGTGGCCGCAGCGCACATGGCCTGTCGTGGAGGCCGCAGAGATGGGCTCGAGACAGATGGTGCATTCCATCAGCTTTTTTGGTCGTTGAGCAGGTGAAGCGTGGTCGAGATGATGGTCGTTTGAAAAGCGGTTAAGAGCACCACTTGAGCTTAGTGGCTGCTGGGTTTTGACGTGCAGCGCCGTTGCAGCAGAGGCCATTTACTGTATAATGTGTTCGACCTGTGCCAAGGGGTGTATGTTAGACAGGTGCTTAAAGCCTCAAGTCTGCAGCTGGGAGAACACGGGGTGATGCAATAGCGGAGAAATACAAAAAAAGGTGAATAGCCGTCTAACGTGTTTATAAAAGAAGTGTGACTCGGTTTAATATTAAAAACAGCCTCGCAACAGAGTTGCACTACGATACTGTAGTGTAGGCAAGATAAAGACTGTATTCCACCCCGAGAAAAGCGTATGAAAATCCGGACAAAGGCAAATTTCTGTTGTTCAGTCAGTCGGAATTAAGCCCACAACTAACTCTAACCTTTTTGTAGCTTCTGGAAGGAAAATTTATTACCTTCTTTTCATAAATGAGGGTGCCGTTCACACACCCCTATTATTGTAGAGGATCTTGCGCAGTGCCAAGAAATCTGCAGTTTCGCAAATCATCAGCCTCATGGTAAGAGGAGAACTCACACCATGTGCTGGGTTCTTGTGCGCAGTGGAAGATACCTGCAGGAACAGTCTGTAGGTTTAGTGGAAAAAAGGACCCATGATGATATCCACTGAAAAAACGAGGATTACAGAGCTCATGGGCTAAGAACATACGAGAGAGCAGGAAAACACCAAAAGTATACACGATCTCGTAAATGTGCATGGTATGGGCTAACGTACAACGGTCACATTACGCTAAAAGCCAAGATGATATAACAACGGCGGAGGTATTGACGTCAGTAGTGTCTCAGACGTGCATTTAACTATCTATGGCCGCAGCCCCCAGCAATGAAGCTGAGGTTCATATCTGGAATAATATATGCAACAGCCTTCACTTCCTAAAAAACGTGCTGTGCTGCCCATGCCATAATAATCCGAAAATAAGAGAGAAACACCAGCTAAAGCCCCCGAAAAGGCTCCACATTAGGCCAGGTCTAATCTTTAGGCCGTATTGTTAAGCCCTCGGTTCATTCCGTCGTCGTAATATTCTTATGACATGTGAATTTAGCATCAACTCTCTTTCGTAATACCAGGGACGTTTAATTTTTTGATATCTAGAGCATTGTGAGAAGAAAGCTTAGCCTTAGGTACGATACGTACTGTAGCTTGAATTATGTTCGTGTATGTTCATGAATGTAAGCTCAGGAGTTAGGGCTCGGAATACCCCTAAGCCAAGTTCCTTGTGAGCGTGCTGCTAACTTCTGTCAGAGCCTTGGCACCACCTGGCAATGACGATATTCCAAGCAACCACTTACGAGGCACAGCATACTGTATTTTGACGTACTGTAATTACTAAACTTACACATTAGTTCGGAACATCGCTACTCCACCACCTATCGTCGTAAGTACGATACGTGGGTGACCCAGGGCTCATTGATGCAATTAGCCGAACTTTCCTAACGGTGGAAAGCCAAACACTGAGGTGTATCGGTGTAATCTCGGTGAGCTAACTAGTCATTAACCCTCACCGCCAATGTTAAATTTTACTGATGAAGGGCAAAGGGCCATATCAAGGTTGGCCTCCACTAGCGCGGATCGCCAGAGAAGGAAGAAACATCAGGGTCACAAGCCCCTTGAACGTTGGATTAGAAGGTATTACTTTAGTGCCGGTACAGTAGCTATTGTACGCGCTGTACTAATTAGTGCCCCTTTTTCCGCCCAAGAAACAATAACGAGATAATATCTACTTTTTCGGTCTCAACACTTCCAGTATTGGCTACAGTACGAGTACTCGTACCCTACTGGTAGCTACTGGTGTACTATAGTGCGAGTACAGTACGATACCTGGTACCAGTCAGTAACTCCGACATACAAAAATCAAATAGCTAGCTAATATTAGCCAGCTAGACGTCGAACCAAAATAGGCTATTCCATTTGACGGTGTGACAAAAGGGATCAGTATATAGTTCGATAAGGATGACCCCGGTAGTTATTGCTGAGTCGATGATGGCTGCCTATCCGTACTCAGGAGCTAATGCGGGGCAACCGCGTACGAATACGCCAGAGACAACTTGGAACCCTTTTTGTTTAATAGATCAATCCAGCGTATCGTACTGGCACACAACGGCTCCAAACCTTGTGAAGTTCTTTGCCTAAGTTTTGCTAGCTACTCGTACTAGATACTTGTAGTAGGTACACACGATGTGAGGAGTACAAAAAGCACTGGCAAATATACTGCACGGTTTCTACTTGTAGGAAAAGGGGTAATTATACCGGGGGTAGGAGTCTGTACTGCGTGCCCACCTGTTTTGTTCCTGTACCTACAGCGTGCACAAAACCACGGAGTATTTTGCATTTCCTTCGTCTTCCTTCTAGTCGCCACCGATCCTTACTAATAAAGTCTGCCAAAGTGGGTCATCATTTGATTTGAAGGAGACCGTAGACGCGTCGATCGGCCAGTTATATGAAAGTATGACTAGTAAATTTTGAACAGGTAGCTACTGTACCGTACAAGTAGCCACTGACATTGCCGGTGATACTGTCCTATAGTCTAATTAGCCAACTGTGTGTGTATGATAGTGTAGTTACTAGGTCATCTTACTATGTGTCAGCGATCTGTTGCTAGCCTTCAAAATGCTATTATTCTATTATTAGCACCGGTGTACTGGTAGGCACAGCTATTTTCAAGCCGCAAGGAGTTGGAAGACCGAACCTGGTGGAAGGACCAATCCTCGTGCTTCGGGGTTCGTGTGGCTATTGGATGTCGGGCCACTCCATCCAGCCCTAAAAACGGCGATGGTGCTAATTTAGTGGCACCGTATTTGTAGCGGTATTAATAGCATGAAACCCAGTGCCAAATAAACAAATTTTGCCCAAATTAATATACTTGTAAATCATTAGATTAATGGGCACAATCATACCCTTGGTTACAGTACGAAAACGAGTACTGGTACGTATGACACAGGTTCTTGTACCCCAGTTATGCGATCTCCAATGAACAACATTATTATATCGACTCTGTGGTCCAATGCATCCCATCGTTCTTAACTTCACCATTACAGCCAAAGCCGAGACTGATACTCACTGTTTAAATATAAAAAATCTTTAAAGGCTTCGTAACAGCTTGATTTCCGCCACTTCTTGGATCCCTTGTACTTGTAATTACCATAAACCGGTGTTCTTGTTGCCTCATGCCCATGCGTTGTTGCAAATGTGATTACAAATGACTTGCCAACATTTTCACGTCCCATGTCAAGCTACTACGTATAGCACGGAGGTGTTCATTGGGTCTGTGGCAACTATGGGACGAGTACATTCGCTAGCTAGTGGCTGTGATGTCTTTCAGCTGAGTCATCAAGATTGGGTAGATTTTGACTCACAGCGCTTAAGATGCGGAGGCATAGTCAGAGAAATACGCGCTCAGAAAATCCACAGACACCACAAAACACAGAATACACACCACATACACCTACAAGATGTCGTTTAAATAAGCCTGGTAACCCAGACGTAAAATACATTTTTGTTATTTTGCTTGGCTAAACGAAACGCTTAGGCCTCAGCGAGCTCTCGCAGTCGTCGGATGGTAGATCGGACGGTGTTGGCGGTAGCAGTGGAGACGGTGTAAGCACCACCGGCAACGGTCTTCTTGCAGGCGGAACAGGTCCAGATACCAACGGCACCTCGTCGAACGGTGGTCTTACCGCAGAAGGTACAGTCGTATCGGGAGTGCTGCTGGATTTCGAGCTTCTTGCACTGTCTTCGGAGAGAAGAACCGTATCTGACACCGTACTTACCGGTGATTCCAACCTTCTTTGTTCGCTTAGTCCTATGGTTAGTTGTGTTCAGTGGTTGTCATTTCACATTCTCACGTGCTGATATCGACGTCGTTATTTTTGGAGTCCTATCTGTCCCCAAGGCTACCTCAAAAGTTTTCAAACCATTGAAGGGGGTTTTCAAGTCGCCAGCCTCAGTCGGAAAAGTGAGGTTCCCATTATCCACTCGTGCTCGTCGTGTGTCCAGTGTCGTATCATTATCACATCGTCACCCTTGTACCAAGTACTCACATTGTGTCTGCTAATCGTGCTGTCGTAAAAGAGAGAAATTCGAAAGCTTCAAAATATCAAGTTGTGCATTGAGAGGTTGTGACAGCGTTTTACCGAATTGGGAGAAGTCATGTGATCAAGTTGGGACTTTTGAGTCCCACCTGCCCTAAGAATTTTAAAGTCTGTTCGCAGTAAAAATGAGCACGTTAGCAAAATGAGTGTAAAAAGAGGAAAAATGATAATGGAAGGCTTAAAAAATACTCATAGCCAACAAAAATGGGAAATATTGCAAATATCGAGGCATGATAATGTTCTACTTCCTTACTTATACTTTTATATATCCAAGTTTTCACAATTGGCAACGGCTACTGGTACCATGGTACCAGGTACATCCAAACCTTAAAACCCAATATTCAATCATCATGGATGAGAACAAATCTGCAGCCGGGTAACAAAGTGAGAGAGGAGTCGAGGGTTACATAATCAAAGGATCTGGGAATTTAAGCTTTTAGTGTAGCATGTATATTTAGATTAGTAAGCCACACAGTAAATAGGACAGGTGGCAAATAAACAACCCAAGCGGAGGATAACACGAACTGTGCAAGGGACATGGAAAAGACAGGATCTACCCAAGAAATTATGACTCAAGTATAGGGGAACTTTTATGTTCCAGATAACACAAGTTACAAAATAAGGGAACACGCTAACTGGTGTTACAAAACACATGAAACTGCTGTGGTGTTTTTCCAGCCGCACGTGCAAGCCAAGGCTTGTAAGCGTGTTCTGATAATACCAACGCGTAAAGACCGTGAACATGCCAACACAACACGTGTATACACTACCATAGGCGGAGAGGCCTCTCTTGCCTCATGTTTCATTTACTACTTTTTGTCTCGTGCGATTGAGCGCCACCACCAGGGGCACAGCCCTCGCCCCAAACCTTATGAACATATACGTAACGTGTTCCTCCAACATGCAAGTCTAAATTTATCTTGGAGGAGAAGACACGATAACACGACTAAAAAGTGAGTATTAATGGCATACGCGCCCCAATTGGGTCTTCACAACTACTAACGCATCCAGATGTCGTACCAGAACTTCAACTTGCTCGATGACGACGACGATTTCGAGCCAAAGGGGGGTAGAGGAGGGTCACAACCGGGTCCTTCTTCAAGCAGACCCACTCTGACTCCGTTTGATAGCATACAAGACGGCGACACATTTATCGAAGCTGACGACTACGATGCATACGGTGGTGGGGGAAAGCGGCCGATGGAAAAGCCACAACAGCGAGCGAGCATGTATGGAAACATGAAGGCGCGTCTCGGGTTTGGAGACCCTGACTACTCGGAGATGGATCTGCCATTGAACGAGCGAACTCCCTACGAGAGAGATGCCGAGTCCATCAACGCTGGAATCGCTGACGCCAGACCGTCTGGAAGCATGAATCGAACCAGGATTAAGAGTAAAGTGAAGAAATCCACTATGACCATGCCGGATTTCGACATCCGTCGCATGTGGAACAGGATGAGAGGCCACCATGTGGAGCGAGGCCCCGACGGACCTCGAATCGTTCATCTCAACGACCCAGACGCCAACTCGGCTCTCAGATATGGTGATAACCACATTTCCACTACAAAGTATAACCTGTTCACTTTCCTGCCAAAGTTCTTCTTTGAACAGTTTTCCAAATACGCCAACCTGTTCTTCCTGGCAACCGCGTGTATTCAGCAAGTACCTAATGTGTCTCCTACAAACAGATGGACGACCATTCTGACGCTACTGGTGGTGCTGATTGTTTCAGCCGTGAAGGAACTTGTGGAGGATTTCAAGCGAGCAGCAGCAGATAAGGAGCTCAACTCCTCGACATCATATGTCCTTGAAGGCTCTTCGTTTGTTGCAAGGAAGTGGATCGATGTCGCTGTGGGAGACATTGTGCGTGTGGACTCGGAAGAGCCAATTCCTGCAGATGTGGTTCTTCTGGCATCGTCCGAGCCCGAGGGTCTGTGTTACATTGAGACTGCAAACCTTGATGGTGAAACCAACTTGAAGATCAAGCAGGCTCATGGTGATACTGCCCCGTGGGTTTCGCCCAACGAGCTATCGCGAGTTAGAGGTCAACTTGATTCCGAGTTGCCCAACTCCTCGCTGTACACCTACGAGGCTACACTAAAGATTGATGGAAGACCTGCCATTCCCATGTCTCCTGAGCAAATGCTTCTACGAGGAGCTACTCTTCGAAACACTGGATGGATTCATGGCCTGGTTGTGTTTACAGGTCACGAAACCAAGCTTATGCGAAACGCCACAGCTGCTCCTATTAAGCGAACTGCTGTTGAGCATATGCTTAACATTCAGATTATCTTCCTGTTCACAATTCTTATTGTGTTGGCTGTTGTATCTTCCCTTGGTAACGTTATCATGATTAAGGTGAACACCGAGCAGCTGGGTTATCTCAAGTTGGCTGACCTTAACCTTGGAGCTCAGTTTTTTCTGGATCTTCTGACCTACTGGATTTTGTTTTCTAACCTGGTACCCATCTCTCTTTTCGTGACAGTTGAAATTATCAAGTTCTACCAGGCTTACTTGATTTCATCTGATCTTGACATGTACTATCGTCCTACGGACACTCCAGCAGTCTGTCGGTCATCCTCTCTGGTTGAGGAGCTTGGCCAGATTGGCTATGTCTTCTCTGATAAGACCGGTACTCTGACTCGAAACATTATGGAGTTCAAGGCCTGTTCAATTGCCGGTCGTGCCTACGCTGAGGAGGTCCCTGAAGACCAGAGAGCTACCGAGGACGATGACAACAATGCTGAGGACCCGGACTCTTTTGGCTTCCACGACTTCAACGAGCTCAAGCGTTCTACAACTCAGCATGCATCTGCTGGAGTTATCCAGGAATTTCTCACGTTGCTCGCGACTTGTCACACTGTCATCCCTGAAATTCGAGACGACGGTTCCATCAAGTACCAGGCTGCATCTCCCGACGAAGGTGCTCTTGTGGATGGTGCTGCTACCCTTGGCTACGCATTTTCTATGCGAAAGCCCAAGACCATTGGTGTGGACGTGAAGCACGATACCGATACCAACCCTGCCGAGTCCCGAGAGTACGAGCTTCTCAACGTTTGTGAGTTCAACTCCACTCGTAAGAGAATGTCTGCTATTTTGCGATGCCCCGACGGCAAGATTCGACTGTACTGTAAGGGCGCTGATACCGTGATTCTGGAGCGTCTGGCTCCCAACAACCCCTACGTGGATGCTACCATGCGACACCTGGAGGGGTTCGCTGCTGAGGGTCTGAGAACTCTTTGTCTGGCTGTGCGAGTTGTGCCTGACGAGGAATACGCCGCTTGGAGTAAGCGATTCCAGGCTGCTCAAACTACCCTGAACAACCGAGCCCAGCAGCTCGACGAATGTGCTGAAGACATTGAGACGAACCTGTTCTTGCTTGGCGCTACCGCCATTGAGGACAAACTCCAGGAGGGTGTTCCCGAGACCATCCACACTCTGCAGTCTGCCGGAATTAAGGTCTGGGTTCTTACTGGTGACCGACAAGAGACTGCCATCAACATTGGTATGTCGTGTAAGCTGCTTTCTGAAGACATGTCACTTCTGATTGTTAACGAGGAAGACTCGGCTTCGACCCTGGATAACATTCAGAAGAAGTTGGCAGCCTTGCAGGGACTTCGAGAGAACGACAGTGATTCGCTAGCTTTGGTTATCGACGGTAAGTCTCTAGGATTTGCCCTCGAAGACGAGATGGAGGAAATTTTCTTAGAGCTGGCTCTGCTCTGTAAAGCTGTGATTTGTTGCCGAGTTTCACCTCTTCAGAAGGCTCTTGTTGTCCGCCTGGTGAAGCGATACACGTCCGACTTGCTACTGGCTATCGGTGATGGAGCTAACGATGTCTCAATGATTCAGGCTGCCCATGTGGGTGTTGGTATTTCTGGTATGGAAGGTATGCAGGCTGCTCGATCTGCCGATGTGTCGATTGGCCAGTTCCGATACCTTCGAAAGCTGCTGCTTGTTCATGGTGCCTGGTCTTACCAACGGTTGTCAAAGGCTATTCTGTACTCTTTCTACAAGAATATCGCCTTGTACATGACCCAGTTTTGGTACACATTCTTCAACGGCTTCTCTGGACAATCAATCTACGAGTCTTGGACCATCACATTTTACAACGTCTTCTTCACCGTCCTGCCTCCTTTTGTTATTGGTATTTTTGACCAGTTTATTTCTGCGCGTCTTCTGGATAGATATCCTCAGCTGTACCAACTAGGTCAAAACCGAGCATTTTTCAACGTACGCCAGTTCTGGGAGTGGGTGGCCAACGGTTTCTACCACTCCATTATTCTGTACTTTGGATCTTGCGGCGTTTACATGACTTCCCGAGAGCTGCCTAATGGTCTTACAACGGACCATTGGGTATGGGGTACTGCGCTTTTCACCTCCTGTATCCTGACTACTCTCGGAAAGGCTGCTCTGGTTACCAATATGTGGACCAAGTTTACTTTGATTGCCATCCCCGGCTCTTTCTTGCTCTGGATTGGTATTTTCCCTGCCTATGCTACCGTGGCTCCCATGATTAATGTTTCGAGAGAGTACCGAGGAGTTCTTGCCCACACATACCCTACAATTGTGTATTGGGCCATGACCTTCCTGCTTCCAACCATTTGTCTACTGCGAGATATGCTGTGGAAGTACTACCGACGAATGTACGATCCCCAGGCCTATCATTACGTGCAAGAGATCCAGAAGTACAACATTGCCGACTACAGACCTCGAATGGAGCAGTTCCAGAAAGCCATCAGAAAGGTGCGACAAGTGCAGCGAATGCGAAAACAGCGAGGATTTGCCTTTTCGCAGTCCGATGAGGGCCAGGAGAAGGTCATTCGAGCCTACGATACTACACAACAGAGAGGCCGATATGGTGAAATGCAGCATGCTGACGAGTATCGGGATGACAACAACAACGGCCAGAGCAATCCCTTCGATGATTCTGCGCGAAAGAACTTGGCCCCCAATCCTTTTGAGCTGGAATAAATGGAGGAGGAAAAATAGAACATTATAAAAGTGGGGATATACGGCTGGATTTAGCCTATTAAATATATGAAATTGATTACACTAGCATGATTGTACTGTACTGTAGTTAATGTATCGTACGGTACTGTACCCTGGTACATGTCTATACGATACCAGTGGCTGAATTGTGGAAAATATAGGATTTGAGCTCTGCCACAACGCCACAATTTCCACACGAAATGCTGCATGATGCTGCATGATTATGAGCTGTTGTGCTTTGTGCTCTTGATTTTTGCACAACCCTAACCCCGGAACCATCATAAGCTTCTACTGTCCTGCTCTGGGCATCATCATCAACATTTATCACACGTCTTTTCAAAATGTCTATGGGACCTGGTGAGTATGAAATGAGTCTTGGAATTGATGTTACTATCCAATCAATATTACTGTTTCTAACAAAGGTGGACCGGGAGCTGTCTCTCAGAAGACTACAGCACCAGATAGAGGATCTTTCCCTCTTGACCATGATCGTGAATGCTCTCATATCATGATTGACTATCTCAAATGCATGAAGCTTGCACAGGGCCGAAACGCCACTGGCTGCCGACTCCTGGCCAAGGAGTATTTGCGGTGCCGAATGGAGAACAACCTCATGACTCAGGACTCTTGGGATAACCTTGGGTTGCCAGATGATGACGAGACTACGATCACGTACTCTGCGGCTCTCAGTAAGATGGCGGCCAAAAGTGATGAGCCCGAAAAGGGACCGCCAGAATCTAAACCCGACTCAAGTTCCGGACCAAGCCCTACGGCCAAATAAGCCACCCTGTAAATAGTATCTCTTGTATATAGTAAACTGACTTTCATTTTTCTGATTATTAGGTAGCTGTTGTACTCGTAGTGTATCGTGCATGGAACATATTGTGAGACTTTCTGGTTTTGCGTACTACATTTGTACAGTACCAGTAGCTACACCCAGATGACAGGGAAGTTGAAACATTGTGGAAGTGCAGATTAGCGGCCCCCTGAAGAACGTGTACAGTATAAGTAGCTACTGTAGTTCTTGGACTCTAACCTGTGTCTATGTTATACTTCTAGTTACAAGTACAGTAGCTACTGGTACCCCATCTATGCTTATTAATTAAACTATATTGAAGTTATGAACGTAGCTTACAACATATCATCATCACTGATGGCCATGTTCAAGGTGACAATAGGTTCCCTCTTCCGATCCACATCATGCATCGATTTCAGGAACTTGGTAGTGCTTGCCGTTGCAATGCCCTTTTCCTCCACCAACTTCTTCATTCGCACAACCTGATCCAGCAGCTGCACAGTTTCGTGTGTAGGGTCCTTGGAAGTCACGGTTTCAAACACAAATGCATCCTTGCTCTCATCGATTCTTCCATAGCTGGACAGAATTCGGGGTGTCGCGGCATACACGTCCTCGAGAGGCACTCGTGAGTAGGCCTTACGGGATTCTCTCAGTTGACCATGTAAGAAGCACAAGCGGGCAGTGCACACTAGCTGCCAGGTGCCCTCATTCTTGAACGCCTCCATGTGTGTTTCCGTGGTCTGGACAAACTGCTTGGGGTCGGAAGAATGGGCTGCCAGGGCCAAAGCATGGTATGGATGGCAATCTCGAGCTAATATGTCATCTGATGGTGATACTTCCGAGCTGTTGGGGTTTGGAATTTTGGGAAGCGGGGCACCCATGATGAGAGAGAGCAGCAGTCTTCGCGAGTAGGCAAATCTGACAATCCAGGTTCGCGATGCGTTTAGAGAAGCACTGGCTTCAATGGCAATGGCCAAAAAGTCGTCAGCCTTCTCCCATTCCTTGTAGGTGATGTAGACGAGGGCGCCATAAAAGTGGAATAATGCTAGGTCGTTTCGAGTGGCACATTTATCGAGAGATAGAAACTCACGGTCCAGCACTTCCAGGCCAACAGAACATTTGTTAGCCTCAAAGGAGAGACGCATCAGCTGCGCATGCATAGGGGTGATTGTATCTGTATCGGGCAGTCCAGGGCGTAATAACGACAGGCCCAGAAGTGGTCGTTTGGCTTTCATGACATGGTGGCTGAACTGGTCAAGTAGATTGGACAGAATAGCGGGGTATAATCTAAGTCGCTGAATGTCGCATTGTGACAGAAATAGGTCAACGTAATACAGGAAAATCAGTGTGTCCAGCTCACTGCTCAGTCTGACTAGCTCATACACCCACACTGCAGAGTGTCGGGTAACGTCTTTGAATGATTCTAGAACCTCAGTCGACTTTCCCTTCACCTTGAGCCGCTGTTCCAATAGAGGGTCTAGTCTCGACCGGTGATCACCAGCTCTGACAACACTTTCAATCCAATTGTCTGTGGATGTTGACATGGCGTGTAAATTAGATAGATGAGTTCGGCTGCGTGGAGTTACAACACAGTTCAACTGCATCACCACCAACTTAGTTTTTTGCTTAATAATCAGCCTCATTTCTAGCCACCATTTCTGAGATAGATGAGTCATCCCGACCTAAACACATGGGGTCTTGTTATAACTAGAGAGTATAGAAAAAGGACCTCTTACATGAGATTATGTGTATTTCTGGAGTTATTTAGACAATTAGTTCTAATCTTAACTAATAATCAACTAAATATGATAATTTTTCTTGGGTGTCCCAACTAGATACAGGATGTAGCCTATTTTTTTTGCACGATTTGGTTTCGACTCGAACTAATTACTGTACGAGTATTAGTACGAATACCGTACCGTAGTAATCATGAGAAGAACAATATACTGTACAAAGATTTAATAATGAAATGTGCCGGTACTTAACTGTTCTTTTGTGACCACATCGGTCACCCCTGTAGCTATTATGACCCTTTCATTAAATGTGTGGTAATACTTCTAGCATATGCCCAAAGGTATCGTGCCAGGTAAACCCCGACAGAGCCTTTTGAAGGTCGTTCAATCTGAGACAACAATTTATGGTAACTTTGCTATTAGGAACGTCTTTATAGTAATAAAGGGGGTTATTGATATCGTCGTATTCTTTCAGATACAGTTAAAAAATATCACAGGACTTCTCCGTATTTTTAACTTCTCTAGATTGAGTGTTTGCAGGGACATCACGTGAAGACAGGCCAATAAAAGCAAACAACAAACGCAAAGAGAACAAAAAAAAAAATACTGTAAGAAATAAGAAAATAACGATTCGCGTTCACGAGTGCAAGTACAGGTACAGTACTCGTACTCGTACTGTAGCTACTGTACTTGTAGGTGTCGTACTTCATTCCTGGGTCAACTCAACCAGCGAGGCACCACTTGTAATTCGTTAGACTGTAGCTAGATCGCAATTACGTAATATGTGTCTCTCCATAGCTGAGACAGTGTCCCTGTTCAAGTTATAGCCTGAGAGTTATCTGCTCTCTTGGTTTCTCGGTTACGCAAATTCAGAGATTGTCTTAGAACGGATGACGCACACAGAGAGGGTGGCCAGGTGCCCTGTTGGTGTGTGTGTAGGACCTGTGGGATAAACGCCGGTCGAAAAGTTCAGATGATTTGCGTTGAATATCTGATAAATAGTATGATCCCAAACTCCCTCACTCCAAGGCTACACAGCGAAAGTACAGTCGACGAAGTTTGCTTTGAAGAAGTCATCGACGTCAAAGTGGCTATGCCTTTTCATCCTTTGTCTGGGGTAGCAACACCATTGGGTATGTTTTCGAGTGCCAAGGTGAGCGTTGTGCGCAAATTTGGATACAAGTGCACCACACCAAAACCTCAGTCCGAAATCATGTACACAGGGCGTCGCAAATACAGCTGGTCCCCTTGCCTCAGTGGACATGATAACATTGTTTACCTGAATATTTTCACGTTATGCAAGGCTCTTGCCATTGCAACGCTGAGAAATTAAGCTTGCCTCCACTCTCCCAACGCATGGAACAGTAATTTGAGTTTGTGGGTTTGTCCTCTTCAGGTGCATCCATTGACTGAAGAAGCCCAGATTCAGTAGTCCCTTACAGACAGGGTCTATGACGAGTATTACTCTTTACACAACGTTTTTTCGGTATTAATAAGAACAAAAAACGCGTTATTTATGTAGAGCTTCTTAATGTTTTGCGTCGTGAACGTTGCTATGCATCGGTTATCACCATATCAGCCCCATATCCGCTGCTCTCACAGCTATCACTTCCCTCACTTGACTCGCTACATAAATTTCTTTTTTCTGTTTTCAGTTGTTTATACTTTGGTGACGCACATCTTTACCAGGAAGTGCAAGAGGCTCTCTATCCCACAATAGGTTGGAGGTATTGCTTTTGGGTCAGATCGCTGGATCTACACATCCCTGGAATGCAGGGCCATTAAGAGTATTCCGTATGTAAACTGTGACGTGTCGCAAGAACTACACGGGGTGGAAGTCGTGCTGTTAGCTGTAAAAATAGGTTGTTTTTTGTTATGTGTTGGCTGCTATTCCTATCATTTTATATGCGCACTCGACATTTTCCCTAACGCAGGCCTCCTACCTTTTTTACGCGCCTCATGCATTCGCAAAATCACAACTTAAAAAGCGAGATTGTTATACAGTCTTTTAGGACGATCCTTTAGCAGGGGGTGCTCACCAATTGAACACAATGGCGATGACTTGGCGTACACCAACACCAAGCTGTAGTCTGCCGGTTCTGGACAGATCTTCACAAAAAATTAAATACAGGTTCTTTGTATTTCAAGCTGGAAACACACGTTGACAGCCCTAACCGAGAACCAGAGTTCAGCTTCTAGTGTGAAATCGACTCCACAAGAGACTTTAAGATCTACATGTACAATGAGATCGCCTGGGAGGGGTACATATATATCCTGGGCTCGTCTTCCGAGTCGCCGACACTAGAAGACACAGGATATCATCATGAGATTTGCCACTATCGCTTCGTTTGTGGGTCTAGCTGTGGCCTCCCCCATTGGTATCATCCCCCCAGCCCTATTGAATCCGTTTGGACCAAAAAGCCCCGACGGTACTGTTGCAGGCGCTCCTCTCAGCGTGGTGGAGGAAATGGAGCACTACTGGAAGTTCTGCTCAGTGTCTTACTGTGTTGGAATGGGCAAGAACAACCAGCTCTACTCCCAGGTGAAATCTCCTTTTGTTTGCAACAACATTCTGTGCGCTGATGCGGAGTTTTCTCAGACCGAGCTGCTGTATAGCTTTTATGGAATCAACGAACACCAGACTGCCAACGGTTACCTGGCAGCTGACCACAAGAGAAAGCAGCTCGTGTTGGTGTTCCGAGGCACCCAGAGCGAGGCAGACTCAGCTGCTGACCTCAACACCTGGCAGGTCTCGAACGTTGACTTCGACGGATTGAAGAACTCGACCTCGACCAACGCCGAAAGCGACTGCCAGGGTTGTTCTATCCATGCTGGTTTCGTGGGTATCTTCAACAACTCATTCAAGTCTATCGACAATCGTCTTAGTCTTTACAAGGCCATGTACCCCGACTACCAACTTGTTGTCACTGGCCACTCTCTCGGAGGTGCTGTCGCTCTCCTATACGGCGTTTCTCTCAAGATAAATGGACGAGATCCTCTGGTTGTCACCTTTGGTCAGCCCCGAGTTGGTAATGAAGCATTCGCCAACTATGTCGACTCCCTATTCTTTCCCACAGCCGGTGATCAGCTCTCTTCCTCTCCTGAGCGAAAGATGTACCGGGTCACTCGATACGAAGATCCCGTAACCCAAGTCCCCTTCTGGGATGGATACACTCAACAGTCTGGGGAGGTGTTCATTAACCAATTTAAGGTCCCCACTAAGCCCGAAAATGTCGTATTTTGCCAGGGACAAAACAACCGATTCTGCGCCAACGGCATCCCCTGGTACCAATACGCCAACATCGATTCTGACAAGAATGTCCACAGCTCCTACTTTTTCCGAAGTCCTGGATGCCAGGGTTCGCAGTCCTTCACGCCCTACGGTGGAAACAGCTCTGAGCCTGCTGCCATTTCTATCACCCCAGAAGATCTCAAATCCCGACTCAACCTGCCTTACGATACCAACTACTATTAGTGGCCAGATTCAAAATATGTTATTTATTTTAATTTACCCTTTCTCTTCTCTCCCTGACAAATCAACATTTGTCAACATATAATATGGCACGTACTGGTACTTGTAGTTGAGTGGGAGTATACTTGTAGCTTTGTATATATCTGCGCAGATTATCAACACAGACTGGAATGATCGGCCTCACAAACATCACTTTAGGCAATCTCTGGAATGTGGCCCTGAGTGCTAATACACTTTCGTAAACGGCATGGGGGTCTTAAGACGGCACAAAAACCAACATTGAAAGTAATATGCATTTGGTACACGGTACCGGTAGCTGTATGTATTTTTTATGTCATTAATAGGGATAGTAACTAACTACTGGTGACTACTTGTGTAGAGCTACTGTAGCCGGATTAAAATTTGTCTCGTCGAAGTGCGACACACACACGACCAACTCGTAAAGAGTATTCTTAGACTAGATATAGCTCTCTATAGTAATCATATCGTACTGTACTCGTATTGTACTCGTACTGTACACTGTAGCTATCCGCAGACAAGCGAACGTTTTTATGTCCTCTTACTCGAATTAAGCGATGACTTATCATGACTAACATACCCTCGCTTATCCCGTTCCGGCGATATTGTGCAAACGACCGAAACATTAGCTTCAGCGCCTTGAGTTATAGCTGCCAGGCACAATATCTTCTGTGGGGGGGGGGTTCAAATTCTTGATGGGTCAGGTGCGGGGCAACGTTGTACGATACTTGACTCGTAGCTTGTTTTTGTGCCATTGAGTTCATTTGCTCGTAACAACATAACAAGCATATTGGATCCTGCCATACTTCTGAAATACACCGAGAGGGTTGTTTTTATACAAGTACCTTGTAGTAAGCCCACAGCTACGGGTCCTTCCCATACAGCACGAATACAGCATCGGTATATATTGGTAGCTACCTAGCTACGATACTAGTTACTGTACGTACCGTAGATATACTGTCACCTTACCCTACACCAGACCAGTCATACCTTGTATCAGTCTGTTTATAGTACGAGTACACTTGTACAGTACAGTACTTATACTTGTACAATACTGTACTTGTACCCCGTGGTCGGCTGTCTGATCCTGCGTCCCAAGACAATTACTTGTAATATCGTGATATAAGTATATGCATCTAATACAGCTCTCCCAATATCTGGGGTACAAGAATAAAGTTCGTACTACAGTACTTGTATGACCATAAGAGGGGGGGTATCTCCGCCCGACTGGATCTCCGCCCACTCGAGAAGCTTATTTTCATTTTTTTATGGAAACAAATGCTGAAAACATCGGGGAAAATGTAGAAAAAAAATGCAAACGTGTAACATCTCTAAGAACAAATCTAAGCACAACTACTAGAATATTGGTGATCTTTTGAATGTTTTTTCCTGGGAATATTCGAATTGTCCCAACAGGTGCATAAATCGTGCATAAATCTGCCGAGTGGGCGGAGGTCCAGTCGGGCGGAGATACCCCCCTCTTACGTACAGGTACTAAGGACTTGTAGCTACCAGGTATCGTACTAGTGCTGAAAATACTTGTACTGTTTTTTATAGTACGACGACCCACATAATCAAGTATACAATAGCTATTTGTACAAGTACCAATCCTGGTACTCGTACTGTACTCGTACGCGTAGTGCTGATAATAAACAACACCCCTGCATAACAGCACAAAAACGTCATTGTGCATTAAATTAGCGATAGCTAGCTACAATCTTTGAAGCGTTGGCCGGACGAAGAGTAAAATATTAACTGACACAGATATTAGCTACATGTAGCTACTACAAGTAGGTGATACGTTTGCCCTGAACCTATAGCCAATAATACAGGTGGCTACCGATACGAGTATTGTGGGGGTGACCACATTACTACTTTCAGAAATCGGACAGTATCACGCCAAGTACAGTGTACCAGGTACGAGTACACTGTAGACCATAGACGTCTCTAAGAATCTAGACCGATGTTCCGAGTAGCATACTGATACTACAGAAAATTGCACATGCTCTGCAGTATGGGATAACAAGCAGATCAATTGAAGTGACTGAGATAATTTGCAACGACTCATATGGTGGAGTGGAAGGACATTACGGGACATGTAACTGGGGTGGGGTGATGATATCCAGCAGCGTAACATGATTAGTGCAAACTGGACAAACATAAGGATAAAAGTACTGTACCGTAGGCTACAGTACAGCTAGCTACTGCAACTCGCTTTTACCAACTTGCACCGTAGCTATTGCAGTGAGATGTGATAATTTTGCTCAGAAGTTAAACAACAAAGAGATCAGTGACAAGTACACATCATCCACCGTCACAATCACTTCCCCCCTCGGCACGTACGAAACCCTCGGTCTGTCTGCTGGTGCTGTATGCCGATGCGCCGCGCGTCCCACGTAATGTGTAACAAATTAACTTTGTGACGGAGATTCGGAGCGTAAAACAAGCTCAAGTTTCGAAGACGGCATTTCAGTCGATCTTTAAAAAAACGAGGATGGTATTATTTGTTGTTGAAGTCGTGGGAAACGGAGAGAACGCGTACAGTACCCAAATATCTGCTGTAGCTACTAGTAACTCAACCAAGTGAAGAGACTTGTCACGATATTTGGCGACAGTTTCGATAGACCGCATTTGCTATGACGCGTATCAACAGAAGTGTGTGCCTTCCGATAGCCAAGCTGCATTTTCGATAAGAACTGTATCCCACGTACGATAACTAGCTAATTAGTACAGTATCAAGTTTCATCCAGCATCAAAATGACAAAACATTGTAAAGCGGCATCAAAAATGTAGCATTGGTCAAATCACAAACTAGCAAATACTCCACGAGGGGCAGGTCATCTGAGACACCGTCGGAGTTGGTGTCGCACTCACAGTAGCTATACTGTAATAATTTAATTGAGCCGAAAGTGGCTGCTTACGTCTTAGCCGAATTGGGCGGAAACGAAATGCAGGTACTTCCAGGTACGGCAAATAATTCGCTGAAACCGTTCAATTTTTATCCGCATTATGCTTGGCGAACGAGAAAGACTACTAATTTACTCGTACTCGTACAGTACAGTGTACAGTAGAAACCTCGCATTCAATTTTGTTTTCTTGGCAGGCGTTAAGCCTTAAACGAATCAATGCTGACAAGGACCAATAACTTCATGGCCAAGGCCGTTATAGCTAAAGTAGTTAATTCCTAGGTGAGTCGACTGCTATTCTTCCCAGCCCAAACAGGGGAGAGCCCAACGGCACGGCGATATGGTTCCAATCTAAAAGGGATAGAACCAAGAAAAGCCACCCGTGGAAAATTAACGCTCATACCTCACAGCGTGCTGTATATTGATTCTTATTGTTCTCCATATGAGCCCTCCCACCACGTGCTGTAAGGAAGAGCAGCGAAGGGCCCTTCCCTCAAATCTACATAGGGCCAAGGTTTTAGAGTTCATGCCTTTTCAAACCCTATCTACGCTAATAGTGCTAGTGTGGCACAACTGACGGGTATCATTTGATCGATCCATCTATAGAAAGTGAACTTGACTAACTTGAGCCCTGCGACAGGGGTAATGTCTCAGTATATGTTTTCAGATAACTTTTCTACCCGAAAAAGGGACCTGATACCAAACACCTCGTCCGCACGTTTTCCGTGGCAAGAGACGCGGATAAACCATCCTACGCAAATCATTATTGCCGAAAAGACCGACAATCGTGCGTGTATCCTGTATAATATAGTGTTTCAAATTTAGGATTCCGCTTCGACAGGATGAAATTTGGTCCCTGTGATACTTGTAATTTATGACAGACAAATCAATTAATCCAATGACCCTTTTCAGAAAATACTATGTGGCATATTTCCGTTTTCGAGAGGTAGGTAACAACAATTGTGCAGTCCTCAAATCTGGGGAAAAATAACAGAAGTCAACAGAAGAACCCGCGATATCTGGAATAGTTCATCTCGGCTCGGCTGATATGCTTTATTCTCCAACGAACCCTCACGAGATAATTCTAACTATACGGCAAACAAAGTGCGTTTGGATTCAACGGCTTCTCCACGTGGTATCAACACTCATCAATGACAGGACATGGTACCTCACACGGGGTATAGTAGTGTTTCTGCTAAGGTGGAGTAATTTGCATCCCATGTCGAATAACCTGCTTATATAGAGCCGGTTCGTTCCTGGGATTTGGTTGACCAAAGCAAAACGACATGGCTATCTCAGACATTATTCAGGCTGCTTACAACGGCTTGAAGGGTATTGCGTCTTCCACTCCCCAAGACCGTACCGCTAACATTCAATTGGAAGCACCCCAGGATCTCTCTCTGGATGGACTCATCAAGTGGGCCGAGAACGAGTTGGTCAAGCTCGCAATGGTGCCGATTTGTGAAGCCGTTCTGATCGCTCTGACTCTCCTGAAGGGTGTGGCCAAAATTGACAAGAGAGCCGTTCCTCATATTCTGGTCGGTGCCTGCACCCTACTCCATCCTGTCATTGAGAAGGCCGTTGGATACGAGGTTGATTGTGAATACATGCAAGGTGACTCCATCACTCGTGGAAACACTGGAAAATCTTTCACTAACGTCTTGACCCTCATGGATACGAATGGTATCGATGGCCAGGCCCTGAGATACTACCTTATCGGCCTTACCCAGTGTGGAAAGCCTGACACTCCATACATTGATGCTGGTAAACTTGGCTGGTACCCTCCTAAGCCGGAAAACATCACTATTCCCGCTTCATCCAACGAAACATTCAATGTTCTCCACGTTTCCGACTTCCATCTCGATCTCAAATATCAGATCGGATCTGAGTCACAGTGTGATTATTACATGTGCTGTACCGACATCTCTAAGAACCAGACAGCTATCAACGCTGGGTTCCATGACCCTCTTATCCCTGCTCAGACTATGGGAACTTACCACTGTGATTGCCCCCAGTCGTTGATGGAGAACTCGCTCCAGCACGTGGTTGATGTTAACAAGAACAAAAACTTTGAGTTCGGCATCTTCACTGGCGATATGGTTGCCCATGATCCTGATGAGTACTATGGAAAGCAGAATGTTCAGGATAATGAGGAGCAGGCCTACAGGAACATGAAACAGTACCTAGGAGATATGCCCATTTACGCGACTTTCGGAAACCATGACACCTACCCCAATTCTCAATTTGCTCAGGATAAGTCTGGATTCGGCGGTGAGTTCCAATGGAACACTGATCTTGTTACAAGTCTCTGGAAGGATTATGGATGGATAAATGAAGCCGAGGCCAGTAACGCTGCACACACCACTGGCTCTTTCGCCGTCACCACCAAGAGAGGTCTTCGAATTGTTTCCCTGGACTCCAACTTCTGGTACAAAATGAACCTATACAATTACTGGAACATTGGCGATCCCGACCCTTCTGGTGTTTTCAAGTGGTTTGTTGATGAGCTTGTTGAGTCTGAGAAAAAAGGAGAGCGGGTTTGGGTTGTAACCCATGTCCCTACTGGAGGCGCGGGTGATGGCCTCCCTTGGAGTTCCGAAATCATGAGACAGATTATTGTTCGATTCTCTCCTCATGTTATTGCGGCAGTCTTCTATGGACATACTCATGCTGACCAATTTACTGTTTACTATGATACTCCTCACGGCTCCACCGACATGACCGACCCTCTTACCACTGGTTGGATTGTTCAGTCGATTACTCCTGTTGACTTTTACAACCCCTCTTGGAGATACTACGAGGTTGATTCTCATACCTTCGAGATTATGGATTCCAAGAATTATTACACCCAGCTGTCCGAGACTTTTGACTACGACCTCAACAAGCCTTACCTTGCGAACGCTTCTTCTTCCTTCCCCCACGAGGGATACGAGTCCCAGACACCTGCTGATGTTAAGTGGGAGTTCCTTTACTCTGCTCGAGAGGCGTATGACCCTCACAAGACGTGGCCCAAGGATGCTCCCCTGAATGCTACTTTCTGGGATAAAGTGATCAAAAACATCCAGAGCGATCCTCAGCAGCTGAAAACTTTTTACGATAACTGGTACCGGAAGTCGCCATACACTATCCAGTGTTCTGGAGATGATTGTGCCAAAGATACAGCTTGTTTCCTAGCTGGTGGCTCTTGGGATTCTCTTTATAACTGCGAGGGTAAGACTCCCATTCGTGGCGGAGAGTAACGCTCCTAAACGACAAGCAACCATCGCTCATTAGCTAGCTAACAGCTTTATGGCTGATTTAACGGGGATGACCTCAGGGTACATAGAAAAAGAATTTAATTTTAGATAATCACAGTCTCGGAATAAACGAGGACACTGAATCGGCATTGAAATTGTAGTCAACCCCTAACCCTCGCCCCATAAAGTAATACATATCGGGAGAAACGTTCTAAAACCGACAAATTTCTCGTTGTCTGGTTATGTGTGCTTCTTTATAGAAATTGTCACGGGATCTTGGCGACAGCTTGGCGCTTACTTTAGCTAGAGTACAAGACACAAAATCATGGGCAGATTAAAATATACAAAATCAACTTTTCCTAAAGTGGCTTTTCTAAAACAATCAACACCCTTACATGCTGTATAAATGGGGCTACATTCTTTGACACGTTGTGCTCGCCTTGTATCCACAGTACAGTATTAATTAGTTCAATCGATCTGTGCATTGCAGTCGTGTCCACACTATTAATGTCGACATTAGACCACCAGTACAACTGTACTGGTATCGTACTGTACTGAATTTTTTGGACAAGCACTTGTACTAATTAAATTGGAATAATTAAAAATAGGTATTACCAGTGGCCAACTGTACCGTGTATGGTTATTATAGGTGGTTAAGTGTGCCTGGCAAGAAAAATATGCGTAGCTACACGTGGTTATCCTCTATTGTATTAAGGTTCATACTTTTCATTTTTCTTGAGTGTTTAAGTTTCCGCAGAAAAACTAGCTATCATGATTAATTACAATCATTCCACTCCTACTGGGTGTAATGCTTTGGCACTGGCAATATTTAGGTGCGCCTAAACATCCCAGGTCGGGGTTAAAATAACGTTACTGTTTATCTGCGTACTTGTAATGACGACCGTTTTGGATTATGTCCGTCATGCACCCCTTACCGAAACGGTTGCTTGGCTAATTTTTAAGTTACTGTTTTAGTAGTAAAGGAAGGCCGAGAAAAAAAATAAGTACGATACCAGTAAATTAGCGGCTCACGACTACGCAATTCCACGAACTCAACCTCTCCTCACATCTCCTAAAGTCTGCCGGTACTTACAATAAAATGTTGTATATTTCACTGTCTCACGTTTATATTAGACGTGTATTATTTGTACCCAGTATCACCCTGCACATCGCAGTTTCGCAAGACTAGGCTATTGTGCACAACGCAAGCGATGGCTAGTTCCTTCTGATGCTTTTATGAAGATCGGGAATCATACACTGGTAGCACAGCACGGGTATGTATCACGGGATTTTCTTCCGGATCATTTGGGTCAAGACAGTAAAAAATCTTGCCAACACTTTCAACAATTATGACCTGGATTCAGAGATTACGGGGAAGATCTGATACAAACCGAAAATAGGAATATCACAGAACCGGTAGCTAATATACAGTGGAAATACACAATTTGTACGAGTACTGTTTAAACACATGTTTACTTTATTTGTGTGACAATCGATCCAGACTCCATCTGCACTCTCCACCCTAAATTCAGGAATGTTTCAAATCCACGAATGATATTCGTCAGGTCCAACCAGGTGGACATTAGCAGTCCCCCAGACGTTTTCGAGGACAGGAAAGTGGAACCAAAAAAAGAATATACGCATGCTACAAGAACGATCACTTGTACTGCAAGCGCCATTGAGGTGTTTATTAGCCACAGGATGTACAACTTCTTACATGGGCGTACTACACCTTCATGCATCAGGTCTGCAAACCACTAATTAGCGCGTTGTGATGCAAGTATCGTACTAGAAACGGGTACGGGTACGGTACAGTTGTAAGTTCAAAAAGTAAGATAACTTACAACAGTACTCGTGTACTGGTACCGGTGTACAATACCTTACGTACGATACTTCATGTGATTAGTAATAATTGGGCACTCGAAACAGAGATTTTTGACAGGAATTATTAAACTAGCTAACAGCAAAAAAACAACAAAAGAACAAACAGTTAATCAAACGCGATGGTGTGGATTTTTTGTGCGTGAGTGATTGGTACAAGTACGTACGGTACTGGTACAGTACAGTGTACTAACTGTGTAAACCGTTTCATATTACAATTGGCGTCTGTACCCAGTGAAGCAGCCTAAAATAGCTCGTACAGATAGATCATCCCACGAGGCCATTTGGACTACAGCAGCACATTGATGTTAGTCAAACTACCCTACACGTGGTGACGATACTCATCAACGACAGGATATGTTCTATACTATCATGTACCTCGTTGTTTTACCACGTGGAGAAGCTCTTCGAATGTACCATTTATATAGTACCAACCGTTCGCAGTGTGTAGCTCTTTTCCAAACAAGCAAGCAACTCCGACATGGCTATTACCGACAGAATTAAGTCTGTCTACAACGGCATGAAGGCTGCTGTCAGCTCCAGGCTTGCAACCCGCCAGAATGGTATTGATGGTGATTTACGTGCTCCCGAAGGATTGACCGGTGCAGATCTTCAGGGATGGGCTATTTTGCAGATAGGATTCATCATTGACTTGAAAGATATCTGCAACTCTGTTCTCAATGCTATGACTATTCTCAAGGCAGTTGCACTTAATGACAAGGCGGCTGTTCCCCTTCTTCTCTTGCAGGCATGCTCCTTTTTCCACGATGATATCCAAAATGCTCTTGGTTTCGAGATTAACTGTGATTTCTTGCAGGGCGAGTCACTTGCCACAGGAAACACAGGAAGAGCCTTTGCGAATATTCTTACTCTTATGGACACCAAGGGAATCGATGGACAAGCTATGGTGTATCATCTTTTTGGTCAAACTCAGTGTGGAAAGCCCGACACTCCTTACATCGATGCAAACCAGCTTGGCTGGTGGGGGCCCAAGCCCGAAAACCCAGTGGTGCCTATCTCCAATGGTGACACTTTCAATGTTGTCCACATCTCCGACTTCCATCTTGATCTCCACTATCAAGTTGGTACTGAGTCCCAATGTGATTTCTACGAGTGCTGCACGGATATTTCCCGAAACCTGACTGCTTACAATGCTGGATTCACCGACATTCTCATTCCAGCTCAGAGCTTGGGAACCTATCACTGTGATTGCCCCCAGTCGCTGATGGAGAATTCTCTCCAGAGTATCAAGGACCTCCAGGATGAAAAGAATTTCGAGTTTACCATTTTCACAGGAGACATGGTTGCCCACGACCCTACTGTGTACTACGGAAAGCAGGACGTTGAAGATACTGAGAAGCAGGCTTACCATAACCTGAAAGCAATTCTCGGAGATCTCCCTGTCTATCCTACCTTTGGAAACCACGACTCTTATCCCAACTCCCAGTTTGCTCAGAAGAAGTCTGGTTTTGGAGATGAGTTTGCATGGAACACCGAACTTGTTACTCATCTTTGGAAGGATTTTGGCTGGATTGATGCCGAACAAGAACAGGTAGCTCGCATGACCGAGGGTTCTTTTTCTGTAAGCACCAAAAGAGGTCTTCGAATCATTTCTGTTGACTCTAACTTCTGGTACAACAAGAATGTTTACAACTATTGGAACATTTCTGACCCTGACCCATCTGGAATTTTCACGTGGCTGGCAGACGAGCTTGTCAAGGCTGAGGAGAAGGGTGAAAGAGTTTGGATTGTCACTCACGTCCCCACTGGTGGTTCCGGAGATTCTCTTCCCTGGAGTTCTGAAATCATGAGACAGATTATTGTTCGATTCTCTCCACATGTTATTGCTGCAGTCTTCTATGGCCACACACACGCTGACCAGTTCACCGTCTACTACGACAATGCCCATGGTTCAAACGACATGTCCAACCCTCTTACCACAGGTTGGATTGTCCAGTCTATCACTCCTGCTGACTTCTACAACCCCTCCTGGAGATACTATGAGGTTGATGCCAATACGTTTGAAATCATGGACTCCGTGAACTACTACACTCCTCTTGATGAGACCTTTGACTACGACCTGAGCAAGCCTTACATCGCCAATGAGACAACTTTCCCTCATGAAGCCTACATGCCTCAGACTCCTGCTGATGCCAAGTGGGAGTTCTTATACTCTGCACGAGATGCTTACGATCCCGAGAAGACTTGGCCTGTAGATGCTCCTCTCAATGCAACCTTCTGGGACAAAGCCATTAGGAAGATCGAGAGCGATCCTCAACAGCTCAAAATTTTCTACGATTACTGGTACCGAAAGTCTCCATTCACTAAGATGTGCCTAGGAGAAGGTGATTGTGCCAAAGACACTTCCTGCTTCCTTTCTGGTGGATCTTGGGACGCTCTTTACAACTGCAGACATGGGATTGTTCCGCAAGAAGATAGTGGCAAGACTTATAGTGATCTTTCTGATAACGGCCACGTGCAAATTTCAGACACCGACGATAATGAGGGTTCTAAGAAGATTACCGACACTACCAAGAACCCCAAGCATATGGATGAGCCTAAGCTTATGTCTGACACCGACGAAGCTGATGATAACCTCAAGCATGTTAACGACTCTGATGACGTCATCAAACCCGAGGATGTTTTGGATTCCGAGGACTTAGTCGACCCCAAGGGTCCTACGAGCTTAGAGGATCTTTCTGGTTCTGCCACAGCTTTCACTTCTACCACTGTTTTGGACAGCTCTGCTTCAGACAGCTCTGACTCTTCGACCTTTGATGCTACTACTACGTCTGATGATACTACTTCCTTTGATGCTACTACTTCTGATGCCACTTCTGATGCCACTTCTGATGCCACTTCTGATGCCACTACTTCCTCTGAGGCTACTACCACATCCGATGCTACTACTACCTCTGATGCTACTTCTACCTCTGATACTACTACCATCTCTGAGGCTACTACTGCTTCTGAGGCTACAAGTACCTCCGAGACTACAAGTGCCTCCGAGACTACAAGTGCCTCCGAGACTACAAGTGCCTCCGAGACTACAAGTGCCTCCGAGACTACAAGTACCTCTCACAAAAGCAGCACTATTGTTTCTGTTTCCCCCACTGTCGTTGCCTCATCCAGTGAATCAGTTGCTTCCGTCTCTGGTTTTTCAGGCCCTGTTGAACCTTCTGATTCCTTCGCTGGGTCCACTGCCGACTCTTCGTCCAACTCTTCTTCTGACTCTTCTTCCGACTCTTCCTCCGACTCTTCTTCCGATGCTAATGCCAACCTCCTTATTGATTTTGTCAATGGCGAGTTGTCTGGTTCTTCCGGTGATGCAGCTCGTGGATCTGATGTTTCTGGATCTGTTGCTTCTGACTCCTTATCCCACTTGGTTACCTCTACACACACCGTTACTGCCACTTACTGTCCCATTTGTGAAGCTGGCTCCAAATGGCAGGCCCCCACTGGATCTCCCATTCCAGGCGTTGCTACTGTCACTGTCACCAGTGCTACCAAAACAGTTACAGTTACTTGTGAAACGTCTGGATCCTCGACTATTCTGCATGGAGCCGAGAAGACTAATGAGCCTGGTGTTATCGTGGTCACCGTTACTAAGGGTCATGAATCTGGGGCTTCGGCCGCTGCTGCTGCCGGCACCAGTGAGGCTACTATCATCAGTGGTGATATCACGACTGTCACAGTCTCATGTGTCTCTTCCGGCTCCTCGTCTTGGTATGAGCCTGAGGTGACAGACAAAAACGCTGTCATTGTTACTGCCACACCTGGTGTTTCTCCCAACGCAGCTAGCGAGTCTCCCGTCACTAAGGTCGCCGGTGAGACCCCTGCCCCCGAGATCCCTGCTGGAAAGATTCCTGGACCCAAGACTCTTGCCAAGGCTCCCACCAATACCTCTGCTAACACACCCGAAGAGGCAGAGGTCCAAGTTCCTACAGAGTCCAAGGCTTCTGGCTCTACTGCTTCCAACATCTCTGCAGGAACTGCTGAGGCTTCCCCTGCCATTTCTTCTGCTGTGACCCCCACTATGGTGTCTTCTGAAGTTGGCCAAGCTTCATCTTCCACAGGCTCTGTAGCTCCCAAACAAGCCAGCTCTGGCCCTACCACCAAGCCTACTCTGCTTGTAATGGCCCTCTCTTTTGCTGTTCTTTTCTTCTAGCTAAACTAAAGGACAGAATAAAAATATATAGTGTATGATTAATAAATTACAGTTATGTTTTAAATTTTACTGTAGACAGACACTGATTAATTGAGTCCGTGAAGCTGTAAGTGTTATTTGTCAGTGTCCAATCGTAGAAACAGCAGGAGAACCATTAGCTACAATCTGTCCTTCGTCTCGTAAGCTGCCGTTATTAAAGTTTAAACATTTAAGTATTTTAAGTTATCAGATTGAACAACCGTATTATCGTACTCGTACTGAACAGACGCCCACAATTCAAGCGGTGTCCATAGGAGCATTTTACTCCCTGCTCCCAAATCCAGTTTTTTTTTTTGTTTTTTAACAAATGGAATTTACCAGGCACTCCTTTTACTGATAGTGGACACAATTAAAAGATGAGGACAGTTCCAAAGCTTCACTTACCGTTTAAACTCTTTTTTGAATAATACACCTTACAGCTGGAACAGCCGCGATTGTACACAAAAAGAAAATAATGACACTGCTACTGTACCTCCAGCCTCACACAAAAGCAACAACTGCGTAGTTTAATAATGATTAAACGGGTGCGTCAAGTAAGTAGGTACCAATGCGGCTTAAATTGAAATGTATTATGTGAAGTTATTAAACTCTATTTAGGAAAGTAGCTATTTCTTGTGGAGAGGTGGCTAATTATGGATGTGGTGATGGGTTGGTATATTGATAACAACAAGGGTTTACCTAACTAAAACTATTGCTGTCTTAAAATTCACAGAAAAAAAACACCAGAAGCAGCGCTGCTGGGTCATATTCCATTTAAATGCCGCTATAGTCACGTATTAATGGACCCTGTGACCTGAGGTGAAGGTTAGCATAATCAGACCACAGCTTGCAGACTCACAACTCTAAAGAGCCTCAGCCCTATATAACACTCGACAATGTTCGACGTAGTTTTCCCCCAGTAACTCCAATGACTAAAATCAATCTTCCCACAGCCGATTCTTCTCTCGCCAAGCGGAAAAACCTGTTTTTCCTCGACACTTTCATCAACCACGAGGGCCACTATGACTGGCAATGCTACTCTCGACACTTCGCGTATGTAGTCCCCAACCAGTGGGATACATACTCGGACTTCGAAGCGTTTTGCAAAGCAATTAACCCCTGTCTAAGCACCCACAGTTCTAGCAGCAGCTGTTATGACTCGAAGAGATACAGAGTTTCCGATACAGAGAACTACTACGAAGCTCGCGAGGCATTGGTACATGCAGACTTTCTCTACACATGTGCCGATAGCTGGTTCATTTTTGAAGTGCCGAAGTATTCGTCAGATTACGAAAAGCCAGAGAGTATTGCTTCTCTTCAAGACTGGAAGGAAATGGTGGTCCGGATTGCGAAATTGGAGGCAGAGGTTCAGGAGCTAAGACAGCCGTAACGGTAGGCATAGTAGGAGTCTTAGTACACCGAGTCACCCATTAAATATCCCAATAGATTACAACGCTTAGATTTGAAGTTACAATATCAGTGATCATGACAGTCTAAACAGAAGGAACTGTGCCTTATTTCAATTTCTTTGTTGGTGTATTTGTGTCATCTACACCACCCAACTACAGTAGCTACAAGTAGCTACCTACCAGGTACACATAACTAGTTATGTGTATGATTCAACACAAAAGCCCACCTCACCCAGACTATGATACCGATTCATATTGCAAGACCCCAAAACGCAGTAGATGAGTTCAGCCAGCTTGCGAGACAATATCATGAGCATAGCCACATCTATCATCCTCGCCCAAAAGTTCCTCACTTCAACAATCTACCCACGCATCATCCCACACAGGGCCCATTCTATTATACTGCAGGCGACACAAAAATATACACAGCTCCAGTTGGTCAATATTTCCCTTCAAGTCTGATAGACAGCACAGATGGTACACCGAGGGATTATATCTGGGCATCTTCAGGTCACGTGAAACCACTTTACTATTGTACCAACGAGGAAATGGATCCACTTGACCCACCCAGCTGTCTCAATATGACCTATCAAACAAAGGATAACGGATTGTCCAACAATTATTATGAAAACATACCCCGCTGTCCAGATGCACCAGATAACATGCACAGTCACGCAGACGATTTGTTACTGTCTCAGCCAGCTCATAGCAACACCCTCCACCATGCAGAGGAACTTTGCCACAAAGGAGTAGCTTCAGCTAGTGGAGATTACCCCAGATTCCCTTCTCAATATCAGATTTACCACAGTGACTATACATCAATAAACAACTACTACTGGTACCCGGCACCACCAATCCACCCGACCTACCTCTCTTGGCCCCAAGATCAATCCATGGCAGGGATATATTATCCGCCAAAACTGCTCTACCCTAGAGTGCAGGAACTCAAGTTTGAACATGAAGCATTACCCATGGCTTGCTCCAGCGCACCACTCTACCTCGAAGAGCACCTCTCAAATATTCCAATCAGTAATGATATTCAATCATTTCACGAGAACGAAGATGCTAGTATCAATGATGACTACGGGGAGCCTGGTGATTCAGATATGGACGAAGAGGAATATTTTGAGTTGCTCAACAATGCAGTCAATTACTTTGTGAAATTCATCAAGAGGGCTCATATGAATCCGGATGATGCCCAGGCTCAAGGATTTTCAGATTCGTTTTTCGGAAGTTACTCAAGCAACTCTGACTCTACAGAGACCAGCAGTGGTTTACAAACTGTCATGTTGTCACCTGAACCACTTACCCTTCCTACTGTGCCCCTAACTAAAGAACGAGAGACAAAAGGCTCCGCGGTACCTGGAAATGCACTCTTAGAACTGTTTGAGCCCAATTAAAACTCTGGAAGCAGTCTGGATAATAACCATTAGCTACGATACTGTATGGCTGCACTGAAGAACACATATAATTTATTGGTATTTATACAATCAGTTCAACAGACGAAGGCAATCTTGGGAGTAGATTTCCTCAAAAATGACACCAGCGCGAAGCACATTCTGCTTATCGAACTTGAGTCCATTTGCAGAAATAATCTCATCGTAGAACCCAACGAAGTCTTCGGAGTAGTTATCCTCACCCTTCTTTTCAGCCTCAACCAAAAATGGGATAGCCTTATCCTTAATGTAAGTCTGAAGCTGAGCCATTTTGTCGTTCCATTTGTCGTCAGGGTTCTCGAGCATCCAAGAAATGGTAAAAATGTAAAGCTCCTCAATATCGATACCATCAGCGAAGATATCGGCAATCATATCAGTGAGTTTTTCGTTACCGCATTCCAGAACGTCCTGATGGCTGACCGCAGGCATGTCCAGAATCTTGTCTTCGAGACCCTGGATTTCCTCCTGGATGGAAATAAGCGTTTCGGTCAGGATTCGAATCTGGCCCTGCTTATAGTAATGAATGAAGTTCTCAGGGGAGGTTTCAGGCTCGGGTTCCTCTTCATCCTCCTCACCTTCTTCCTCCTCATCCTTGTCGTCTCCCATGAGTCGAGAAAGCTTATCTCCGAGGGTGGAATATAGAAGGTAAAGAAGACGTTCTCGACCGAGTGTCGACTGCTTAGCAATGGGAGAAGAGAAAATGACTTTGTCCAAGGCAGAAAGCAGCTTCTCAGGGAGCCCAAGCTTGTAACCAATACGGTCAAAAACGGTTTCACCCTTGATGACTGCTTTGAGAGGCATGGTATCGAACTCGTTCTCTTTGAGAGCGAATCCGTAGGCACCCAGAAGCTCTTCATTGCCCTTGGAACCATAGTTGTTGAAAATCTGCTCTCCCTTCGCCACTTCAGAGCAAGCCTTGAAAGCAAAAGCATCACTAGTCACGTTCCACTCCACGGCGGTTTTAGGCTTGTGGTTGACAAGGTCAAGCACAGGAATTAGCATAGACAGATCCTCATTCTTAGCATCCATGAGCCGCTCAGGGAAGCTTCGCGATGTGAAAATAGTAGAGGCGTAAAGGTAATCCTCCAGGGTGACCGAAGTCTTGACGAACTGTTGCAGCTTCTTAAATTCTTTCTCCCACAGCTCAGTCTTGTCATTCTTATAAAACTCCAGGTTGGTGCCAACAAGGGATTCCTGCTGCTCCTTGGTGAAGTAGAGAGGAGTAGTAACCTTCTTAGGAAGCTGACTGATGTAAGCATGGAAGAATGAGTCAGATCCCTTGTTCTTCTCAACGGCAAAGAAATACTTGGTCAACGATTGCTTGTCGGATACTGTGCTAAAAGTGTTGGAAGCAGCTCCAAACTCCTTGACAGCCTTGTCATGGTTGATAATGAGTTTGGTAGGGATGCTGACCAGCTCGAGATCATTCAAGCCAGACTTTGCAACCATCGATTCACCAAATTCGGGAAGATTTGAGACCTCGATTTCCGACGAGATATTGGCGCCATTGCTCTTAGCCCATGAAAGTAATCCGTCCATTGTGTGTGTTGTTCCGTGTGAGATATTGGTACCTCCTAATTAAAAATTTCGTGGAAAGTATCAGAATGCATGGTTGATGTACCAAAACCTTATCTTTGCTTTGGTTGCCTGGGAGACCACATGGAGTTTACATGCTCCCAATTGGGACAAATCAAAGCTCTGTACGGGGTAGCTACACTCTCCACTGTATACTCGCATATATACTCATTGATGGCCCGCCATCTACACAATCACACTTCACAACAACACCACAACACAACATGTCTATGAAGCAACTGGAGACTTCAATGTCGAGCGTCTCCCTGCAAGAAAAGAAGCCAACCCGAATAAAGATTGCTCTGCATCCTCAGTCAAAGAGTGAGCAAAATGAATCAGACAGAGCATCCAAAATTCCAACCGGGCGAATTAGCACACAACCACAGACATACTACCGACCTACTAATCTGACGAAAACACCCGCCGGTCAAGTATCACGACGATCATCTTATACGGCAGACCCTCCTTCGCCACTGACAGGAATTACCGGATTCCGAAACTACTCCCTGGACGACTTTGAGATAGGAAAAGCCCTTGGTAAGGGTAAGTTCGGAAAGGTATATTTGGTCAAAGACAAAAAGACCGGATTTGTGTCCGCCCTCAAATGCATGGAGAAAAAGGAGCTGGTGGAAGGCAACGTTGAGAAACAGTTTAGACGAGAGGTAGAGATCCAGTCAAACTTGAGACATACCAATGTTCTGCGGTTGTTCGGTCACTTCCACGACAAGGACCGTGTTTATCTCATCTTGGAGTACGTTGTGCACGGAGAGCTATACAAACTGCTGAGAAATCAGAAACGGTTCACAGAGAGCACAGCATCGTCTTACATCTACCAAATGAGCGAGGCACTGCTATATTTGCATGGGAAAAGCATCATCCACAGAGATATTAAGCCCGAAAACATTTTGTTACACTTCAACGACACAATCAAAATCAGTGACTTTGGCTGGTCCGTGCATGCTCCCTCAAACAGACGAAGTACCCTCTGTGGTACCATGGATTATCTTCCACCGGAGATTGTTCAATCTCGTCCATACGATAAGAACGTCGATGTATGGTCTCTGGGAATTCTCATGTATGAGTTCCTTTGTGGTGCGCCTCCCTTCGAGGAGCCCGGAGGAGCTCAGGCCACCTACCGACGAATTGTCAAGTTGGATCTTCGAATTCCCCCGTACGTGTCAGCCGATGCTGCCGATCTAATTAAGCGAATGCTCACTTTGGACCCTGCGAAGCGATTCAAGCTCAAGGACATGCATAAACATCCTTGGATTGTGCGACTTCGACCTACTTGGAAGTACAAGGTGCCTAAGGGAGACACCATGCCCCCCATGAGAGGACGGTCCGAGTAAGCTGCAGGAAACCATTCCATTTATTATTATATATCGCTCTGCGTAATTTCTTTTTACGTGGACTTGAAATACAGATACCTTATTAACAATATTAACAATGCTCATGAATAAATTTATGTACAGTACAATTTCTACTTATGTTTAGGCGTGGGGTACCAGGTAGATTGGGATGGGTCCTAAAGAGAAAGACCATTTTTACTGGTATGCAAAAGTTGGTTAGTCTGCGCCTTCTTGTCTTGATTATCAGTGAACATGTAGACTTCGCCCTCCTTACCAAATCGACCAGTTCGACCAACTCGATGAATAAAGTCAGTCTTGTCAAAAGGCACATCGTAGAGGACCACAAATCGCAGATTCTTCATATCCATGCCTCTAGAGGCAATATCGGTAGTGATCAGAACTCTCACGTTTCGGGCATTCTCAGACTTGTCGGCGGCATCAGGCATGTTTGTGTACTTCTCCACAACATCGTTTCGCTCATGCAGGTCCTGTTTACCGTGCAGAGTATCAACAGGGTAACCATTTTCCTCCAGGAAGGTCTTGAGCTCAGGGATGTGCTCCTTTCGATTTCGGAACACGACAACTCGTCGCACGTAGTTCTTCTGCTTCTGGGAGTGTGAAATGGCATACAGAGCTTGCAGCAGCGCCACCTTCTTATTGTTGTAATAAGGGGCCTTGTTGACATCAACGATAGAGAAGCGGATATGATCAGGAATGGCGTGAAGTCTGGGGGCGGCAATAACCACAACATGAGGGTAGAAGCTTCGAAGCTTTCGCAGGAACTGCTTGGACACAGTAGCAGCAACGAAAGCAGCACTCTTGAGCTTGGGCATCTGGGAAATAATGTCGGTGGTAGAGTCAATGAAGTTGGTGTCAAACAGGGTATCGGCCTCATCTACAACGAGATGCGTGGCACCTCCAAGGTTCTTCTCTCGGGTCTGCTGAAGCTTTTGAGGAGTGGTCACCAGAACGTCCAAGCGGCTGTTAAAGGCGTGGGAAATTTCCTGGTGGCTCTGGCCAAAGGCAGAAGCAAAGGTTTTAATTCCAAGGGGTTCCTCAAACTGCCTGAGAACCTGCCCCACCTGCTGAGACAGTTCCAAAGTGGGAACCAAAACCACACTTCGCACGGTCTTGTAGTGTTTTTCCAGCTGCCAAGAGGGGAATTTTTCCTGATCCTTCAGATCAGAAAGGAGAGGTAGCAGGTATGCCAGTGTTTTTCCGGATCCAGTTTGTGCGGCAAGTACAAAGGTCTTCTGTCTATCCACGGGGATCTTCTCCACAGTAGGCTCCTCACCTTCATTCTTTACTCTCTGCTTATAGGTGTAACTCTGTCGCATGATCTTGACAGCTAGACTCTGGATGATGGAGGGCTTGATATCCTGGTCTTGCTTGTGTTCGGGTAGCTGGATCACTTCTGGCAGGACAGCTCTAACCTCAGGGTTCAACTTGAGCTCATTAAAAGAGGAGATATTGGCAGCAAACTTGGACTCCAGAAGCCGTCTAGCAGCGTCTCCGTTGATAGCTATCGACGCTGGCTGCTGCTTCTGCGCTCCTGGGGGCTTTCGTCGTGCTCCAGTGGAAGGTCGGGGCTTACCCTTTCCACCTCCATCACGGGAGTTGACCTTCACCTTGGGCTTTGGGCGCATGGCGATGTGTCGCACGGTAATCTCTGGGACCGCCAGGCATGGCCTTGTGATTCTTCTTAATGAATTCGTAAGCATATCGTGTATGGCTATGAGAGGCGTGGAAATTATTTCTGATAGAGTTTTTTCTGCACTGACCTGCACATTCTGGAGAAGGTCACAGGAGCCTGAAAGGTGGCGAATCTGACCATCACCTATATTACTAATACATGAAAGGGACTTGTTTTTGCAATAGTAAAAACATTCACACATATTTTTGTCTGGAGATGTAATGCTAATACCCCTTCAACGAAAATTTATTATTCACGGTTATTCTTGCCGTGTACTTTTACGGTAAGGTTCTTCCCGCAGGGTTTCCTTGCAGCTGCACATTTATAGCATACGTACTGGCACTATCACTGGTGTACTACACACCAACACCACACAACACTAGCTATGCTACCGCTGCTCCTGCTGCTGCCACTGGTAGCGGCAACGGTTCATTTCGACATGAGCGTGAGGCAGCCCAATGTCTGGGACATGGGCGAAGCCTGGGCTGCTCACCCTGACCCAGAAATATCCTTTCTCGACCCTGGTGATTTCTTGAGCGACTTTAACACGACGGAAGTGACGCCCGAGACCAACAAAAGACTGAGGAAACGTGTTGTGACCGATGAGGGATCTGTTATGGTGGACGACTCGCTCATAAGCATAAAACTCCAGGCTCCAGGAGCTGGTCATGAGCTCAGGGTTCCGTTACTCACTTCCCAATCATACACTTGGTTCTTCAGCCCCGAGAATGGAAACAACAGCCAAAATTTGATTTATGATGGAACTGCAGGACACAACCTAACCAAGGCTTTTGGACACGAGCTCGTTGACGACATTATTTACGATTGGACAGTGTTTGCTGACTTCTGGACTGATAACCTCACTTTCGGTCCCGGAATTGGCCCCAAAGATTTCGCGTTTGGGCGCAGTACAGACTTCAGCACGGGCATGACACCAGGACTGGGACTGGGGCCCATGGATACAGAAACAGCTGTCGTCAATGGCACAGAGTACACCACTTCATTCTTGGAAGGCCTGATGAAAGGCGGCTACATTGAGCGAAGAATGTACTCCATGTACTTGGGACACAATTCCACAGAAACCAAGCCAAACATTATTTTTGGTGGAGTGGATTCCAACATGGTCCGTGGTAACTGGAGCACATTTCCCATTTTGCATGAGGCTAACTCCACATCCCAGGATCGTTTCTTTATTGCACTAACAGGGCTGTCTATCACACGCCAAGACAACACTGTAGATAGTGTGGGTATGTCAGGCGACGTTGCCGCACTCTTGGACCCCCAGTATTCAATGTCTTACATTCCTGGAGACGCCATGGTTAATTTGGCCGTCATGCTGGGGGCTGTATTTTTCGACGGGCTAGGAGGATGGATTTGTGACTGTCGACTTCGGGAAGTCGGTGCGTTCATCAACATCCAGCTCACCAACATCACATTTTCTATGTCTGTCTATGACGTCTTGTTGCCTATCACAGATGGATTTGGTAAATCTGTGAACTTCACTGGCGGCGGTGAGGCTTGCGCGGTCATGTTTTCGTCTTCAGAGTTCACAGGCTTTAATGTTCTGGGGTTCAACTTTCTGCGAAATCTATACACAGTCTATGACGTCGACTCCAAGGAAGTGTCCATCGCCAAGTTGCGGAAGGGCGCACTGCAGTCTCCTTCGTACAAACCAGACATTATTCCTCTCCGCGGACCTCTAAACGAGCACATGAATGCAACCACTATCGTCCAGCCCGACATTCAGTACACCTACGGCATCCCGCAATACAACACCACAAAATACCCCACGGCCGGAGGTGATAAAATAACCAAGGTTGTTTTATCAGACCCCACGGGCGTAGTTACATATGAGGGAATAACTGTCCCTGGAGGGTCCGGCAGTCAAGGTCTACACCCGTTCGACTCAGAGTCGTTTACCATCCAGGTCAGTGCTAGCTCGACCTCATCAAAGCCAGGCGCTTTAATCCAGCTGTATGGAACTCCCATTTCAGGATCTCAGACAATTTTTAGGGATACCCCTGCTACTGGGGTTTCCAGAACGAGGCCTGCTCAGATTCCTCCCACAGGGCCAGGAGCCCCCAGATCGTCCGGTAGTCGGTTTGCGCATAGCATAGGCTTGGTATTCCTGACACTGGGTCTTGTGATCTGCATTTAAACATGTACCAGTACACTCGCATTAGTTAATTTATTTATTTATATTTAAAATTTATTACATAAAGTGACAATATTACCCCCTCTCGTTTTATGGAAGACTATGACTTTTTCATTTGTGCGTGCCACTATACAATAAGGTTTGAATGGTGTGTTGAGGACACCTCTGATGATTTGCTGTGGTTATACAGACTGTGGGGATGGAGGGGGATATAGCTGTCAATGATAACATGGCAATGGCACAGTTTTATCTTTGTATTGAAAGATGATCTGAAACCTTTTGCCCCTTTTTTAAAACTCCCATTTTGCACGTTCATAACCCGATATTTTATGTCATGTTGTGAAATTTCCATACGTCACGTGAGCTTACTTTTACCTAAACCTGAATTTCACTCCATCAACTACTAGTTCATCAAACATGGATCTCACGACACTGATCAATAAGCTGAACGTGAGCAGTGCTGCCTCGGCTCACGACCAGGCGTACTCTTTTGCATGCCAGGCCGAGAAATATGACCCCGAGGATGTCAACATTCAGCGACACAAGCTGGTCGCCCTGATCCATCTGGAAAAGTTTGACGAGGCCGAACAGGTTCTGCAGAATAAGGGAACCGCTGACCTGGAATTCGAGGCTGCCTACATTTACTACCGACAAGGAAAGCATGCTGAGCTCGACAAGATCCTGGAGACAACACAGAAGGACACACGGCTCATCCACATTGCCGCTCAAGCCGCCTATAAGGAGGAGGACTTTGATCGAGCCTACGAGTTGACACAGGAACTACTGGGCACCGGCATCGATGAGCTCGATCTTCTGGTCAACGAATCGGCAATCGTTGCTCAGCAGGCTCTTCACAGACAGGGGGTTTTCCCCCTGACCATGACTTCCACCGCGAAGTCGTCACATGACTTTTTGTTCAACCGAGCGATCGCCGAGCTCAGCGAGGGTCGATACGACGTGGCACTCGACCTACTTTCTCAGGCTCAGGTCGCCTGCACTGACGCCGACATGCCTTTGGAGGAGGTTGATACCGTCAAAATCCAGGCTGCATACATCCACCAGCTGAAGGGCGACCATGCAGAGGCCAAGCGAATCCTTGATGCTGTGACTGAGTCTGGATCGCACCTCAGCGGTCTGACTGATCTGGTTGCCGCCAACAACGCTGTCACCCTGTCTCCTGATATCACTTTCAACCCCAACGTTGCGCTGCGAAAGCTGCAGGATCACGGCTTGGGTCTCTCGTCTACTGCTAAGGGTCCCACCGCACCCAACGGGCCTGCTATCCAGGCCCAGCGAAAGGTCTTTGCTCTCAACCGACTGATTTTGGAGGGATCTGCTGGAAAGGACACTTCTAAGCTGGCTAAGAAGCTCACCAGGACCTACCCTGGCCTCGTGTCTGCCCAGGTAGTCGCAGCTACCAACGGCAACAGCGATCTTGAAGATCTGATAGAAACTCTGCGAAAGCGAGACCCTAAGTGCACTAACATTGGCTCTGCCCTCGCTATCGCACAGGCATACGTGCTCACCGGCCGTCTCCAGGCTGCCTATGATGCTCTTACTACCTACCTTAACTCTCTTCCGGACAACCTGGCCCCTTACCCTGGTCTTATTGCTGCCACTTCGTCTATTGCCCGTCTGATGGGCAAGAAGAAGCTGGCTCTTAAGCTCATCGAGAAGGCCAACACCCAGTGGCAGAAGAACAGCGCCCCTTACTCTGCTTCGCTGGCATACGCTCTGTCTTTGCTGGAGAGCAATAAGCCCTCCAACCAGAAGAAGGCCAAGAACCTGCTGCTTAAGCTGGTGGAGAAGAAGCCTCGTGATGAGATTCCTCGAATCGCTTTGTCTGGGGCTCTGGGTACTCAGGAGGTACTCACTCGAGAGATCCCCGACCTTATTTCTGGCGTTGACGTTGACGAACTGGAGGAGGTTGGTGTGGTTATTCCCCAGTCCAAGAAGCGAACTGCTGAGGTATCTACTAAGTCCTCTAAAAAGCGTAAGACCAAGATTCCTGCCAACGCCGACCCTGCCGTTACTCCTGACCCCGAGCGATGGCTCGCCAAGCGAGACAGATCTACCTACAAGCCTAAGAAGGTCAAGGGCAAGAAGGTGCAGAACACCCAAGGTGGAGCTGTGGACGACTCTCTGGAGCTCGGTAGCAACGCGGCTGAGAAGACATCTGTTGTCAAGTCCAAGGCCAAGGGTAAAAAGAAGAAGGGAAAGAAATAGAAGCAATCTGCTTTTTAAAATGGCTATCTACATGTATTAAATACAGGTGTATTATATTAAGTGAACGTACAGTAGCTATCTAGCGATTGTGATTAGCTAGAACATTACACAAAACAGCCCATTGTGCACGTTATCAACCCCCGCGAGCCAGTTTAATAATCGTATGTTTTACAACTCCTTACATCCCGTGATAAATTACAGTGCATGCATTCAATAAATTTAATTAGCTAAATGCCACAGAGAAGCTGTTTGTGATATTTACTCACGCCCAGGACATCACAGTATTGGTACCAGGTACAGCACGGACTACCCATTATAATTTCTAAGATTCATTCAATTATTTTATTGATCGATATATTCACATCGATCCATGGTGAGATGCACAAAGCACGATGCGCATTTGTGCTGATGCTTGTCAGTTTTGCCTCCATCTATAAACACCCCCAAATTTAGTAATGTCCCATACAAAAAAAGATGTAAAACTTTTTAAGCGAACAGGGTATCCTCCTCTCGCAGGTACTCACCGACATCACCCTGTCGGAACGCAACCATGCCAGTAGGGTCCAGACGTCGGACCTCGAGAGAAGACTTGGCGCTGACGCCAAATCCAAGAGGAGAATCGCTCATGGAGTAGACGATAACACCAGCATGCTCAGGAATATCATCACTCATCTTTCCAATATGGGCCTTGAGAACGTGGTTACCGTAAAGGAAGGGCATCTCTCCGTTGGGCTTGATCCAGATCTTGTGTCGGGCATGTGCAGAGAGAAGAGGGAGGGCCGTGATATGAAGTCGGAACTTGCCAGTCTTGGTGAACTTACCAAGACAGGTGCCGACGGAAAAGAGCTGTGCTCGGGACACACAGGTGGCATATTTGGCAATCTTCTCTTCGACGTAGTAAACTCGGTCCTTCTGAAGTCGGAAGACGTGGGGGTCTTCGTTGTTGATGAAGTGAGAGATGTTTCGCCCAACGTAGTTAGCGAGCTTCTCGAACACGGTTTTCGTTTCTTCTTCGGTAAGAGGTCTCATTGTGTGTGGTATATGTGTCGATGCCGAGGACTGGAAAATATTTAGCCTTGCAGAAAACGCAGAAAAAAAATATTTCCGAGCCGCACGGGTAGCTTAGTAAGTAAAAAGGTGGTGAGTGAAAACTGTAGATTTTGGGTTTAGAAAATTAGATAAACGAGGGAGCTGTTTATAGGAACATAGTCGACTGTTTGGAAGGGTGATTCCGAGGGTCAAACATGATCGCATTTTGTTTAGTGGTGTTTCCTCTGGTACAGTTGTTCACCTTAGGTTGATCAGCTATTATTCAGGGCAGCTACATCAGTTCGCCTCGACCCATTCAATTTGTGTTGAGGCACAGAAAGTCCAACCTACTCGTACAGTACGAGTACTAGCTATCGCTGCAAGACCATGTGTATGTCGACGGTCACGTCTGTGCAGGTATCTCATAATACAACAATAGTGTTCCACATAGGCATCGAGTATGTACACCACCCATACCAATGCGGCGCAACGTTTAGTGGGGCCGAGGGGGAAATTTTCATAACACAGGCGACCATGCCTGGTTTATTTTATTTTAACCTTTATATTTATATATATTGGGGGGTCGTATCGTAGCTACAAGTATCAGTAGCGACATCTGCACCGTCTCTTTCCTTTTCTTTTTCTTGTTTCTTTGTTGCTATCGCTCCACATCTGTACGCACCTTCGGACAAGGTGTTTCAGCTGATGATCACTAGCTACTGGTACAGTAATTCGTGAGTAAGCCTGCTGTAACGAAGACAAAACCATGTTTTACAAGTACTCGTACTGTACCACGGTACGCTTAATTGAGGAGAGCAAGCTGGTTAGATGTTACGCAGAGTGGGAGTGGGTTTCATTTGAGTGTACTGATAGCTATACAGTATGTTCGTTTGCCATGATGCTAAGCTCGACGTTATAGAAACTAACGTAATTGACGCTTGAGTCAACAGGGAAGCACTATTTTAAACATTTTAAGAAGTGAATGAATTGCAAATGTCTTCGTTATTATTCGAGCGCCCTCGGTCACATTGTTTTGGATTGCGAATTCTAATCGTTGTGAGGTGACTTTTTTAGCTCATAAACCGATGGTGCCTTGATGTCTATGCCCGTGGACGGATGAATAACCTTGATGACGAGCGGCGACGGACTTCCGTCTTTGTCTTCACTAAAATCAACGACAGTAGACCGTATTCGGATCCTAGGCAAACACTGGTACGATTTATACTATACGTTGCGCGTTGATTTTCATTCCAGAGTGCACTCGCGCTGGTTAATTGGGCCAGTATGATCGCGCCACAGCAACCCATTGAGGTACACACCAATTCCGATTACACGGACCAAATGTATATTCAAAACTGGCATAATTAAGTCGCATAATGACGCAGCCTGAATAGAAATGATTGAGCATTCATTGGATGAAGTTCCCCGTTTGACTTTACCGTTCAAATCTGTAACGCTGTCGAAAAAAGCCGTGGTGCAGAAAGCCTGATCAGTATCCTACAAGGAGATGATGATTGCTATTTGGAGCGAATTAGGCTGTCCCCCGGGGTATAAAGAGAACAATGTAGTAGCTAGTGTGGCAAACAGTCACCTTACCCACAATGTCTAAAGAACTCTACGCCAACTCCAAGGACGACGCTGTCTACTCTTACTCCTTCGGTGTTCCTTACCCGCACCACCCTTACTCCTCCCAGCGAGCTGGTCCTACTGGACCGCTTCTCCTCCAGGATACTTACCTTATTGATGCTTTGGCCCACTTTGATCGAGAGCGAATTCCTGAGCGGGTTGTCCATGCCAATGGAGGAGGTGCCCATGGTTACTTTGAAGTGACCGAAGACATCTCCGACATCACATATGCTGAGCCCTTCCAGCAGGTCGGTTACAAATGTCCTACCACAGTTCGATTTTCTACTGTTGGAGGGGAGCGAGGCACCCCTGATACTGCTCGAGACCCTCGAGGTTTTGCTATTAAGCATAAGACTGATTGGGGTAACTGGGACATGGTTGGTCTTAATTCGCCCGTCTTCTTCATCCGAGACCCCGTCAAGTTCATTCACGTTAACCATTCCCAGAAGCGAGACCCCCAGACCAACCTCACGGCTGGAGATGACGCCTCAAACTACTGGAACTACCTGGTTCAGAACCCCGAGTCTCTCCATCAGGTTGTCTACATGTTTGGAGACCGAGGTACCCCTAACGGCTGGAGACACATGAACGGCTTCTCGTCCCATACGTACAAGATGATCAACAAGGACGGCAAGCTGACCTACATCCAGTTTCACTACAAGTCTGACCAGGGAGTCAAGAACTTTACTGGACCCGAAGCCGCTGAGATGGCTGGAAAGAGCCCCGACCACGACCATAAGGATCTGTTCGAGGCCATTGACAACGGAGACTATCCTTCGTGGACTGTATCTGTCCAAACTATGACCCCTGAGCAGGCTGAGAAGTTTAAGTACTCCATTTTGGATATGACCAAGACCTGGCCTTACAAGGATTTCCCACTGCGAAAGATTGGAAAGCTCGTTCTCAACAAGAATGCCGAAAACTTCTTCGAGGAAATTGAACAGGTTGCCTTCTCTCCTTCGAATCTGATTCACGGCATTGAGGCTTCTGACGACCCTGTTCTCCAAGCCCGACTTTTCTCTTACCCTGATACGGCTCGACATAGACTTGGACCCAACTTCAACCAGCTGCCCGTCAACCAGGCCCGAACCTTCCAGAAGGGCTCAGGATGTCCCTTCATGGCAGGTAACTTCCAGCGAGACGGTAACATGGCCATTCACAACCAGGGCAACCGACCCAACTATCTGTCCACCATCCGACCTATCCAATCTGTCTCTGTGCCCAATGAGGACTTCAAGAACACCCATGAGTACACTGGTGTGGTTACTAAGGAGATGGAGGATGAGTCCTTCAAGGTCCAGGCCCAGAAAGCCAAGAAGCACAACGAGAAGATCTGGGAAAGCTCTTCATATTTGTACCTGTCCGGTCACCAGGATCTCGATGACGAGCAACCTCGAGACCTGTACGAGCGAGTCTACGACGACGCGGAAAAGCAGCGAATGATTGACAATGTTGTTGGTCATGCTTCCACTATCAAGCAGCCTGGGCTCAAGGAGCAGGTCGCCAAGTACTTCGGACGAATTAGCGATGATGTTGGCAAGAAGGTTGCAGAGGGTCTCGGTGTTTCTTACTAGACGTACTAGTATGTACACTGTACTTTAGGACTTCTACCAAAAACGTTCCACAAGAAGACATCTATCATATAGGCACTGGTACTTTACGTACAGTACATTGTACTCGTACAGTAGCTATAACTTCATAAATTATGAAGTACCGGCATAGTATATATACATCTATGAATGAATGATAATAAACGAACTTGCACGAGCCATGTGCCATGTGCCCTGACGTGTCTCATAAACGTTAGAATACATGTGAGGGTAAAATGGAAACTATCTTGGAACCAGCATACTGGCACCGAGTACGTCTGATTAGGCAGCGGCTGCACTATTAAAGGGGAAGCGAGCTCTTTGTTTGTTATCATGGGCAAGGGTCTTTTTTAATACCAGGATTAAATAGTACTGTAACTCACCTCCCTTGTCCATATACCACTGGTTTTTGCAATAGTTTGACGTGTACTGGTACCTGATATGGGGATGCACCGACAGAATGTTAGTACACGGCACAGCGTTTCCGCCCCTGCCACTGACGACGTTTTTTTTTTCCGCCCAGTTGTACCTTTGAGTTCAACCCACGCACGTACCTGGTAGCTACCGGTACCAGTAATTAGAGTTGATTTTTTCACTATTAATTAATTACACTACCTGGTACTGGTAGCCGTGGCGATGAAAATCGTAATGGGGCACTGGGAAGCTGTCACTGTAAGTATCTTACATTGGCGAGCACAGGTTAATTTCCCCCATACTTGTAGCTGGTACATTAGCATGCAAGTCTTTTTTTTAATGTTGCATATTTCAAAGAATAGCCGGCACAGGCCAACCCAGTCCCAACTCCACTCCCTGCCCGGTAGCTAATACAACGCGGTAGATCGTGAACATTGGTTGCTTAGGTTTCACATCAATTCTGACACTGATAACGAATATGCGGGATTGTTAAACCATATTCTCCTCGGGGGAGCGGAGTATTTATATACACCGACACGGATGCCACAACAGACCCTCCTTACTTGTCTACAGTATTTGGCACTTCTACGTTACGTACCATTGACCGATTTACCGGAGCTAATAATAAACATTTATCCCCTCTGGAGACAAGTCGGGCGCAAAGCGTACTGATTTTAATCCCGTGGATAATTTCGAGGCACACGGTTTTTACCTACTATGGCAGCTGTTTCCAGGTGCGTAGGTTTCATACAGTGACATTTACACGTTTCCTCATGTTTCTTTGCGTAATTAAGGAACTACCAGGTACAGTCGCAGAGGGGTGAACGTACATATGCATGCACGAGTACAGTAATGAGGATGTAGTTGCCTCTTTGGGAAAAGCCCTCGGCAGACGAGATAACTAAAAACCCTCGTTGTTTATAATGGTTGCATAGTTAACATGTGGGGGAATAGCGCGGAGATCTATGTGTTACTGTATGTCGTGGAACACCTGTATTTGATGCCGGGTCACGCGACAGAGTGCTCTTCAGACCTTGGTTAAGATAGTAACGTCTTTTCCCGCCTGCCAAATGTCCCAACTGATGGATACCCAAATCTCGACGGTTACTACTAATTAAGATAAGTTTAGACTTCGGATAGAGGATGATGGCTTTAAAGTACAGCCCTAACCCTACTGATATCGGAATTTTAGCCGCCATTCTCAAATGCATATCGGCCCTGCCTACTTATATCCCCGTATTCACTTCTACATCACCAAAACCAAACCTCACCACCACCTCTACCACCCCCAATTCACTCTACTAGCTACACCATGTCTATTCGAAAACTTACAGTTGAGGATTTTGAACCTGCCGTTAAATGCATCACCGCTTGTTTTGAGTCCGATGAGGTTGACCGATACCTATCACATTGTGATGGTCGTACGGAAGCCGAAGCGCGAAAACTGGATGAGGAAATTTTTGGGTACATTATTTATGCCCATTTGATGAATGGCCTGGTCATCACCATTGGCGACTTTGAGGGTATCGCCTGCTGGATGCCTCCTGGAAAAAACATGGATGACTGGTGGACCATTCTACGATCCGGCATGTGGCGTCTGAATTTCAAGTTCGGTGCAGAGGGGCGAGCTCGATATTTTAACGAGTTCTTGCCTCTGCTGAACGAAACCAAGGCTAGAATTCTTGGACCCGAGCGAGATCAGAACTCGTGGTACCTTGTCTACCTTGGTACGTTACCCACTGCTCGAGGTAAGGGATACTCTCGAAAACTTGTGGAGTACGTCACTGCCATGGCTGATGCTGACTTCCTCTACTGTTACCTTGAGTCCTCTGCCTTTGAGAACCGAGCAATCTACGAGCGATTTGGATTCACATACAAGGACACCATCCACCTTAAACGGGGAAAAGAACCCATTCCTCTTGAAATCATGGTACGGGAACCCAATCCCATTATCCCTGAGCGGGCTCAGCGAAAACCTGCCAACAATGCCGTTTCCCCCAAGCTCCAGGTCCAACATGTGGAGGACATGGAGGTGCAGCCAAGCATGACCCCTGCTGCTAAGATCTAGAACCATGATGTTCTGGACTAGCAGCAGCCTTATTTATTGTAACGTGACTGATTAGTGCATTATATTTTTCGCATGTACAGTAATATCTGTAAATCCTCCGACAATCGGAGAAACTCTTTCATTTCCAATGCCGTTCCTTGTCAAGTCAGACTTGCATGAAAGGTTGTTTTGGGTTACGCTGTGAGTAGAGATAACTAGATCATGTGGTAGCTTTTGTTACAATATCCTTTAAATACAGTATGTGAATGATAGGCTCTATTTTCACCCAGCATCAGGGTTTGTAAGGCCATGCAGTGCATGTACATTGCTTAATGACCTGCAGTGACAATACAGGAACAATAGTTGGTAATATGCTTATCATCAGCTTCCAGAACAAAACTCTATCCATACTGCATACTGTCGAGGCACAGTTTGAACCTCTGATAAATCCAGAAATAAGGGCATGTTTAAAGACACCGCTAAATATGACATGCATGGAGCTGGGAGTTTGGACTCCTACTGCCAAAATATCGTCTGTGTAAGTAGAGTAATATCCAACCTCTACCAACTTATACTTGTCCCAAATAGGAAGTCACATCCGACGAGAGTTTATTCTATCAAATCCCATGCGGTCTCATTTATTCGTGAGATGCCATGGGGGTGAAAATGAGGCTGAGAACCTCATAATTAATTGTGCAATATGCGTAGGTAATAACTGCTCGATATATTGTGGCGCATTATAAGATCTGAGAACCGTACAGGTACGATATAGTAGCTACTTGTAAACCAGGTAATTAACTGGTATCGGGAATGTGTAGTTTAATTAATAATTACACGATTACTAATAATTACTGTAGCTAATAGTTTGCTAGCTAAATTATATTGAAATGTTTGGGGCTCACTTTGGACCTCCAACTGGGACGCTTGGCATGAAATGTAATAAATGAAACCTAGCATCGCTTGGAATTTTTACATTGCTTATGAGAATTGGTGTGATATTTGTCGTGTTGTAAATTACAGGTGAAAATTTGTCACCTCAACTCAACTTATCTCCACATCAGTACACCCTTGTCACACTTTGCAATACTTCTTTGGCACGTGACATATCGCTCCCCTCCCCCTTCGCAAGTATAAAACTGTTGGGGTAATGGCACTGAATATTAAACCCCTTCCCCACACTCACACTGTAATTTTATTTCATTCTGGTCACGTGAACCACTTGTAATTATTTTATGCTTGAGAGGAAGTGTGGCGGCATCAACGAAACCTGGTATGGGTAGAATTGGAAGATGAGTTGAACAGCGCAATTGGCCCCTGAAGCGCTTATGAATAACTTAGGGTCTATAAAATAATTATATTAGGTAATTGCTGGTAGAAAATTGAAAATTAGTTATCGCCACAGATTTTCCCTGCGCTAAGATGGCCGTTGCTAATTCCCTCTATCATCAAAACGTCATCAAAACGTACCGGTACGGACCTCCAAGTGTGGGGTATTAATGTATTACAGTACGATGATGCCGTGCCTGTATCTGTACCTGTTTCAATACGTTTCGTTGCATCAGACAATAAGTTTAAGGGACGGTTAAATAGAGCAACCTAAGAGGAATGTACAAAAATAATCTCCATTGGTGACTCAGCCATTCTTACGGTGGCCCCTGCCTCGCCCTACGAATATCGGCATTGCTATTCTGTAGAGACAAGCCGCTACACGGTAACTCAGCTACTGGTGTCACGTTGTCATATGTCACATGCTGTACATTTCGAAGGTCAGTGTCTACTGGCCCGTACGTGGTCACCGTGCCACCATTGCCACCTTGGCATATAAATACAAAAAATCAAAGATTGGGTTGCTTCCAATTGTCCTGTGATATTTTAAACGAACAGCCTGTTCACCATGACCGGGCTGGGCTGTACAGTAGTACTGTACCAATATATCTGAGACAACTTAATTGCTGATAAATTAGTACGATACTGTAGCTACCGTGCTTGTACGAGACTGTTTTTTTGCCTTCCTCCCTTCGGAAAACTGGCAACTATACGTTACATTGGAACGGAATGAAACACTGAGCCATCGCTACTGTATTACCACCTGGTAGCTAGCTAATACAGCATGTCAAACGTTTTCAACACTATGGTGGTGTTGGTGACCAGAATATCCGTAGCTACCAATACTGTACGCTATTGTACTGCCTATTCAAGCCCTTCCCGTTTATTTGAGGTGGTCAGGTTTTGCTCTGATTTACCCCAATTCTCGTACTGATAGAGACTTGCCCGGAAATTTCACCCTTCGGGTAAACCAAGGCTGAGACACTCATTTGGATTTTGCCATTTACCTCGTTATTGTGTGCCCTAAAGCAAGGCAGATGCTCCCTACCAGTAGCTATTGTACCATTCCAACCCAACCTCCTCCGAAGCGGGCAGTTCAAACTCTATTTAACTCGTAGTGGGGGCCAATATGTAATTAGCGTACGAGTGGGTGTGAAAAAAAAAAGCAACACCAGGGAAGTTTTGAACGGCGTAAACCATTATCCGGTAGATTGTGATATTGATTTCCCTGTTTTCTCGGGTACAGTGCCTACAGCACAGTATGTCGGTTGTCAGATTCAACAGTTGGGTAAAGTATGCCACACAGTTTCGGTGGATATTTTTCCGAGGCTCCCGATAATTAATCTTTGTGTCTCACTATTGTGTTTTAGTATTACTTTTAGTTGTCTGCCACAGGCAACAGGCCACATTGGCAATGCATCGTACTGTAGTGATTTGGGAAACCATGCCAGCATTGTTAAACCAGGGGGCGGCTATTTGTCGGCGTCCGTTAAACCGTGAGGGGTACCTCGATGTGGTTTCAACTCAGTAGGTGGCACGTCCATACGTAGGAGTGAACACTGCAGCTACCATTACTTGTACATGCATTAATTTTTGCTATCAGACATGGCCTCATCAGAGACAGAGACACCTCATCATCAGATGTGGCGAGACACTTGCCGATGCTCCGAACTGTACCCGGGAGCCGATGACGTTGTACTCGTACCTAGGTATCGGCATTAATATGTATGGAGTGTGCTGTACGAGTACGAGTACAGTACTTTATGCTGATAATTGTGGTGCCATCTCGACACGCACTGTTTATTGTCGATCGCTATCCTTTTGTGGGGAAGGCATTGTTTGTGTACTCGTATAATTTTCCCTCGGCCTGTAGACTCCACTTTAATAATATTCCTCGCTTAGTTCTTACACTTTCCGACGTGTCGCGTGCCCAAATCCGCTGCTTGATGTCCTGTTTGCATATACGTTCCACCCTGAAGTACAAGTACCTGGTACTTTAGCCAAGTCACTAATCATCTGTTCCGTTGCCCCGCCGAGCTGTTCCGGATCAGACCTTCGATACCCGCGTGGACCTGTAGCCTGCACTGCGTAAAATGCAGGTGGGGCACAATACCTGCAATAAGTGTGCCTATCACTTCCTCAACAACTACATATGGATTTTCAGGGCCACAAACGTTAGAGAGCACAATGTAACTGATAAACTGGATTTTTTCTTCGCCGACTTATTCCGACCTATCTCAAACTACAGGAACATGTCTTGAATCTGATATACATTGGTGGCGGGGCTGTCCTTGTCTTGTCCTCTTGGCTCCTTCCGTACCCATGACTATGCATGAATCATACCTTATCGGACAATCAGGTGCAAATCGCCCCACACTACATGTATAACAAGACATTGACCTGACTAGCTAAAAAAGAAAGAAAGACGACCGAGGCATATGCTAATTCCCGAATATACGCCACCGAGATAACCAAGATGTACTTTTGCCTTATTTTTGTTACCCAACAAAAGTTCCCCACACTTTTACCACAATTGCATTACCTTCCTTTACTCCTTTCGGACATTTACCCTATCCCTACGCCCTCTTGTGGCCTGTACCCCTTGTTCTGTATGTTCTCCAGGCAATAGCATTAAGGTTTTCCCTGTTGCTCAACATAATCATGTTGGGGTCCTAATTTCATTGTCCCAAATGCTATAGACACAGGAAGGATATAGAAACAAGTGGTTATATATAAAGGACCTGATCTCTACCTTGTACATTTATTAGTTACACACAGATTCAACTCTTCACACCAAAAATGCTTACCCGATTTCAGTGAGTACAAAACAGCTTTCCATTTTCAAACACATGGAACTTTTTTGATTCGTGGGGATAATATCCAGTGTCTAAATGGCACATATCTGACATGTTCCCCGATATCAAACATTCAATTATCTTAGTCTCACCATTATACTAACCCTAGGAAGCCCACTATTCTTGCCGGCCTTGCCGCTGCCTCCGCTGTCTCCTTCTACTGGGTCAGCCGACAGGCCTTTTACTCCCAGGCCAATCCTGTCACCCACGACCGACATGTTACCGTTGATCGAAGCGGCGGTGGCATCTAAGTAGACCATTTGTACTTACTACTCGGACACGGTATATATTTATTAATCACATCCCCCAATTATTTCTAGAATTCACCGCGTACTGGTATGTTGAGCTGAATGCATGTCCCTTAAAGTAAAAAAAAGTGTATAGTTACAGCTTGTACCGATGATCATCATCTACATTTTTCACGGTATCGTACTACTACGAGCATCGTACCCCTGGGGGTACAGTAGGTATTTTTTTAGCATGCCAAGTCCACCTTGTACCTTAGGTGTTGTTATTTAAGACTTGAACATTGCTGATGGATAGTCCAGTTTCTCTCTACACCTCGTCTTACTGACACTTCTGCCTGTGGCCCACATTCTGCACCCTAATCTGACCAACCCTAGCGCACTTCTAAGGACCTCTCCACCTTCACAGCGCCATACTTGTACTATATCCAAGTTAATTATACAAACAACACATGATACCCATTAATGTGGTACACAATCATCAATATATCATCGGATGTTTAAAAATCATTGAAAATGGACTTCAGAGAGCACTTGATCATCGCTCTCTCCCAAATGAACCCCACAGAAAACAGAACCCAACCCCCACTCCCTAAACCCTAAACCTATATTTCCTGTTTCGTCAAAGTCCTCCAAAATTTCAATCACGTGATTGATTATGCATACCCTCAGGATTTTTCATGACAAAAATTCAAGCCGTTATTCGTCAGCACGCGGGTCCACACACAACAACATGTTTGAGGAAATTTTGGACTTGTGGCACGGTTCCAGACTGATGCTGATCCCTATCATCGGCCTGGTGATTTTCATCGTCTTGTTTGACGAGAAAAAGCCTGAGCCTGTGGCTACTCAGACTAAGACCAAGAAGGTGGAGAAGACTGCCGAAATCACCAACACCCCTACCTCCACCAGAGGTATGGATGAGAAACCTCCTATGGCTGTTGATTTCACTACTGCTTCAAAGCCCAAGCGAGTCCCCAAGACCTTTGGAAAGGGCCCCAAGAAGCTGTCTGTTTCTCTCTCTTCTCAGGTCTATGTCTTCTATTCCACACTGACTGGATCTACGGAACGGTATGCCCGACAGCTTTTTGAGTACCTGTCTACCAAGACTACCAAGGAGCCTATCCTTCTGAATGTTGACTATATTGACGATCTGGATGAGTACTTTGTCTCCTCCAAGGCTGGCTCTGTCTACTGTTTTGTCGTTCCTTCTTATGAGACAGAGAGTCCTCTGGATTACTTCCTTGATACCATTAAGGAGACATACAACGATTTCCGTATTGATAGCAGACCTTTGAGCAAGGTTTGTTTCTCTGTTTTTGGAGTTGGAGATAAGGAGAGCTGGCCTGAGAAGTTCTGTTACCAGGCCAAGGAGGTTGATCGAGGTCTGGCAAAGCTTGGTGCTCGACGCCTCAACCCTCTTGGAAACGGTTGTGTTAAGACAGATTTCGAGAACAACATGGTGGAGTGGAGAGAACACTTTGTGAATGCTCTTGAGGACGGAGTTGTCCCCGAGGCTGACGATATTTGCTCCGATGATGAAGACGATGAGGAGGAGGAGAATAAGGATGGTATTGTCGATGTCGAGGACATGGGCAAGATTATCGGTTCCAGCAAGCCTAAGCGAAAGTCTGCCAAGCAAATCATGGAGGCTGACGCGTGTTCTGCCAAGGAGATGGTGGCCAAAGATTCCCCCACCTTCAAGGCCCTCACTAAGCAGGGTTACACGATTGTCGGATCTCACTCTGGTGTTAAGATTTGTCGATGGACCAAGTCTGCCCTCCGAGGACGAGGTTCATGTTACAAGTTTGCCTTCTACGGAATCAAGAGTCATCTGTGTATGGAGACCACCCCTTCTCTGTCGTGCTCCAACAAGTGTGTCTTCTGCTGGAGACACGGAACTAACCCCGTTGGTACCACCTGGAGATGGCAGGTTGATCCTCCTAAGGAAATCATTGACGGCGCTCTTGCTGGCCACTACCAGAAGATCAAGCAGCTTCGAGGTGTCCCTGGCGTATCTGCTGAGCGATTTGCCGAGGCCTTCCGAGTCAAGCACTGTGCACTGTCTCTCGTTGGAGAGCCTATTTTCTATCCCCACATTAACGAGTTTGTCGGCATGCTGCATGAGAAGAGAATCTCTTCTTTCCTGGTTTGTAACGCTCAGCATCCCAAGGAGCTTGCTGCCATGAACCAGGTCACGCAGCTGTATGTTTCCATCGATGCTGCCACCAAGGAGTCGCTCAAGGCTGTTGACAGACCTCTTAACCGAGACTTCTGGGAGCGTCTGCAGGAGTGTCTTTCCATTCTGAGAGAGAAACGAAACCAGCGAACTGTGTTCCGACTCACTCTTGTGAAGGGCTTCAACGCTGAGGAGGTTGAGAACTACGCCAAGATGGTAGCCAAGGCTATGCCTTGTTTCATTGAGGTCAAGGGTATGACTTACTGCGGTACATCCAAGGGTAACCCTCTTACCATGAAGAATGTTCCCTACTACCATGAGGTTCTGGACTTTGTGGAGCAGCTTAACGAGGCTGTCGCCAACGAGGGTCTCGAGTACGGCATTGCTGCCGAGCACGCTCACTCCTGCTGTGTTCTGATCGCTCAGAAGCGGTTCTACATTGATGGCGAGTGGCATACTCATATCAACTATGATAAGTTCTTTGACATGCTTGAGGCTGGTCAGGAGTTTGGTCCCATGGACTACACTGCTGCTACCCCTAGCTGGGCTCAGTACGGTAGTGAGGAGGCTGGTTTCAACCCTGCAGATGTTCGACATCGACGTGGTAAGGTCGTTGAGGTTTGAGTTGGCCGAAGCGCTCTCCACACAAATTTCAAAATTAAATTATCAACGTAAAAAGACGAAAGCCGCGTCTCCGAGGTACCAGGTACTGTACAGTAATTATGAACAGTCACCAAAAGCATCACCACAAAAGCCAGAGTCTGGCACAGAAAATAAAAAGGATATAAATTTTAGATAAGGGTTAATTATTGTGGAATAAAGATAGTAGCACTCAGTTTTGTTGTGACTGGCAATATTGGACACAATTATTCACATTTATATTCGAAATACCTGATAGCTATTCATCGCGGTCGGTTTTGCCACTGTTTTATTTGCTGCAGGATTAACTTTCCAATCGTGCATCAAATCAACGTGCAGTGGCCATCAAGATGTACACTTTCTAAACATGCTGCCCACGCGTTCGTTGCGTTCCATGAAGGGCCGGCTGGCCTTACTGGCTGAAAATGCTAGGCCGTCTAAAGATGAGCCTCTCGCCGGCAAGATTTTCGACGAAAATGGAGAAGAAATTGTACAGGCATTGCACCTCGACCAAATCAAAGAACAGAATAAACGGGATGAGGAAGAATTTCGCAAAAAGTACCCTCGCCACATTGCCTATTCAAAGATGCCTTCATACGCCTCTAAGCAAGATCGGCTAATAGCTGAAGCTGTACCTTGGGCGGGCGAGGAAGGGTTTGAACAAGGGGTGCTCCGAATGTTGGAAGACGCTCACAAGCCATTGGGTGGCCAAGGTGGCCATGGTGTTCCTCTTCCTAAGGGTACTCCCAAAATCTCTGTGTCTGACAGGATTTCTGGGGCACGTGACAAGTCCCTAGATTATACTATGGAAAAGGTGACTGGTACAAAGCCCAAGATGAACGAGGAAATTTCTGATACAAGAAGGAGGGCTCTCGATTCTATGGGTACTATTAATGGCCCTGTCATTCTCAGTGGCATTCAGAGCATTGCTGATCAGCGTATCGAGGATGCTCGGAAGCGCGGTCAGTTTGAAGGTATCAAGCGTGGGGTACCCTTAGACCTGAACCATAGCTCTAACCCCATGATCGATGACACGGAATATTTCTTGAATTCCATGCTGAAAAGACAAAATATTTTGCCACCGTGGATTGAACGACAGACAAAGTTGAGTGTCAAGACTGACAGACTCGTCTCAGACATGCGTCTGTCCTACATTCGGCATGTGGTCCACTCTGTGGTGCGCAAGTCCAAGCGTCTCGAAGACCTTCTTGTGTTTGTTGATAAGCAAGCTTATGAAAAGGGGGATCCTAGTTGGGAATCAGTTGCATTAAAATATCATGAAACTGCCCTGGAAGGCCTGAACTCTAGCATCCGCTCTTACAACCTGCAAGCCCCTCAGCCCGCTCGTCGGGGTTATGTTAGCTTTGAGGACATCATGAAATGTGTCTACAGTGATGTGCAAAAAGTTATCCGTCAGGAGGTCATTAGAGAAATGACCACAGAGAAAAAGAAGCCTCAGCTCTATGAGCGAAAGGTGATTAGAGAGCGAGAGCTCCCGAAATGGCGGGTTAAGGATATGTGGGGTCACCTCTTTGGCTAGTTTGTCCTCATGACCAATGTATATATTAATAGATAGAATAATTGTTTCATTTTACGTGGCAAATGCATCCGTACCTAGCTAATTACCGCTACCTTTGACAGACAAAAAGCTGATAATCTCCGATATATCCGAAAGTTTGGCTGCATGTGGGGTGCACGCTCATCTCCCAGCGTCAGGTACATTCACAAACGTCACGCACAAACAGCTCACTCACGACACAAACAATATGAGAGTGGCATTCATTCATCCTGATCTGGGTATTGGTGAGTAACACGTGTTATTTTTGAATGGTTGGCTCTGGAAATTTTGGTACGGAACCCCCTACTAACCCAAGGCGGTGCGGAGCGATGGGTTGTTGACGCGGCAGTCGGACTGCAGAACCTCGGCCACGAGGTCGATATTTACACCTCTTACTGCAATAAAAGCCACTGTTTTGATGAGGTTCGTGATGGTCAGCTCAAGGTCACTGTTCTAGGTGACACTGTGTGTCCCCATACCATCAAGGGGAAATTTGCGATCTTTTGCGCCACTTTTCGACAACTGCACCTGACATATGAGCTGAAGAAGGGCCCTGGTAGCAAGGTAGACGTGTTTGTCGTGGACCAGCTCAGTGCATGTGTTCCTCTGCTGAAGCTGTGGTTCCCTAAGTCCCGGGTCCTGTTCTACGGTCACTTCCCCGATCAGCTCTTGGTGCAAAACAGAAGCCAGATGTCGCTAATCAAACAGGCATATCGATATCCTTTTGATAAGTTCGAAGAGATCACAACAGCATCGGCTGACCGACTGGTTGTTAACTCTCACTTCACAAAGAACATGTTCGAGAAGACTTTCCCTGCCACGAAAGACCCCCTTGTTATCTACCCCTGTGTTGATACCGACATCAAGGAGCAGCAGCAGGGTCTTAACAGAGATATGATCGCAGCTGCCTCTCAGTACGTATTCCTTCTGTCTATCAATCGATTTGAGAGGAAGAAGAATATTCTGTTGGCGATTGAGTCATTTGGAGAGGCCCAGAAGAAATCTCCTAAACTCAAACTTGCCGTTGCTGGAGGTTATGATTTCAGAGTCAACGAAAACGTCGAGTACCTCCAAGAACTTATTATGGCCTGTGACAAGCTCAAACTGTCTCATGTCTCTGTTACTGCTGACAAATGTGCTAGGTTGTTGGAAAAGGACTCCCCTGCTGCTGTCTGGACCTCTATTTTCAAGAACGATGTCATTTTCTTCCCCTCGGCATCTAACTCATTCAAAAACACACTGCTTCACATTTCGAAACTTCTGCTCTACACACCTCAGAACGAACACTTCGGCATTGTTCCTCTGGAAGGTATGCTGTGGAAGACACCAGTCCTGGCTACGAACTCTGGTGGACCTCTTGAGACTGTTAAGGACAATGTGGGATGGACAGTTGAGGGTGAGAGTGAGCTGTGGGGCCCCGTCATCGAGAGGGTTGTCCATATGAGTGCATCGGATTATGCTGTGCTTCAGACCGAGTGTGTCAATTGGGTGAATCGATTTTCCCAGGACACTATGGCCAATGAGCTTGAAGAAGCCATGGAGGAGGTTACAAAGAAAGCCCCCACAGAAAATGTGGGCTGGGATGCTATTCGTCTTGGTATATGGTACAGTGTGCTCATGACCCTGACGTTGTGCATTGTTTTGCTTGCCATCTGGCCCTAATATATCTGAAAAAAGAGTTATTTAGTACAAGTACATTCATTCTATTCAACGCTCTGGTGCGGTTCTTCGGCTATTGTAGCTTCTTTACTTATGTGCAAAGATGATTATAATTTTATGCTTATATGTTTACCTAGGTGTGAGTGTCGGGTACAAAGCCAGGATATTGATTGTCTGGATGTTTATACCAGTAAGATTTGTCATTTTGTCATGCGATTTGGTGGGTAGATGCGATGCAGGGAGCTGATGTTTTCAAGGTGTGCGGTTTTTTTAGGAAGGCTGGCTGATATGACATGCCACAGTGTTCTTGTCTTATTTCTTCTTGGTTTCGTATTGAGGTTTGAGGTGGTACAGCTGTCCCGGATCGCTGGCGTAAAAGGCAGTTGCCTGTCCTATGAGACCTCCGATGGCAGCTGCAGATCGTTGATGAGTTGGGTCAGACACCGTGTTGTTAATAAGAGCGCCTGCAAGCATTTCTCTCATTCGAAAAAAACCGTTAGAAATTCGAGCAGGCATCAGGACTTTTCTCTCGAGCGGAACTGGAGTTGATCGTTGAACAGCTTCCAGCACCATTTTGACCTCGGTCTCTGGGTCCACCGGTACACTGGGTTCTTCCTCCTCCTCTATTCCATCCTTTTTCTGTTGCAACTTGAGCTGATTACGTCGCTGGAGGTCTGCCAGTAGGGCGTCGTAAGGAGCCGATCTTCCCTGGACAGCTCTTTTTGCACCCATGGCGTGGGTTTTGCATGTTAGTGATCGAGCACAAAGCCCTCCATTTGGCAGTGGGACTCCGCATTGTTTGTCGACATCAACAACTTTGCCTTTCGTCGATGTTTTGGACTTTGCCTCACGAGGTTTACTTCGCCTAGGTACTGGGGGAGCTTTCTCGGCCTTCTCCTTTTTTGATTTTGTTTCTTTCACTTCCTTGGATTCTTTGGCGTTGGTGATGGTTGACCGTTTGGTAACTTTTGTCGTGTTGGAACTGCTTTCTCGCTCTTTCTGAATCCGACTCACTTGATAGACAGCACACCGTTGCAAGTGGACGCTGGTGTCGCCTATGATTGGTCTGTCGCAGTGTTTGCAAACCTGATATGTCAAGGGTGCCGTGATGGGGTTCAGGCTCGCCAGTAGAACACCATCTTTGGGATGCAAGGATGGGCGATCTGAATCCGAGGGAGAGTTCCATTGCAGAATCGAATCACTGATGTCAGCTGCTGTTTTTGGTGTGTCTTGCTTGCGTCGTTTGTACTGTCCGCCGTTTGTCTGAGGTACCACCTTGTCCCCATCGTCTCCGAACGCTCGTTTAAGCAATGCCTGCGAAACCAGCCTCGACAGCATGTTTATTTAATAGTCGAGGGGCTGGTGTTGAAGCGTGGTGAATATTTTTTCCTTGTTTTTGTGTAAGAGGAGTCGAAGACCGGCTGTATCCCTCTGTTTGGTTGTGATGATTTTCTGGTTCCTGACGACGTTGTTGTTAATACCGAAGCCTTCTTAACCCTGCATTGATCTGATCTCAATATCAAACTTGACCACAAGGTTTACCACGCATGAATATGATAAGCCTGAGTGCAGGATTTAGCTACAATATGCTCTGGAGTTCCTTGCGGAGACGACTTTTGCTCAGTCCCCACGCACATTTTACTGGCACACGCTCAATACAGGTACAGGACAATGAGATAGTGGTTAAAAAACCCTGAGGGAAAAAGACAAAACTGAGAAAACGAGAAAATATTGCGTTGATTGGTGGATTAAGAGAGAAGATATGAGTTCCGTCGCTAAGTATTTATTTCTCTTAATGACATCTACTGTATTATACTCCACTACAGAGACTCGTTCGTATGCGCCTGTATGGAATAATTATAATTAATTGTGGTGTCACTCAGGGTGACTCGTGAATAAAAAAAATCGTGGCCACCACGCTTACATTTCCCATATCTAATCAGTCATTCTCGTAGCTATCACAAGTACCGGTACAGTACGAGTACTCGTACGAGTACGAGTGCCGATACCAATACACTGGTGTACTGCAGATACGAGTAGGCGTACCCTAAACATACATCGTGTCTGGGTTATACGATGGAAAATAAGTAAAATGTAAGATGTTTTCATATGGCTACCGGTACGATACAAGTACGATACGATACTGGTTCGTAGATATTCTTTACGATTTGATGCCAATTTGTCCTCTTCAATGCTTCTCTCAACTACTGTAATTAGTGAAGCTCACAATACTTACATATTCCCTCAGTCACGTGAGCTTTCCGAATCGGACCCTCTGGCAATCGGAGGTAATTTCAGTAGCCAGTCAAATATCAGTGCCACTCAGCGCCCTTTTCCCCTTCGTGACGCGTCCAACAAAGAACGCAGTACTTTAAGCTCTGCTTAAAACTGAAGCCATCGGGGGCTACAGAACTTTTTATTTTTCTGGCTAAATTGTTGTAAAAGAGAAAATTTAGGAGTCGGCAGGATATATCCCGGGGAAGATCTGGTCCCGTTAACTGCCTGCCTCTCCTCTAGAGTTGGCCTGACACCTCCATTATTTGTATGCAGCTGGCCTGCAAGACATCAAGTTTTTATGTACTGTAGTGTGGTGGCCCCATAGTGTGGCGGTATTCGCTCACGGTACGGCATCGGGATTAGCCGTGGATGCGTTTTAATATGCTGGTAGGTGGTAGCCACAGTTTTAGTATGAATAATAACTGAGACGAGCACGGTTGCGGAGGTGGAGGAAAGAATGTTACGTTACTCCACAGAATTTGCTATTACGCCATAGTGGCGTGTAGTTGAGAGGCTCCCATCATTCCCATCGTGAGCAAACCCTATCCACTCCTTTACTTTTCAAGGTGAGTATTTAGCCACAGATTGTTGAACACAAAGAAATTTTAAAGGCGGAAAGATGGAGGGCGCAAATGGTGGAGAGCTAAACCCATCTAGGTTGAGCTCCTTGGAGTGTGGCGGTTTGAGTTACATGAGCAGGGTGATGTTAGGTTGCAAATATCTCCCTAAAGATCTTTTCTCTGGCGATTTGTAGTCCTCTAATTCTGCCTCAAAATTCTTGGCCCCATTCTTTCTCCGCCAAAAAAGACATTTTCGGCTCAGTAAGCTTGCGCCCCTTTCCCACGCCACAAAAATATGCATGCCGTCAGCCTCTATATGCGTGGCTTTGTTTGCGGCACTCGGATTCTGATTTAGACTTTGCGGCGTTGGTGGGAGCGCCTTTGTGTCGACATCTCACGTGATTACCTTTGCGCCCAAAAGTGGATTTTTACCCTAACCACCTACATACTAGCCACGTTTGTGCACCAAAGCCACAAACTAAAATTGTGCAAATATATACTCATACGTCTGCCCAAATCTGCAAAACATCACCAAATGAGCGCTGCCACCATGTCCATAGCTACAGCGCTGACGCCACAAGGCTCCCCATCAATGTCCTCCACTGGAACAAACACCTCTCCCGTCGCCCGAGAGCGATTTACTCCCGCAAATTCGGAAGCAGCTCCTTCAGCCCCTCCCGCCACAGCGCCGGTAACCAAGCCCATCACAACTGAGGCCTCAACAAATGCCGCCGCTGAATCCCAGGCAAGTACGTCTGAGCCTTCGACTGCTGCCAACATCACCGCCCCTGCTGCCGACGAAGCTACTGACATCAAGGCGGCCGACGACTCCTCAACCTTCGGAGATGAGGAAAAAGGCAAATTTGTGTGCCCCCTTTGTGAGCACACCTTCACCCGACACCACAACCTGAAGTCTCATCTTCTCACACACTCACACGAGAAGCCCTTCACATGTGAGACCTGCAACTCAAAGTTCCGTCGACTACACGACCTCAAGCGTCATGTAAAACTTCACACTGGCGAAAAGCCCTACAACTGCGAGAAATGCGGAAGAAAGTTTGCACGAGGAGACGCACTGGTACGACACATGAAGGGCTCCGGTACTTGCACTGGCATCAACGTCGACGAGCGTGACTTCCAGGGCTACCAGCCTCTGCAGCCCAAGGCTATGACCACACCTGTTCAGCAGCCCATCCCGGCCGCCCAGCCTTCTCCTGCACCTCAGGGTCCTCTCCTGGCCCCTGCCCCCACTCAGCAACAGCCCAACGGTCCTTCACAGACGCCGATTACTCACCAGGCGGCTCCCCCCGCCCAGCCTGCCCCCTCTTCGCACAGCAGCCAGTCTAACTCTGACTCTCCTCCTCCCGCTAAGAAGCGGTCCATCTCCCCTTACCAGAACAAGAGCCCACCCAGCTTTGGAGCCCCCGGGGGTGGAGGAGTTCCTGCCCCTGCTACCCGTCACGTTTCCCACCTGCCCCCTCCTCAGATGTACGTCCCTAGCCATCACTCTGCCCAGGCTCCTCCTCCTCCCCATGGACGAGGAACTATGCTCCCTTACCCTGCTGCGACTGGTGCTCCTGGCTCCACTGAGGAGCATCTTCTGGCTCTGGTTAAGACCCTTGAATCTCGAATTTGGTCTCTTGAGGAACGAATCCATGTCACCGAGAGCAGAATTGCATTCCTGGAGTCTTCCCAGCGACCCCACTAAGATACCGAAGCCTGACTGATAACTTCGGTTTTTGTGCTAACATTTATTTATATATATAGAGAACGAACGATGATGCAAAGATTGTCCTAACAATGTATATAGTTGTAAAACACGACTGCGCGTGTTGTGGCTAAAGTTTTGTACGATTACAGTGGCTACCAGTACCAGGTACGATACTTTGTAAGATCTGCTACGATACGATATTGTAAGTATCCCGACTTATAAACTTTGTCAAGAAATAATAGTGTCTGTTTAGTTTATTTAGAGTGAACTGTATTGGGACGCGCATATCCACCCACGCGTGCATCATAACAAATCACTTCACTCCACAAACATCGCTTCACCGTCTTTCAACCCCATTTGAGTGCAACTGTTTTGCTATTTCGGACGATTCTCGCTACCTACACCTGTTAAAAGGGAACAGACATGAGCCGAATGTCGATGGCTTACACCCCTAAGAAGCAGCAGGTTCGAACGAGGAACACTCATGCTGCTTTCCCCACTCTCCCGATAGATGAAATCGTCCAATGTCTACCCGGTCTAGACTGTATGGTCACAGAGGAGGAACTGCTGCGACCCACCAGCAAATTTGTGCAGTCCATGTATGCCCAGATTGCCACCTCTCTTTTGGGCATTAACAGAGAGAGTATGGCGCCCGCACTGGCAGCATGTGCCGCTGGTACAGAACACCCCGAAACCCAGGAGGATGCTCGGACGCTTTTTGCACTCCAAAAACCTCTCTACGATCTGTTTGTGGCTTCGGGTGTCACCGACTACAACATTTCTGACATTCTAAAGCCCTCGCCAGAACGATTGCGTGTGCAGCTTTCGGCCATTATCAACTATGCTCGGTTCCGAGAGATCAGAGAAAAATGGTATGAAAAAATGTCTGAGGAATTAAATGAGGAGGAAGAAGCGCGAACAATGAGACTTAAGAATCAGGAGGAGAAACTGAGACGTAAGGTCGAACTGATTGCACTGATAGGAGATACCCCAGACCAGGATATTGTGGAACAACACCAGATCAATGACAGCAGGAAATCCGAGCTCAAGCGTCTGCATGACCAAAACTTGCAGCTTAACGATGAAAGAGAGCGGAATAAGAGCGAGCTCAGAGAAGTCGTCGGCAGGTTGAGACATAAACACCAACTGATGGAATCTTTGAGGGATGAGGTAGCTAGATTGAACAGTTATGTTGTTGACGATCCAAAGAACCTTCAGGAAGAGGTTGTAGAGCTGTCAAAGCGCGTCAAGGAGAGAGAAACAGTAAGACGAATGCTTGGCGAACGTGTCCAAAAATTGGATCTCTCAGTGGACTCTTTCAAGGACTTTCAGGTTGACGTGGCTTCCTGTGTCACAGCTTTCCAGAAGCTCAACGATGAGCAAGAGGCACATTCTAAGGCTGTGAGAAAGATTACGACCCAGCAGGAGCTCTTGGAGCACGTTGGACTGAATTCGAGACAAGCGGAAGGACGAAGAGATGTGCTGCAACAAGAAATTGAAGCTGCCGAATCAAAGATAGCTCGAATCCAGCAGGACATGTCGGAAAGCGATCGCCAGACGAGTAAACGTATGGAGGAGCTGCGAAGACAAATTGGAACTCTTGACGCCGAAAGAGCGCTCGTGGTTCAGCAAAACAACACTGCGCAGAAGCGACTGGCTGAACTAGAGAATGACATGTCTACAGAGCGAGACAGATATGAAGCTCAATTGAAAATGGCCCGTGAGGAAGCTGATAAACTGCAGACGCAGTTCCGGGAATACTTTGTCGAGATCGGAAGACGGCTCAATTAATAACACTTAATAACTAACGTGATAGTACATCACACCCCTATGTAATCAATGTATACTAGATATTATCTGCTCTGGGGTAAAGGAGCTGCTCTACTATGATAATAGGTATTGTACTACGTGTCTACGTCGATTTATCATTTGGCCGTTTGTATTGGATTTCGCCGAAGGCTACGACACTCGCACACGTCTCACTCGTCAAACTTTCCTGTGGTTGGGTTACGCAAGATGACCTTTTTGCCAATATCCACCCAAGCCGAATTGGTAATTGGGGAATCGTTGGACCTCTTCAATGTGACATTGAATGCAGGTAGAAGCCATTCACCATCGTTCCATTCTAGGACATCCAAGCCCTGGTAGTGACTTGTTGCTCTCTCGCGTGCTTCCCATGCCAAACACCCCTTGCCTCCGTTTGAAATGAGAAATCGGTTATTGTGTCCAGTAGGCTGAAGACCGACACTGGAGGCACCTTGCTGCTGTAGGAGATCATACCCACCCAAATCAGCTTTGGTGACATATAGAGACTGGGCCTCCACTTCAATTGATAGAACAATCTTGTTGCCATAGTTGTTGTGACCTGAGAATGTACCGGTGTACTTTTCAGACAACTGGGCCAGATGTCTGATCCCAACCTGAACCACTTCGTTGACAATATCAGCAGCGATATGAGCGTAATCGGGAATTTCAGACGTCATGATAATGCCACCAAGTCCAACCTCAGGAATAGCAAACGACAACGATAGATGGCCAAGAGATCCGCCCTTCGTGTACACCTTGGTAGTTCGACGTCCGAGAGACACAGAAACTGTTTCCCATGGGAATCCAACCTCGTCACCGTTAGGAAAAGCAACCACAGGCTGAAACCACTCAGCCAGCTCAGATTTTGACAAAATGTCTGAAGTTCCAAGCATAGATCCCTGGATAAATTTGACCATATCATTGACAGTAGAATACAGCCCTCCAGCTGCTTTCATGCTCTTGATGTCTGTCTTGAACATGCCCATGGGGTCATAAACACCCCTGCCCTCATACTCAGATGGTAAGTTGAAAAATGAAGATGTCATGTTCAGAGGCTGAAGGATTTCTTGCATGACGATCTGCTCGTAAGAGCGACCATGAGGGTCTGCTCTAGATAGAGCCTCGCCCAACAGACCGAACCCTTCATTGAAATACTCAGGAAAAGAGTTGGGGATAGATGTCATGAACGAGTTCTCAAACTGAGCCATAACATCATCAATGGGACACATGGTGAAGGTATGATCGCAGGTGGAGTTGTCGATTATGGTCTGGAGAATTCCCTCTTTCTCATCGAAGTAAACTTCTTTGAACAGGTTAGCCACTGTTCCAGGAAATCCAGAAGTATGAGACCCCAGAGATCTCAAAGAAACCCGCTCGCCAATATACTCTCCAGGGAGCTTCAAAGGCACATATCTTCTAACATCATCGTCGAGACTAAGTGAATGGTTTTGTCGGAGGATCAAAGTCGCCAAGTCGGTGAAAACCTTAGTGATAGAAGCAACACGGTAGATGCTATCACTCTTGGTCTTGTTGGAGTACCGTTCGTACAGTGTGTTCTTTCTTCCAAAAATGGCAATGGAGTAGTTGCCCTTGTCGTAGTTACTCTTGGCTAGCAGAGTATCCAGTTTATGAGTCAAGTTCAAATCCAAATCCAATTCGTCAATTGTAACAGTATCCATCTGATGGGGAGGGAATTGAGGGTCGCAGATTCCTGAGTGTCCGACACGGGGGTATCCTCGTACTCCGAGTTTGTCGCGGTTGTGAGAGGCGACCGGTCTCGAAAAGGAATTGGAAAGCACATAGAACAATAATAGTCCAATTGCAATTGATGCCGTGAGGATTCCATGGGTTTTGTAAGCATGGAGCCTCTTCTCACGCGTACCGTAGATGCCACTCACTGTTCCGATAGAGATCATCGTCTGCCGTTTCTTGGTATCAGTATCAGACATTTCAGGGAATATATATAGATAGGTTATTCGGATATCCGGGTTTGTTGATGTTGGAATCAACACTGCCTCAGTTATTTATGCGGCTAGTTCGTTGTTTCCCGTCAACTACCGTCTAGAAGTTGCGTTTCACAATCTATACCAGAAGGTTTCATACGGCTCTGGAGCAATCAGGGTTTCAACGAGATCTGGGTGGTGTTATTTTTAGCATAAATCGTGAGGCTGAAGCTGGGAAGTGGCCAAGTCTGGCTTTTTTTACTTTATTTTTATGTTTCTCATGCCATTTTTACCCCCATCGCACATCACCATTGTTTGTTAATCCTATGGCACAACCAACGCATTTGCAATCTTGCTTCACGAACGCATGTTCTCAGCCGCTTACTTGATTAGAAGTTCGGTGAGTGCAGCATTGGGAGAGCCTAATTACAAGTACTCGTACTGTAGCTACAGTACGAGTAGCTACCTGGTACTGGTAAAATAGTAAACATCCAGGGATGTCCTTAGAACCAGATACAATGTATATTGCTGGTTTCGATAGTTCCCTCGCAGGTATTTTCGATGATAAAAATACCAGACCAAATTCCGGCATGATTTTAAACCTTTCAGGATGCATGCATCAGGTAACAAATTCATTCTATATTTAGAAATTTGTGCACAGGAAGTAATTACCAGCAAGAGGACCACACCCCCCGGACGTTACAGGTGCGTCGTTGGAATGAGGAGTACAAGACAAAGATTTCAGCCGTTCGTGTTGTCATTGTTCTGCTCTAGGTCAGCCTATCGTTCCTCATTCCTGAAACTATTATTAAGCAAACAAGCCCCAACATTTGCATCCAAAAATAGATCTATTGTGGACAGCCGCCCTGAGCGCCTTACAGTCGGCGATGGAAAATTCCTTGCTGGTTTCTTTGCACCAATATAAGTAGTTATGAGCATTGGTGTTCTCTCGGGGCCCATAAAGCCTTTGCAACCTCTGTGTCTTTCGAAACGGTTACAAGTACGTATCAGGTACCTCGTGCAAGTTGTACCATCCATATATCCTCACCATACTGATTTTTCATTTCACTTTGGAATAAAGGATGGAGAGATACAGTACAATACAAGTACGAGTACAATACAGTGCAAGTACTTCTACAGTACAAGCACGAGTACGTACTGTATCCACCTGACAGGTACAAGCAGTACCTTGTTTTGTTGTTGGATCAAGTGGCCGTCCTGTTTCCAAAATATGCTGCAGCTCAAACCATCTATATTACAGTATCGTACAGTAGCTACTTGAACAGTGCAAACGTTGTCCCCGCCAGTCATACAGTCATTATTGCCACTACTCGTACACCTGTAAGATCGATGGTGCGCCTGATTTGATACAAACAATACCATCACTACAATTCAGCTCATTCTGTTTTACAGATGTATTAACATACTTTTAAAATTTTGACAATTCTAAATTAAATAACTTAGTAAAGTCGGAAGGGGGGGCCCATGGTAGACTTGACGACCAGAGAGCCGATGTTCTGCCAGTGCTTCTTAAGGAGAGAAACAAGGAAGTTAGCGGCCATCATGATCTGGGTGGTGAGCTCATCCTCAGTCATCTCGACGTGACCAACGGCAACAGCCATACAGAGAACCTTCTTAAGCTGGAACTTGACGGTGGATCGGACATCGTTGACCTTGGTGTGGAGGTCCTCGTTGTGAGAAACGGGGGTGGGGAACTTACCAGCCTTGGAGAGCTGGGGACCGAGAAGTCGGGGAACCTGCTTGATGAGGGCCTCGGAAGCGATGAAAGCGTTGTACTTCTTGGCGAGCTTCTTGATGAGCTTCTTGTTCTTGTTGAGCTTCTTAAGATCCTCAACGGACATGGCATCAACACCAACGGACTTGGCTCGGTCAACATCGAGAGCATCACCAAAGACACAGATGGTCATGTTAGGTCGGGGGACCTTGGGGAGCTTGATGGTTCCGGAGAAACGCTTGTCTCGCTGGGAGTCGTAGTTCTTAAGACCAATCTGGAGCTCAACGGTCTCAAGGAAGTTTCGCTTCTTGGTCTCAGACTGCTCGAGGAGCTTCTGGACGTTGCCACGGACGCCGGCGACGGTAATCTTAGAGGACATTTTTGTAGATGTTCGATGTAGTCTCCCAATAAATTGGTAAAGTCAGTGTAACGTGAGGAGTGAAACTTTTCCTGCACAGTCTGAAGAACCTGGGAGAAAAGCAGTCACAACACGTGATTCAGACAAGGATTTGGGAGAATATCAAAGTTTAAAATGTACCATGCTGTAATGTGCAATAACAAAGTTGAACATAGTGTGTAAAATGTGGCATGGATAAACAGGTTATGACTAGTAGAAAATATACTTGTGTTATAATATCGAAACGACGTATTGACGTGACTATAGATGTACCACAAGGCTCTGATAAATTTTTAACAGTCTCTGTTACCCATCCTTACTAAGCGATCTTATCGAACCTTGTATATGCAGATCAACACGTACAAAAATTAAGTACAGTACAAGTAGCTACTGGTAGCTAGAACACCACCAACGCGACAACCCACGACTATTAAAATGCGACAAACATTGCCGTTCAATCCGCTAAGGAGCTTGCTCCCCCGGATCTTCGTCCGTGGCAAGAAACACGATGCTCGAAGCCGGTGGGAGATGCGTCAGATGAAGGACAAGCATGTGGCCATGGCCAAGGCCGATGGGTTTCGTTCTAGAGCCGCGTACAAGTTGCAGGAACTTGACTCCATGTTCCGGTTGTTCAAGCCAGGAATGACTGTGGTAGATTTGGGGTTTGCACCTGGGGCGTGGAGTCAAGTGGCTGCGCAACGAGTGCGTCCTGGGGGAAGGGTGATTGGTGTGGATATCCTCCCCTGCATCCCTCCACCAGGGGTGTCCAGTATCCAAGGCAACTTCTTGTCCAAAGAGACACAGAATGAGCTGAAAAGGGTGCTGGCAGTATCGGCCATGGGTGTTCCCAAGGACTCCGGAGGAACCCCGGGCACTGCTCCTCCGTCTTATCTTGACACAGAGCGAGAGCTCGGCACCAACGCGGAGATGAACGACAAAGAACCTGATTTCGGCCAGGATTATCCGGTAGATATAGTGCTTAGTGACATGTGCGAAACCTTACCCCAAGAACACGGATTTTTCCAAAGAACTATTAATGACCCATACTATAGGATGGCCAATGTTTCTGGCATAGCAGTCAGGGATCATGCTGCAAGCATTGTGAGTACCTTAATTAAACTAACCCAACCCCCAAATAAGTCACTAACACAGGATCTTTGCGACGCTGCCCTGCTGTTTGCAATCGATACCCTCAAAGTGGGAGGCTCTTTCGCTTGCAAGGTCTTCACTGGTGAGGAAGATAAGTTTCTACAGCAGCGGCTTAAGCGCATGTTCCATGACGTCAAGCGACGAAAGCCTGAGGCTACGCGAAAGGAGAGTAAGGAGCTCTACTTGGTTGGCTTGAAGCGACGCAAGAACGTCACTGTGGAAAGTGTTTTTGGCGCCTAAAACACGAGTCTCTGTAAAATCGCACTTTACACCCTCTGCATTGTACATATCCATGAATATCATTTAATTATTATTCGAACCAAGCTAAATACCCGGTATAGATATTTCGATCAAGCCAAATAGTTTGAATCCAGCCAGTCCTGCTTAATGTGTACACTCGTTAAGGTCGGTGCGGTTTACAGTACTCGTAGTCTATCATACGTATTACAAATTGATCACACCAGCTACACTCATTCGCGGCTATTGCACATGTTCATTCTCTCCTATAATACACTATACGCGCGACCGTTGGAGAAACGGTTATTTTGTGGTACCCCATGCTTAGATGTTGGAAGGGTAAAGCATGATTCGGACAGAAGAGCCAAAGGTCTTGGCGGGGAGGTTGTGTCGGAATCGAGCTCGAACAACACCAGAGTTGCCGTGGGTTCGAGCGATCTTGCCCCACATGACTCGGACCTTGGAGCCTCGGATCTCCTTGGAGGCCTTGTAGACGTAAGCAACTCGCTTACCGACGTAGAACTTAGCCTCGTCGGGGTTGGAAACACCCTCAATCTTAACGAGAGAGACGTTGGGGTTCACAACTCTTTTGCTTCGCTGGTAAGAGATATGCTTTCCCTTAACGTAGACTGGGTTAGTACGGTTCTGTGCTCTCTGTCGCTTTTTTCACATCCTTCTCTGGCTTGCTGTTTCTCTGATTTTTTGAACCGGGTAGGGTTGCATTTGAGATATTCACGTTGCCGTTTAAAAGTTCATAACACGTCGATGGGGGTATCGATTTTGCGCCGGTTTTAATTACGCTCTTCTCCTTTTCGTCAAGGTCCAGATTCCGTTCATTTCCAGCCTTCTTCAGCGTCGTATCATACCTAGGTCGTCAAGTCATCAAATCTGTCCAAATCAATAATCTCAGTTCAAAACCAGCAAATCCGTCGAATTCCAATCTCGTGAACCACGCATTCAGCAGTTAATTCTGCATTTACTCACGTCGGGTAGAGGAGGCCATTTTGTCGATAGTGTGTGGTTCCACTGGTAAAGTTGGTGATGTATTTTGACAGAGTCTGCGTCAACCAGGTTGGGATGTAAAAAGCAGTCACGTCATGTGACTTTAGAAAGTAAGTTTAATGCTCGTGGGTTCGAACCCCGATGAAGGCAAGTCAAAATTTCAAAAAGTTCAGTAAAAACACGTACAGATAAATGTAACGCTACAATACCTAATAAATATGTTCAAATATACAATTACACGTTTAACAGAAAATATTCATATGACACAGCCGGGTAACATGCCATAATATTATGTATGCGTACAACTGTGTCTGTATGCCGGATTTTGGAAAAGGGTTTTCCATAAAAAAAAATAATAATAATAAACCTTAATTTCTAGGAGTAGTATATAAGGGCCAACTCACCCACACCCAGTTTTCTTCTGTAAGTGACGTATTCCATAGGATCATTTCTATAGGACATGTCTCTCATGACTTTTTAAAAAAAGCCACTCATTCAAACTTGGTTGATGAGATAGAACCTGCAAACCCCAGAGTGAGAACACATTTGTTTGATTGTTTGTCCTTGTGACTCAGTCATCTTATTATTCCCGGCGTGAAAACGTTCAAGGAGCGATGATCTTGTCCCTTTGTTTGAGCCTCTCCGGAGGAGTGATTTAGGGTGGGTTTGTATGGCAGTCTGACAAGTTTCCTTGTGGTCCGCTTTTGTGAATTGTCTTTTATATAAATCTCCAAGCTAGCTAAGGCATTCCTCCGCAACAGTTGCCGTATCTTCTGTATCGTACAGTGTACAAGTACGAGTACGAGCTACCAGGTGACCACACCAAAGAGGGGGTAGTGGTATATTTCGATATCAGGGGCGGGTGCAGTACGATTATTACCGATACCCGTAGGTTTTCTTCTGGTGACGGACATCCTGTGTGCTAGGTGTATCAGCTACCCGTGCTGTTGCCTATCTAAGAGAGTGGAGTGAGAGGAACTCACATTTATATATGGTGCATTCCTTCTGTGTTATAAATTACTAATTAACAGTACCAGTAGCTACCCACCGGTGCTCGTAGCTACCGGGCGCAACCGCTTAATGCCATGTTGTCCGACAACGGACAATGATAATTACCAGGATCAGCTCTGAGGTGGTACGATACTGTCGAAACCAAAATTATTAATAATTCATATTCCACCATTTATATAACTTATCCGTTAGTTTGTTTTTATAACTGTTCATGCTTCGAGAGTGCCGCTGACGGGCTTAGAACTTCCCAGAGCGTATCCTTTGGGTGTAATATTCCGAAGACTCACAATCGAGTCGCTGTCTCCTCCCACCTTATGGGAGTCTTGGATAGAAGATGAGTTAGAAAGCGATCTCTTCTTCAAAGACAGGGGAGATTTAAGATCTTGGTTAAAACCAAGGCTTGAGCTCTTTGCGTTAGAGGGTTCATAGAGCCGCTCACTGCTACTCTTGTTGCTTCGGGTAATAGGGGTGTAATAGTCCAGCAATGACACAACCTTGGGGATCACAAGGGTGTCAGATTCATCTCCCCAAAGAAGATCAAGGTGCTCGTGCTTAGGGACACCAAATGCAACTGTGGAAGAAGGCAGCGTGGAGAGCATCTGATCAATGTCCACAAGAGAGTCAGATTTGCCGTAAATAAGAGCAATAGGTGTCTGGATGTTCTCGGTGGGGTATCGAGTAACACTGGAGTATTTGCAAAGATGAGGGTCCAGAGGGGAGTTGATGACATCTTCAAACATGTGGAAAGAGGCGGCTCGGATGATCTGAAACCAATGCACCACAGACTTGACAGAGGTGTAAGAGTAGAGGTGGTGGTAGGCAGCGATTTTCTGGGGCCAAGTGATGTTTTCTCCGTACCAGTCAAATAGCATTTTACAGGCAGCATCGATGATTCGGGCATAGAGCTTAGCATCAAGCACAGATTCCCAAAATGGAGATGATGATAGAATCGCTCTTCGTCCAAAGCAGATGAATAGCAGCTGGGGTGAAGCTCTCATGAGAGAGTTGACGATCTTAGATCTCAACCCAGGAGGGGACATGGCGGGAGCAACAGCAATGAACAGGTTTACCTTGTCGTTGAGAGGAGGTCGAATGGCAAGAGCGGCAAATGCCTGAGCAGAACCCTGGGAGAAGCCAATGTAGGAGAGTGACTTCTGTTTAGTGACGGACAGGATGTAGTCGATAGTATCCGGAATATCAAACAAAGCGAAATCATCAAGACAAAAGTCCCAGAACTCTCGAGACTCGGCGTTGTGCTTCATGTGTTTTCGGGAGTACTTGTTTCCTCGGTTGTTACCAAGCCAGACATCGAACCCGAGATCGACCAGAGCGAAAGCAATGGACTTCTTTGCTTCCGTGTTGACAACCCAGACCTCAGAGTTCATCAGTAGACCATGGTGCAAGTAGACGACAGGTCTGGGAATCAACTTCGATGCGATGTTTCGTCGGGCACCTCGTTTAGGGGGAGAGGAGTACACCTCCAAGTTGCCTCCGAGGAAAGGTGGTGGTGGGGGAGCAGGAGTGATGTGGGCATCTTTGTCGTTCGTGATAAGATTGGCGGGATTCTTTGGCAATATTCGGTGAACACCAAGCAGAAATCCATCCTTGGTCTGAACCACATGCTCTTCAGCCTGGTAGCCATGAAACTCGCAGATTTCTACAAAATCGCGAGCTTTTAGAAGAGCATTGACTGTTTCGAGCTGTTCGGGGGACTTGTTCAGAGCGACTTCGCCGCTGCTAGGGAAATAGGCCTGAAGAATTTCGACCTTGTCGTGACACCATTCGATGAAGAAGTTCGGCAATAATGAGGTGATGAAGGCCACGAGAAACTCGAGGCAGACGAGGAAAAGTGACACCAAAAGCATGGGCCAGTGTGATAGTTCCAGGCGCCCTAGGACGGGTACGTGCATTTTTATAATGTTGGAGGGGCGTGAGATATGTTGAGGTGAGTGGTTAACACACTTCCAGTCCGATAGCAATTAAGCCTTAATGTCCGCTGGTTCTCTAATGGCCCTAATTAGGAAATTCAGAGCTTATCGGTGTTAAGGTCGTAGATTAAGGTTTTTATATAATCATCAGTCGAGTTTTCTTGCGCTTCACAAAGACGACTCAAATCACATATTACAGAGGTGTTGAACTCTCAAAAAGCTGCGTCCGGTGGGGAGAATGATATTGTATACGTATTTGGTGTGTTATTTTGCAAAAAATCTATTTGTAACCCTCTCGCAATCACTTTGCTTTGTTTACACCTCGGCTAACGTTAAATACGAGCTGAAGAACGATTATCTTTTCTTCTTCGGGCCCTGTTCTGTCAACAGAGTGTTGAGTGTGTCTCCTCAAGGGCAAGGGAGGACAAGCCCCTGTTGCTGTATCATAACAAATAAGACATACTCATGTGATAAAATCATGATAGATCAACTGAAACCGTGAGAATATTTCGTCCGGCACTTTCGTATTTGAGTTTTCACATGGCGCTGTATTTTAGACCTTCAGTATTAAAACGTTTCGTTGTCTTTATTCGGGCCTTACGCTGTGAGAAATAAGCAACTGGGGCTTTAGCTGTCACCAGTTGGAGACAGCATCATCAGTTGCTGCAGGGATCATGCACTCTTGCATGTTGTCTGTATTTTCTGTGGCGACTGATGATACTTTGAATACCATCCAGTGACACAAATAAGTCCGGAAAATTGGAAACGCTTGTAAACGCACGACGTTGTCAGAAGATAATTTCAGATTTCAGTCTGTCGGCGCGATTTGATTACGCGTTACCATCCATCGCGTAGACACGGTTATTCAGGGAGATGTTTGTTTTTTTTTTGACGCAAAAAAACGCCAACATCGAGACACGCGTGATAACACTGTAAGCTTTACCACTCGTGGAGTTGTCGTTAGCTATAGGCACAGCTTTTATTTCTATAATTGATGATCAAATTACAGTATTGCATCGGAAGGTAGCTACTACTTAAACAGTACTGGTAGCTACAGGTACCGTAGCTACATATGCTAAGGCCGACATGTTCTTAGTTGCAGCGCACAGTAAATGGGCTACTTGTACTTGTACATGCGAGACAGATGGCACATGTCATGAGTACAGTCTCGATCTTTTTCCCCGATAGGCCTCTCGCCACACGTCTAATCCAAAGCCACATACACTACTCGTACTGTACAAGTACCTGGTAGCTACAAAGCACTTTTCGGCATCATGGGGTTGTGCAAATGTACGCAAACTAACTCGGTCGGAGTTAAATGCACCAACTTCTCGGAGTATTTGTACGGTAGCTAGGATTTATGATAGCTACCGTACAGTATGTATTGTACGTACAGCTTCTACTCGTATTTGTCAGTACTGGTACCCCAGATGAACTGGTCCTATGTAAATATATCAATCTATTATGGTATGCCTTATATAATCCTCCCCATTTTTCCCCTCTCATGCCATATGTATTTGTCCTTAAACAGTCTGAGGAGCATCCAAAAAGTCCATCTCGTTCAGAGCGTAGTCAAGAAGATAACTTTCGTCATACATCTCATCCACACGGTTAAAATGTCGCTCAGAGTATGGGATGAGGGCATCAGTCATGGTAGCCATTCGAGGTACCTGGCTGAGCTTATCAACAGAATGGTTGACAAGAATGCAGTTCATGACACGCTGGGCAACAACCGAAGACCGTGCGTTAGTGTTCCAGTCGCGTACTCGCTTGATCAGAAGCTCGAGCTGCTCGATGGTGAGACCGGCAATGACAGCGTCCACCTTGGTAAGACCCATAATGGAATCCTCATCCTGTCGATCAGCCAAAACGTCTCGGAAGAGACAGAACAGTTTGTAGGGCTGGTTCAGAGTAAGTGCGAGTAGAATAGCATTCTCCCAGTCCTTGGATCGTACAAAGTTGGCGAGCTGCTGCTCCTGCTCGATCTGTAGCTCCTGTGCAGCCTTCTTGGCAGCCTTCTCCTCATCGGAAATGTCCTTCCATACTGTGATTGTACCCTCACCATCTCCTGACACCATCTGGGCGCCATCGTCAGAACCTCGGACTGCCAGAGACCAGACCTTGTCTTCGTGGTTGTCCAGAGTAACAGCGCACTCGCCAGAGGCGTAGGTCCACACCTTTATGAGACCGTCACCACCAGACGAGACAATCTGGGAACCCAGAGAAGTCCACACAGTTCGAAGAACCGAGTTAGTGTGGCCCTCGAAAGTTCGCAGACATGAAAAGTCGTTCAGAGACCAAACCTTGACTGTTTTGTCTCCAGATCCAGTGACGATCTGCTTCTCGTAAGGGTTGAACTTGATAGACCAAACACCTCTCTTGTGTCCTCGCAGTACACCCACGGCTTCTCCAGTACCGATATCCCACACCTTGGCGGTTCGATCTTGCGAGGCCGTGGCGAACAATCTGTCATTAGGAGACACGTCCAGTGCGTTGATGTCCTTATCATGAGCCTTTCGAGTGTATTCAGCCTTTGCGGTTCCATCCTTGGCAATGTTCCACTTCTTCACTGTCAGATCTTGCGATCCGGTGATCAGAAACTGTGGAGCTCGGCCTTCGAGGGGAAGTCGAGGAAGGGCAACGCCTCCGACTGAGCCAGCATGGCCAGTGCAGACAGCAAAGCAGGTCAGAGTAGGGACGTGCCAGATTCGAGCCTCGTGGTCCTTTCCAGAGGAAGCAAGCCAGGTACCATCAAACGAACGGTCAACGGAAATAACGTTGTCCTTGTGTCCAGTGAGAACTTCGGTCTCGATTCCACCAACAGTCTGGATTCGGATATCGGGAGCATTGGTGACAACAGCAAGCTTGGTCTCATCCTCGCCAACATATGCCATATCAATAATCTGATCGTGGAAACCCACGATTCGTCGCACCTCCTTCAGATCCTTGTCCAGCTCCACAAAGGTCTGGTCGGACAGAACAGAGATGAGCTTGTCAGTCTTGTACAGGACATCCACCACTCCCACTCGCTCGTTCTCCTTGTTATGCACAGCTGGCTGGAGCTGGGCAGCAATCGGAGCAGAGGTCTGGCCATTCCAGATCTTAACCACGCCGTTCTCGCCACCTGTGTAGATTCTGAGACCCCCGCCATCGAGAATTCCTGCTGTTTCAATACTCTCGCCAACAGGGATGGTTCGCGTAAGCTTGAACTTCTTGGCGTCCCACACATTGACAATCTTGTCTCGTCCACCAGAAACGAGCACACTTCCGTCCTCGTTCCAAGACAGGCCTCGAATGACGGAGTTATGAGAATCAAGCACCTTGAGGCACTTTCGGCTCACCAGGTCCCACACTCGGATCTTGCAATCGTCAGCACCAGACGCAAGACGCCACACAGAGCCTCCCTGCTCACCATAGAACTTCAATGCAGACACCACTCCTCCATGTCCCTTGAGGTTATGAGTCACGAATCCACGCTCCAGATCCCACACCTTGACAGTACCCTCGGCACCACCAGTGGCAACCAGACTGGACGAACTGTCAATAGCCATAACGATAACTGGGGCGTCGTGGGCTCGAGCAGATCGCACCAGCTCTCCACTGGGGATTCGGTATGTGCGCATTGTCAGAGATCGAGAGCAGGTGATCAGGTACTGACCATCAGGACTGATTTCGAGGGTGGTCAGAATCTCACTGTCTCCCTCGATTCGGCAGATTTCCTCACCAGTGTTGATGTTGGTAACGACAACATCCTCGCCAAAGGAAGTGGCAAGGGTGTAGCCGTCATCGGCCAGGGATGTCTTTCCACCTGTGTAAAAGGGCTCCACGGAGATAGCCTCGAAGGCGGTCTTTTCCGTCGTTTCCATCTTTGATTTGTTGGTGATGTGCTTCTAGCGTTTGTAATTCCAGACCACCAATTTTTTCCAATCTTGCATCTTATAAAGCTTAATTAATTTTTTTCCAAACGAAACTCCGTTATGTAAGCGTGTGTGTGAGCCACGGGCCGTGGTATAGTGGTGGCTTCGGATAATATAGTAGTATAAATTTGTTTATATTAAATCAATCTATTGTTTTTATTGGTTATTTTCAACCCCATGAATAAATATCCCATAGTTGAAGAAACTGTTAAATATTGTTAAATATGTATTTTCAAGTAAATAGTTGTGTTGATCTGAGTGACTGCACAGAGGTTAAATCTTGTAACATCTCAGTTGAGTAATGTCATGGGGGTTTGTAATTATCAGTATGGGTGTGGCACAGTATCGTACTCGTGCTGTATGAGTACTGTATATCTGGTCCTTGTGCGGTTTTGTTGCTCGTCCTCTTGCACTCTTTTCGTCTCACTTATCAACAGCATCCCTTGTGCATACACTCCCTATTTATCGTACGTACTTGTATGAGGCAATGGCTCCAGGTGAGAAAGAGGCGACATTATCACCAGCTTGAGCACAGTACGAGTACTTGTAACAACCGGTACCGGTACCCGAATTGTACAAATAGCCACAAGTACAGTACAAGGATTTGTAAGCCTGTGCCTGTACACTCTTTCGTGAAGATAGTCCTGTCATATTTCGTTTCGCTGATTAAATGTCCAGCATTTGTAGTGACGATTTTCTGCTTCACCTCTCCTCTCCTTACCTTCACGTGATACTCAGCGGAAAATCCTTCTCCCGAACTCAACCGTGCCGCAAACACTGTATTGTTGCAGACATCCCCAAACCAGCATCACGCGCTCTAACACGAAAGTCACAGGCATGTCAACAAACGAGGAATACGACTAAACTCTAACCCTTGAAAAACATGTGAGATTTCACGCTAGACAATGAGGGCAATCAGATTCCCGGAGATCCATAGGGAAGCATTACGTTTCGGTTCAATCTTGCAAAGCAGATGTGGAATAGCTAACATATCATCCCCCGTCACACTAAATGTCGTGCCATAAGCACACACCTAGTGATGGATACACAGTAACTCACCCCAGGTTGTCGGTCGCTCAGGTCGTATCCCTAAGGTTTGGGATGCAAGAGAGTCGGTAAAGCCTATTGTGTGTATATATAGAGACGCGACTCTTAGATTGGATGCATTAGACACCTCCACCATGAAGTTCGTCGGTCTTATTTCTCTGCTCCTGGTGGGCCTGTACATGGTCACCAACTGGCTCTTCATCAACGTGCTCCCCCACCGATACATTTTCGACAAGGATGAGCTCATGACCATGGTCAACCAGACTCTGGAGCGAAACCCCGAGGGAAACTCCACCGCCATTCTCACTGATCTTGGTGCTTCTCTTCACGACCGATACGGCAAGTTCATCAACGAGCTCAACTTCGAGGAGTGGGTTTTCAACAACGCCGGAGGTGCTATGGGCTCCATGTTTGTGCTCCATGCCTCCATCACTGAGTACCTGATCTTCTTCGGCACTGCCGTTGGAACTGAAGGCCACACCGGTGTTCACTACGCTGACGACCACTTCATGATGCTCACTGGATACCAGACCGCCCACCGAGCTGGTTCTCTGGAGCCCGAGGTCTACTACCCCGGCTCTTCTCACCACCTGCAGCGAGGTATTGCCAAGCAGTATCACATGCCCGGTGGATCTTGGGCTCTGGAGCTTGCTCAGGGATGGATCCCCGCCATGCTCCCCTTCGGCTTCCTCGATACTCTCTCTTCCACCATGGACATTGAGACTCTATGGAAGACCGTCAAGATTTCCGCCGTTAACATGGTGCGAAACATGATCTGGGGTAAGATCTAAGACGTACTTTCGACTACGTTCCCAAAAACCGATACATAAGTTATAGTTAATTAATCTTAGAGTGAAATACCATGGGTTAGTCAGTTTCCTTGCTCGAAAACCTGTGCCTGTGCGTAGCCCCTGGAAATCAAGCTCTTGGCCTCTTCATGCAACGCAGGAACATGATCCACCATGTCAAAAAGATGACGGTAATACTGTTGGGAGAGTGGGATATGGTTGGAAATCAGGGGACGAGGGATCTTCAAATGATCAAATGGGTTAGGTGACGTACAGGGTACAGTGGCATCTTCAAATCGGATGGCATTGGGAGAAGGGGGTTTGAACAAAAGTAATGACACGAGCCTTCTTCCGAAGGAAGTTTTGAATCTCAGTCTACATGAATGACCTTCAATCAAGCTGTTCAGTGTTTCAATATGAGTTGTAAGACGCTCCGTTAGCAGGTCCTGCTGCCACAGAGGTCTTAGAACTCGCTTTTCCCTACTCGCAGGTATTTCAATTGTCGACTCAACCCCTAAATCATGATACCCACCCATGATGATAAGACCTTTTGTAATCTGCCTAATAAAGGGTTCCTCGGTTTCTTCTTGATGGGTATACATAGGTTGCCGTCTCGCTGCTGCGGCTGCAGGCTCCATTGGAGAATGTCGTTTAAAAGAAGACCTACGCACTGGGGCAGAGTCTCTGGTATGGTCCACATCACTAAGAGTGCGATAGCTGTATCTTTGAGAACTTCCATCGGGGTTTGGTGCCTGTTCTCTCACACATACACCGACAGAGTTGGTTTGTGAAGTGAGGTCGTCGTTCTGAATATGCTCCAGAAACACTGAGGGCGAATCGTTAGGGACAGACGGGTTGCGTGGTCGGAAAGAATGGCCCTTCATTGGACTGCGACGCTGACATACGTTGCCATTCACGGATGTGCTACTTATATAGCGCGCCGACATGTTATACTTGCCCAGCCTGTGTCTATTGGGAAGGTCACGGTAGACACGCGGTGCCTGGAGAGGGGTCAATTTCAGCGAACTATTTTTTTTCTTCTTTTTTTTTTATTTTATTTTGTGAATGGAGACAATTTTTACACCGTTCCAATCCACGGTGGTGCTCTCAGATTGTCTTAACTTGTATTTTTGAAAGGAGGTTACATTTTGATTGTGTCACTAGGGCAATTCTACTCATAATCTGTGGACTAGTAGTTTGGACCCCAGAAATACTCCTCCCAACGGCATATTAAATCTTGCCCTCACCTCTTTCACTAATATTTCAGAGTCGGTGCGCGAGTTAAAGTTTGGCGCTCCACTTCTACTGCATCTCGAACACACACTCAACATCACATTCACCATCTGGGAAAAAGCCGATCAGCATCGTCTCGGCTCCAACGACATCGACAGACAACATGACGTCGCTGAATGTTTGGGCAAGCGGGCGATCACGCGATCTGCTCGCCGTTGCTCGTGAAATCGAAGCGAAAGACCTATGGCGCGGGTTTCTGACCATCCAAGAGCACCAGGTTGTTCAAAAGGTGCTCGAGAATGAGGCCATGTGGGATAACCTGGTCGAGGGGAAGTTGTCGATATTTGTCGACAATCCACTTCCAGACCCACCTCTTGGGTTTCGACAGGAACAGGAAAATGCGGCGAACAACAACCTTGACGGGGCACGTCCAGAGACCCCAACGCCGAGCACACCGGTTGTCAGCACATCGTCATCGTCCACGCATCTGCATCTGAAGCATCTGCAGATGAATCAGCCGTCGCCTACACCATCCAATGAAGGCTTCCAAAAAACCGTGTCATTGGACTGTGTCGCGTTAGCCTTTAAAGTACGACATATGATTTTCGACAAGTCGGTACCGCTGCTCTATCCGAATATCAAGGGCGGAGACCTTGAATTGGACATTGAGGACATTCTGGCAGAGCGAAAAAAGGAGGATGCTCCCGCCCAAATTAAGGCTGCTCCTGTCAGAGAGGAGGAGGATGACTATGACTTTGACGACGATGATGAGGGTGCAAAGACCGACGGAAACAAGGACCTGCATAAGGATGAGAGCCAAGCGGTCGCTCTTGTCGACTCGGTATCGGTGGAAGATCGACCCGCAACCTCGGACGACATTCAAAAGCGTGACTCGGCGTTATTGGCTCGGATATGGCAACGTTATCATTTATTTGAAAATGATAGCGAGGCCATGGATTCTTTCCTGGCACAGGAGGGAAGTCAAGAGTCTGAAAATGCGGAGACAAATACACAGGAGGAACCCACAAAGGCGAATTTCGGAGCCGCGAATTTGTCTCTTAAGGTGAGCATTATTTTTTGAGGAACTTTTATTCAACTAACAATAACTAACACAGAACCTGTTGGCCACAATTGAGTCAAAACGGGACAAATTGTCCCTTTCAGATACACAACTGCGGAAGCTCATTTTGGATGTGCGCAAAAACCGTTCCAAGTGGGCCAACGAAGAACGTGTAGGTCAGGAGGATCTTTACGAAGCTGCAGAAAAGGTGGTCCTTGAACTACGAGGCTACACCGAACATTCCACTGCATTTCTCAACAAGGTCAACAAACGTGACGCTCCAAACTACTTCAGTGTCATCAAGGAGCCCATGGACCTGAACACGGTAATGAAAAAGCTCAAGGGTCTCCAGTATGACAGCAAAAAGGACTTTGTGAATGATCTGATGCTCATTTGGCAAAACTGTTTGACCTACAACACAAACCCTAAACACTTCTTGCGTGCACATGCTATTGCAATGCAGAAGAAGACCTTGACGCTTATTCCTCTTATTCCTGATATCACGATCAAGACCAGGGCCGAGGCAGATGCCGAGGAAGCTGCCCAAGCCCAGGAGGCCAAGGAGGAGGAAGAAAAAGAGCAAGGTTCCAAGGCTCGCACAGGAATGTCGATTGGCAAGGCTGGAAAGGGCCAGAAGGGAGGAAAGGGCCAAAAGGGTGGTCGCAAGCGTAAAATCGAGGAGGTCGATGAGGAGCCGAAGGAGGCTGATGACTCTGAGATCAAGATGGAGGACGTTTCGATGGATGTTGGTGTTGATGGCAACAAGACTGCAGAAGACATCAAGCCCGAGACCAATGACATCAAGACGGAGGCTGAGACCACTGAAGAGCCTGAGGCTAATGTGTCAACCCTTGCAGTCACTGGAGCCACTGGCACCAAAGAGTTGACTGCCTTAGCAGGAGATGACGATGGAGCCGGCGACGATTCCGACAATGATTCTGACAACGATCTCGAGGAGCAGTTCTGGACTGAGTACACGGGCCGAAAACGAACCCTGATTTCTGTCCAACGATCACGATTGTTCAAGGATAACAAGTTACAGGCCGATGCCGATGCCACTGTCATTTCCAAGTCCAAGGGATTCCGTGATTTCCTTTCTGCGGAAGCAGCAGTACGAGGAGTTGGTCCCCACATGGAGTTTGAAGAGTTCCAGGACGATTTATTGGAGGAGGCTGCAGAGGGTAATGATACACAGCCTAAGACTGATGCACCATTAAATATTCCTCGAAGACCCTTCCTTCTGGAATATGATCCTCAGGCTGGTCTTCCAGAGCTTCCATGGGCCATCTCTTGTGATAACCCTGACGAGGGCATCGACGATACGTGGAGTCATGTTGATATTGAGCGTCTCAAAAATGCCCCATCTCGATACATTGCACCTACTAAGGGACTGGTTACTAGAATCGACCACAACCTCAATGAGATGCAAAAGATTCGAAAGATTTGTTCTAAGATCTCCATCATTCGACAAATGCAGCAACAATACTTGCATTCTTCTCAGATTAAGGCCTACAATCCACCCAAGATCAACGACTTTGATGTTGATATTGAGTCTCGCCTTCCCAATCGTGATGAATATGACAAGGAGACGTGTGATGCTGCACTGAAGCGAGCCGTATCTCGAATCGCTATGCACTCTGGCTTTGAGTCGACGGAGTCATTCGCCATCAACGCTCTCACAGAGATTGCTGGCGACTTCCTGTCCAACCTTGGACGATCCATGGTTGCCTACACTCATCATTTCAAAAACACAAACACTAGCAAGGAGACAATTCTCAAGGAGACTCTGGAGGAGTCAGGTTCTGGATCAGTCGAGGGTCTGTCTGCTTACATTCGAGATGATATCGAGCGTCATGGTCACAAGCTGGTCGATCTCAAGAACAACTTGGGATCATTCTTGGGTGACTTGCTCCGACCTGGAGGTGGTCAAGGTGAAATGACAGATCAGCAATTCAAGGACAACTCAGATCAGTTTGTTAACGGCGACTTCTCTGAGGCTATTGGTGACGATTTCTTCGGTTTCAAGGAACTTGGACTCGACAAGGAGCTTGGCCTTCTTACATCTACAGTTCCTCTGCATCTTCTACAGGGTAGACTCAATGGTGCATTCAACAGAGATAATGTCGAAGCTGTGGGTACTGTTGAGGAGCTTGAAGCTCCAGAATACGATCCTGTGAATCGAGAATGCGCAGATTCTCAAATTGGTCTCATTCGCCCATTCCTCCATGGCAAACTTGAGGTTGCCGACGTCATTCCTGAAGGAGAGCAAGTCCCCGTCAAGCAACGAAATGTCCGTTCTAAGCTTCCTCCTAGTGGAAAGATTCCCGGACCCAAGAAACGCCCTGCAAGCAAAATGTTCTGGAGAAAGCCCAGTGATAATGAGGTGTTTGTTTAGGAGGCGAACATGTATAACTGCCTGGTGACAATGCTGTAATTATATGCAGCATTTACCAGTGTGTAAATTATGTATTGATAGAGTATTAGTTGTGATATAATCCAATTCTAATGTTAGCTAACCCATGTATTACTGTAACAAATATTAGCTAATGTATTAAATGTTAACATGCTTGGGTAGAAGTGTATGTGACCTGTCTAGTCGCTCAAACCGTAGTCTTCATAATCTTCATCGGTTTCTTCCTGTTCACTCATTTCTTTCATTGCTGATTTGACTCCTTCGAAATCAACAATATCGAATCCCTCAATCTTGAACTCTCCATCTTCAAAGAACATTGTGACAATCATGTCCTCCTCATCCCCCTCCTCCTCTTCGCTATTGTTTTGTTCGCTCTCATCAGAGGCCGTATCTGTAGGGAGCGTCTGGGTCTGAAATATAGTCTGGGTGGACGTGACTGTGTCAACTTCGCCGTCATCCCCATCATTATCAGACTCTAAAACTCCATCCACAGATGCCTCAGTGTTATCTCGCTTGGCGGCTGCTTCCTTTTTCTTGGCAAGCTTTCTGGATTCATTTGCCTCCTTGGCGAGCTGCTTCATAACTTCATCCGTAGCCCTAGATAGGACATCCTCGATCCCAGCGTCATCCAGCATAGTTAGGCCCTGAATCTCAAGGTTCGACATGTCTCCTTGCTCCTGCCACCATGCATACTTCTCTTCAAGGGTCACATCATCATCATTGATTCTTAGCACCAATCGCTCTCGAGAAATCATGAGTTGAACTTCGAAGTTTCGGTTAATTGGATGGGGGACGAGCATAGATCGTGTCTGGACGATGAAGGGGGTATCATGCCCAGGAGTAGCGATTCCGAGCTCCTTGAATAGAGTCTGTTGATTGACATAGTCACCCAGCCAAACACCGATGTAATTGAGAGCCCGAGCCTTTGTGAATCTCCATGCCACCTCAATTTCATCGATTTTATCGACAGTGGCGCTTTCGAATGCGTGGGCGCGGGCCGAACCGGCCTCTTGTTCCTGCTTCACTTGCGCCACACCGTCGAACATTCCATCAATAGTTTCAAATTCAGGAGCGTCTGACTCGAGACTGTAGCACATGATAGGTAGCGACTCATCAGGAGGAGGTTGAAATCTCATATCTTTACAGAGCCGAGGAGTTCCAACCTGCATAACGTAGTTGCACGTACGCTTTTCCTTAATCCACAAAATTTGATCATGCTGGACAGTCTTATCACAGACGAACTGGACCTCGATTTCTCGGTTAGCGCCTGTGAGCTGGCAATGAGTTCCCGAACGGAGTCTATGAGCCAAAAAGGGAATCCCCCCGGCGCTGGTTACCGTATTAGTCGTGTCATCCTTCTCAAAAGAGCCTAGCACGAAAGTTGGCGAATCGTCTGCCTGAGGAGGAGGGTAGATACGGGGGAAGTAGTTGTCGCCGTGACGTCGATACTGAACCACTCCTGACCCATAGCAAAATCGATACGAAAAGAAGCCCTGCTCGTAAAAGAGACAGTCACCTAACAAGGGCAGCATAAGCTCTAGCGCTCGATCTCGGGCTTCAGATGGCGATAGTTCTCCTCCCTCCTGTTTTGTCGAGCTTTTCGTAGTGGTAACTTCCGGAATCCCACAAATATGATTAGTGCCGTTGAATTGCATCATCTCATAGCCAAGAGGGTGGCCATACACTGGATCGTGGGATGGCAGTAGGCCGTCAGAGACAACGCTCCTTCTCAATGGCCGGTTGTGGAACTGTACTGTGAATTGTGGGTCTGCAAAGAGATCATCTCCTATGTTGAATGCTGCTATAAGCGGCGAGCTTGCTAACAATGCCAGAGACTTTAACAACATGGCATGTGGCGAGTTGTATGGTTGTGTTGGTGATGATTTTGGTATAGTACACGTACCGGTAATTAGCTAATCCTACCAAGCATGAATTAAGCGCGCTGGGGATGGGGGAAGCAATTGGAGAAAGTGAAGGGGAGAGTGATTGAAAAGTTGAATAATCATTTTAAATTAACAATAATTACAAAAACTAAATAAAGCCGAAAAACACCAAAAATGAAAGATTTGTGAGCATATGTTATTCTAAACCTCAGCTCCAATCAATCACTGCCACTCCATGTAGCTACTCGTACTGGTATCAGAGCTTGAAATTAAGTTTGGCTTAACAGGCAACTCCCGTTTAGTAAGCCGAGAACAAGGCACCTCAGAAGGTCGAATAAATATTAAAAGATTACACCGCGACAAAAATACCACAATAACATAAACAGTATTTTAGTGATGAGACTTCCTCTTCAGTCACAAACGGTCCTCAAGTCACTATGTGAGCTCACTCTGACATTGACCCAACCTCCCAATCCTAACCTGACTGAAATGTTTAAACTCTGAAAAATTCCACATTACACAATATCTTCACACACAGCGCAAATGATTAGATCGACTGTTCGGCTGGCGCCACGAGGAGCAAGATTTATCACAAACAACAGCGGCTCCGCAGAGACCCTGCGTGTTGCCGATGAGAAGCTTGCCCAGGCCCTCTCTGGTGGATCTGTTTCTGGTGGACCCACCTCCATCAAGGATCTCACCAAGCGAGCTCTGTACAAGAGTCCCCCTGGTCTTGATGCCATCTTCCCCGCTGCGCTGAAGATTGTCGAGGAGAAGAGCGCCTCTATCAAGAAGGAGGCCGAGGTCATTGCTAAGGAGTTTGAGGCTTCTGGTGACAAGGCTCTTAAGGACAAGTACATCAAGCTCATGGGCAAGTCCGAGGTGCACAACCCCCAGGTTATGATGAACCACGTCAACGGAAACGTCGACATGAACCACCCCGTCTACCGACATCTTGCCGAGGCCGACTACAAGAAGTACGAGCAGATTCTGCTGGTCGAGAGTCTAGAGACCATGCATGTCATTCCCGACACGATGCCCGTGATTGATGCCAAGGCCCGAGTCCGTGTCAACTTCCCCAGCAACGAGAAGGGCAAGTGGATCACTCCCGGAACCCTGCAGTCCACTGAGCTCACTTCTGAGCTTCCCATTGTCGAGATCCAAGAGTTCGAGGACATCCCCAAGGATTCCAAGTACACAGTTCTCCTCGTCGACCCCGACTACCCCGTCCCCGAGACCGAGTCTTTCGGCACCAAGGTTCACTGGGCTGTTTCCAACGTTCCCATCTCTGTCGACCAGCCCCTGGTGAAGCCTGAGCTTGGTACTACTCTCGTGGACTACGTTCCTTCTACCCCTGAGAAGAACTCTGGTGACCACCGAATGTCCCTGTGGGTTTTCCGACAGGACGGCGACGTCAAGGACACTCTTTCGCATTCCGAGTTTTTCGATATCCGAGGCTTTGCTGACAAGCATAAGCTCACCTCAGTGGGTGCCTTCTTCTGGAGAAATCGATTTGACATGTTCGCCGAGAGCCTCCGAGAAAAGTTCGGCCTTGAGAAGGGCCGGGTTTTCGGAATGTCCAGAACTGGCGAGGACGTTCCCCGATAGTGTATATAGTCAGAATTAAAAGATGATGCTTTTTAACCACGAGATCACGAGAACACGAGATCACGATGACCTGTATTTAATACCGGTACTCGTACTGTACAGTGTACCATGGACGACAAAGAAGTAAAAGACGTTTCAAATTAATCATACACATTGTTTACTACCAGGTACCAGTACTCGTACTAAACAATCTCACAATCTCACCAATCCCATCACAATTCCGTCGTATAATCATCACTGCCTACACTCATGCTGCAATTGATACGATCCCTTCCCTGGCACCACTACTGTATTCAGTACATTCAGTACATACGATAAATCAATTCGAACAACGGCAGTCTATCATTGGGCACTACCCATATGTGCCATGGGCATGGACTTCCCTGTTCCTCCTGTCCAAATGGTCAATTAATTACATGCTCGTCGAGCTTTTCGATGCATAAATAATACGCTTAGGCCTTCTCGGGGAAAGCGTGGTTGAGGTAGGCTTCAATGTCGAACTTGTCGTCGCTGATATCGGTGACAACGCCAGTGGCGGCAACGGGGGCGGGGTGGAGTCGGGCCCACTCGGCCTTGGCCTGCTCAATGAGCTTCTCCTGCTTCTTGAACTTGGCGTCAGCCACCTTCTTCTCGGCCTGAGAGTAAAGGGTTCGGTTGTGAACGAAGCCGTAGACAACACCGGCACCGAGGGCGGACCATCGCAGAACGTTGAGAGTGGCAGACATCTTTTCGGTTGTGTAAGGTATGAGGGTTGGACCTTCTAGTGTGTGGTGGTGTGTTCCTACAGTAGAGGTAAAATATGACAATGCACAGTTGGCCAATGGGAGCACAAATATAAGTAGGGTAACTAACTCTATTAAACCTCGTGTTGTTACCTGTGAAGGAGGCTGGCTAAGTAAATTTTTACTAGGTGTGGTTAAATCGCATCTAGTATCATTGTATTTATCTTATCACGTTTTTTTCTCAATCTTTCTCATTTTCACTCATTGCGGTTGATAGGAGTTCATGCCTTGGATTAATTTACTGTACGCATGCGAGAGAACTGACCCGTCCCGCAAATTCCTTCTCAGATCACGTGCGCTTAATTACACAACGTCGACGCCTGTGAGTGAGGTTTTCCACAAAATGCAAAACTTTAATTCAATTTCGACGTGTCCCAACATGCATGCTGAGTGCTACACCATCAAGAAGTTCAGCATCAATCCAACAGTCCCATAATGCTTCTTTTCGCCCTTCTCCCCTCAATCGTGTGCGCTACCTCAATTTTGGCCCGTCCTGCCGATGGGTCATCCGTTGTGACTCTAGGAACCATCGATCTCGAGACCCCCTCATTCACATCCTCCTCCGAATTCGCTGGCGAGGCATGCATTGGTCTGAATGTGGCTGGCAACTTTGTGTGCCATGCTTTGGCTAAGTTCGAAGCTGGAAAAGGCAAGGAGTTCACAGTTGAGGCCCAAGACGGAGTCATCACCAACATCAACTTCAGAAAGGGACTCCCTGCTGCCGAGGACACAGTCGTCATCACATCTCCCCAACCTGGTCCTGAGGCTGCCATCAAGGAACCCGTCCAGCTTGTGAACAATGAGATTCTCAAGGACGAACCTGAGAAGACTTTCATCCAAAAGTACTGGATGTACATTGTGCCAATTCTTCTGTTGTTGTTGGTGGGCGGAGGTGCTCCTGAGGAGGGCAAGTAAGCTAAGCCACCATTTCAACCAAAAATCACTGACTCCATTTGCCTCTCCGTTGCAAAACGCCCAGAGCGAAAGGCAACATCTTTGCATTCCCTTGTTCTACTTTGTGTGTCAGGTAGCTCAAAGGCAACTAATATATATACATGATGATATTTTCCCTATTTATCTTTCTCACATGGTCGCGGTTACGAGTTGGCTACGATATTGTACAGGACATGCGGTTTTCTTCTATCTCTCCACCTGAATGGAAAAGATGAAATTTGTAACCGGTCTTCAGCGGCTATTACAAGTACGAGTACGGTACGTACTCGAACCCCCCCCCTTTGCGCAGGGTTACTGCCCAGCAAATGCCGTAACTATCATCTGCTAGAGATGCTATCGTAGTTCCGCAAGCAATTATAGTACGATATACAATAACCTCCCACTCCTACGATTCTGTACACCTCAAGAGGTTTCAAAAGCAACCAGAGAATGAACACTCACCATCGTCAGAGATACATACAACCGTACTACTACCGGTGGTAATCACTGGTTGGCAAGATACTCAGATGCTTCTGTCAAAAAAAAAAAACAAAAACACAGAACATACTGTCCGTATGGAAAGCCTCAAAATGTGGGGAACTTTCCAAATATTATTGGGGGCCTCAAATACTACCTCTAAACAAGCTCTAATTAAAGACCACAAATCATTTTTTAGTCAGGAACCAAACGGAAAACGGTCTTAATTAGGAGACAGAATAATTCCTCCTGTCAAGTGAATAGGGTCTTATTCACACCGCGTACCTCCCACATGTCTGCCTCGTACAGTATTTGCCTTGAGTGCTGTTCTATCGTACTCTGCGGGGCAAAAGTTCCATTGTAATTATGCTGGCTACTCTTGCAGCCAGCCTCAATTCACCTAAGCACTTACAGACAGTCAGATAGCCTCATATTGATCCATGACCTCTACATATAAGTTGATGAGCTACCCCCAGCTTACATCTTCGCATACCACCCCTATTGACCTTCAAGCTACCACATGTCATCCCCAACACACCACTTCTGTGCAAGCTGCAACACACAGATCCCTACTGAAAGCTACATCGCCCACAAGTCAAAATGCGTAATTGAAGAGTACCGGCGGGAAAAAGCAAAAAGAGAGAAAGGTGGCAACAAGTGAACACGTACTCTTCAGTACGAGTACGATACCTGCACAGTATCGTACAGAAGCTTTTACAAGTATCGTACTGGTAGCTACCGGTACGTGGAATTCGATATGAGTATCCAATAATTAATTGTCATTAATTCATTTACCTAATTTGCAGCAGCTAGTATTACAGTAATTACGCACCCTGGTATCGTACGATACTGTACGATATCGTATCGTACTGGTGATTACCAGTAGCTACCGGTAGCTACAGTAGTTGTAAGTAGGAGCTAATGCTCAAAAATCTTGAGGCGTATCGTAACCTAATCGATCGTATCATCATTAAGATGTATGGGGAATCCTGTACTATCGTAGTAGATCAGTGGCAAGTAATCAAAGGATGAGTAACGTAACGATGGGCTACACCTTCCCCTTGTTACTATTGAGAGAATAACCATGATCAAGACGGTCTGGAAATTGCGAACAAATTTTGATATGGTCCTCCATATCTTTCACTTTGAACAGCATGTCACAGGAGCTGCACATTATTGTTTGGTTAGGGTGCAGATGTTGTGTCATAGTAATAGCGTAGAAGGAAATGATGACTGTGGGAATGTTTCAAAAGTGAAGTGGTTGATGGATACACTATGATTTCTTCCCTCGCTCCTAGATAATTGCCTGTTATATACAAATTGTGGCTTGAACCGGAGGCATCATATCAACGCTCAAACGCCCGCGTCTAATCTGCATTATTGAGACAAGCTCTCAACAGGAGAAGGAAGTTTCACACGATCATGGTGATTTGGGGCAAACAGCCTCTTTCCTCGCCTGATAATATACAATATTGTTCCTCACGCTTTCTATGCCTCAAATGATCAAATCTTAACAAACCATCCGTGCATATTACAGTACGATACGATACAAAGGTTCATCACATGGTGGGTGATGGGGTTCGCCACTAATTAGCAGCTCTTGCAAATGGAATGCGAGGGTTTGAGATACAAACAGTGGTGATTTAAGTACGAGTACGAGTAGCTACGATAATATGGCAAAATAAAGCATCACTGGCAATAGGACGCCAGTGTCAACACTCTACAGTACACCGTAGAATATATTGTAGAGACGTGACGTACCGGTACCGCGATAAACATCCATATACAGTACGAGTAATATGACTGTAATGAGATTATGAAGAGTGGGGGCCCATCAGATGACTCAATATTGCCTCCACAAAGGGGTAGGATGTGGGCTTTCTCCCTTGTGCAACGGTTGTTTTATATTGTTTGGACAAGTTAGGACAAAACGACACAGAACACGGTTAATCTTATGAGACACACTACAACACAAAAGCCATGACAGGTGTACGAGTTGACGAAGTTGCAGATTTCTTGGACCTGCGGGGTATCCACGCCAGCCTCGGCCTATTCTACAGTACCTTTACATTCACGGCTTCTGAGAATGGTGACGTTGTGATAGGTTCTCATAACGAACCTCGGATTGTCATGTTGCACAACGAGGCCCAAACAGATGCCTTTCGGGCAGCTCTGACTAAGAAGGTGTCACTCATGCCACCTCCGCAATTTGGCAAACCACATCCTCTTGGATCTGACAATATGCTGTCAAAAATGCCGCCTAAGATTGTTATCATGACGAGACAAGAATACATTCTATGGACCATACAGCGACTCACCCAGGCCAAGAGCCATGACCTAGACAAGCATCTTAAGGTGATGGGCCCATGCATGATTCACGATCTTCCCCCAGAGCCAATGAAGGAAGAAGCTAGAGAGGCTAAGGTTCCGAGGAAGCGTAAAAACAAGGTGAGAGCCGAGAGAGTCAAGAGAGCAGACGCATAACCGGCGCGGCATATATCTACTTGCTAAAATACAATACAGTACGAACCAGCTCTACAACACAAACAAACAGGTATCGGCAACTTTTTTCTGTTACAAATAAATTACTATGGTACAACCGGATTGAACCTTTTTTTAACACTCATTCAGAAGCAGAAGAGCAAATTTACTCCTCGTCCTCCTCGTTGGCAACAACGTTGTAGAACTTAAGAGTGTAGTTACCCTTGGAGGTAGAGATAACTCGGATCCAGTCTCGGAGCTGCTGCTTCTTCAGGTACTTCTTAGTAAGGTACTTGAGGTACTTACCAGAGAACTGGGTAGAAGAGACAACGGTGACGACGTCGCCGTTGGAGGAGACCTTGATGTCCTCACCAAGCTGGTTGGTTCGGCCCTCGACCTTGATTCGCTCAGTGAGGAACTTCTCGAAAGAGGAAACGTCGAAGATGCCGTCGGCGGAGGGAGCCTTGCAGTCAACGGTGTACTTGTTTGCCTTCTGAGTCTTCTGTATGTTAGTGTGGGTTCGTAGCCTACTGGATTTATAGGAGACAGCTGGATACTCAAGCAGCACCTGTTCAAACAGGGGCGCGAGAGTATCATTAGCCCATCCTACCCAGCAAAGCGGTTGTGTTGATACTTACAACGGGAGCCATTTTTGTCGATTAGTGGTTAGAGAAAAAAAAACAGAAACAACAATTTCAATTTAGTTATATGCAGATGGCAGGCTTTTTCATAATAGAGTTTTTTCCCAATTCAGAAAGCAGTCACTCATTTCACGTGACAGTTAAGGTTTGCAAAACGACATAGTTCGAATCCTAGTGGGGTCGTCGGGTCGTCTTGGTGTGTAAAAACAGTGATTTAGGAAAATATATATTCATGGTATCGTACCTGGTACCTTGGTAGATTGTAACACGAACTGCTTATTTTATTAGCTTATGCATACTCAAGGAAGGGCAGTTCCAAGAGCAAATGCTAACTGAAGCATCCGATACAAGTATTCCTGAGCTAATTGAGGGGAGGCCAATTAGCTAGTTATTGAGCTTCGGCAATTTATTACTTTAACGTTTTTTAGATGTCAACTAACCATATTCAAGGAACCCTCCCAGCACATACCCGGTAAGTATCAAATATAAAATGCATTAATTAGCTAATTAGTGTACAAATATTAAAGGTCCTAGATCTTACGATAGAGGCGGAAAAAGTATCGCATATCTTCCAGTTTCCAGGGGTACTGAAGACTAAGATCTTTGTTCAGCCGGAACCACTCACTGTTTGTTTGATCCACAATTTCCCAAGGTCCAGTTGTTGAGTTTCGACCCTTCGCCAGTGTGTGATCTAAGAGGAAATGGACAGGGAAGGTCTTTCCATTCACTTGAATATCCGAATATGAGCCCGCACTCTCACAAACAAGGAGCAAAGTCCCACTTTTGCACTCTGTAGTCATTCGGTTAAGTAATCTAATAGACTGTGCCTTGTTTTCAGCAAAAAGTTCATTTGTAGTGAACATGAGAGTAATGCAAGTGTATGGTTCGAAGGAAGGGATCGTCTCTGGGGCCAAAACATCTCCTTGGACAAATTTAGTGACGACAGAGCTGGTGTTTTTGTCGTAAATGTTAGGGAAAGCACCTTCAAGTTTGCTGACACATTCACCCCATGCAGCAATATCCACCATGTTGAGTTTGATTTCATCTTTCTGAGCAGTTTCCGCAATGAGTCCAAAAAGAGCCGCCAGCTCACCTCCAGCTCCACCTCCAATGCTCAGAACATTAGGGCTATCATGACGAAGAATATCATGCTGTTTGAAGATCTCGTGGTAAGCCAATGCTCGTGCAGGGGACCATCTTACTGCGTACACGTCCAGGTTCTCCTGTGTGCCGAAGGCAGCCATATAATCTCTGTTGTAGAGATCAGACTTGACAGCCTGCATTCTTTTGCTTAGGACTTGATCGGGGAGAGCAAGGGTCTTCTCGAAAGCCCAGCTGAACTGATTCAAGATGCTTTGCGGCATTTTGGAGGTTTTTTTTTTTTTTTTAGTGCGTCAAAAAATTAAAAACCAATCATCAAAAATATTGTCTATCCAGAAGCGTATCAGGGTTTGTGCATTTTTTATGCATAGGGCTGTGAACACCTTAAAATGTGTATGATACTGAGTTGATGTTTATACGTCTCGCTACAGAGACGTTGAGACGATGCAAATAGTATTCAAGAAACTACTACCTAACTTCTTTTTTACGCGCCAGAAACCGAGCACGGGCGGCAGCCACTTTATCTAGCTTTTCAACCTTCGGCGCAGGGATAGACAAAAGAGGCTCGGGGGTTGCTGATACAGGCTTTCTGTATGTGGTCGTGTTTGTGTTTGATGTTGCGCCTGTGCCTGATTTAGTCATCTCCGACTGTTTATCAATAACTGGCTTATCCCCAGCCAACGCATCCACAGTGTCGTAAAATGAGGTGACGTTTCTAACCTCTTGGGCCTCCTTTTCTCTCTCCTTTTTGAGTGCTTCCTGTTGTCGTTTGTAGGCTGGTGTAACAAACTTTTCTTTGTCGTCATAAATGTCACCTTCGTTTTCCCTCTGACGTTTTAGCTTGACTTCGTTCGCAGCCACCCTTGCTTCTTCTCGCCTCCTCTTAGCTTCTAATAATCCATCCATGTGTTTAGACTGCGTTAGTTGAGTCTTGGTTTCCGGTTTGACCTCATGCATTTCGTCGTATACATCGTCATAAGCGTATATCGATTCATCATATTCCTTCTCGGCCTGGACTGTTTGTTGCTTGCTTTTCAGCATGTGTAATTTGATATCCTCCACTTCATCCTCATCCTCTTCATGCTCACCTTGATCGAAACCCTTCAAGTGCTTGGGCTTGGATGGAACAGGAGGTCTGCTCTTGGCCTTGGGGGCTGGGCTTCCAACGTTTGGCTGGGGAGCTGGCTTGCTCTCATTTCCAGTTCCACCAGATCCAAAATTGATGTTGATTTTCTTGGCCTCCTCAATATTCTGGCCAGTCACAATGTCTCTTCGGCCACCAAAAACCACCTTCTCAGATCCCTGGGAAGCTCCTCCAAGATAGCCGTACTGGTGGGTATTCCAAGCGGGGCTAGAGGTATCTGCCTTGAAAACTCTCTTTCCGGCATTTGGGCTAGGTGCACCAAGTTTGGGACCCATTACAGGAATATCAGGGTTCACTTTGTGGGCGTGTCGCGACAGAGCCTTCAGACACACTAAAACCTGCGCGGGGTCTCTCAATTCGTACATGTCGACAGTTTCAAACAGTTCGTGTTGGGGCACACCCAAGAAGGACGCAGCATTCAGAAAGCTGGCAATGTTTTCCATCTGAACAAAAGGCATAGCCGACTTTTTCGAGGTGGCACAACCAGGCTTGATGGTGTTTGCAAGCTTGCAAAGAATGGTACCGTCCCTCAGAACATCCATGAGGTCTTCACCTTGAGGCAAATCCTCGCCAATTACCGTTGAGATCCATGCAGACACCTCTGCGGTCGACGCACCGTCGTATTTTGAAGCCCGCAGCTCCGATAAATCGCTATCGAGAGATGAAACGTTTTGGGGCATAATGGGTGTTGTATTGCGTTGGGTGGGTAGTTACGAGGTCCCACTCTCTGCTATTATTAGTTAATGCAGCATCTGAACTGCGGAATCACGTGAATGTCATAAAGGGAGGGATATTCTTTTATTAAAGTAAAAACGAAATTACGCGATATTACGGTGATTAGAAATAATTGAAGATAAAGTGATGTCACAATGTCATGGCTTCGTAACAGTACAGTAGCTACTGTAATAAATTAATGATATTTTATAAATACATGCCTGCCGTCTGTACGACCCCACAGTTTGTCTCATTCTGCCACAATTCCACAGCTAGCACTAGTGGTTAAAGTTGGCAGACTGAAAAGACAAGGGTGGAGAGATAACAAACATGGATTACTCCTGAGACAGGTCCCACACACAACATCGCAGTATTATCCGGCACTTTAGGTGGGGTACTGTGTCATTGAGAATGTTTGGGGTTCGAAAGAAGACACAGCTCCACACGGGACACACGTATATGACGCGCCGGCTTTCATTGTTGCATGAAACAGGAAATGCTCGACTGAACAGATTCAATTTACGCATTAGGCAAACATAAAATTTTGAAAATGTAGTTGGCCATTTTGACATTCTCGTCCTGCGCGATCGTCTTAGACCCCTGGTCAATGACCATGTGAATAACTGTCAGTAGTTCGCGCGTGCTGCCACGTTCCTTCGCCAGGTGAATCAGTTTCGAAAAGGATGCCTGGAGTGCAATGTCGATGTGCTCTTTGTAAAAAATGTGTCGCACGATTCCGATGCCAAGATCGATAACATTGTCTTCTTCAAATTCCATAGAAAACCATGGCAGCAAATCATCTTCCGTCATTTTCGCTAACCTTTGTTTGACAAGTTCAGCAAAAGAGTCCTCCTCGCACCACCAAGGAGCCTTCTCCAGTATCCGGTCATGAAGAACTTCATCTACACCCATACTGGTATAGATGTCATTTGCTATCGATTGAACCGGATGGTGGGCTGTGTCTGCCCAGGAATTGAGCAGCATTGGCGCGACAATCAGCTTCACCCACTGAAGGGGCCACATGTTCGAGCTTGTGTAGTACAGTGAATGGAGGACGAACCGCCCGTTTATATCATATTCGTCGCAATCTTTAGGCTCAAGACCCAAAACGAACAGCTTATACTCATGTTGTCTGTTCTGAGTAACCTTTTTCTTTTTTGGTTCAGGCATAACCAAACCAAAATACGGTTCAGGAAATGTAGCTATGTAAGTGGGGTGTGGCGTATCGAGAAAAAGGCTATTGGTGCTGTACGGTAGCTACCGGTACTGGTACATGAATGAGAATGAAGGCCGGAATCCGAATTAATAAGCCATAACTCCTTCAAAACCAAAGTCGTTTCTTTTACCTTCACAGGACCCTAATATTTCGATCCTCCAGGTCTCACAAAACCAGCCTTCAGTGGTTGGCATGCAGTACCAGTACTACTATCTTTTAGGGACTTCCCATATGGGAGAGACGGTCAAAGTGTTTCATTCCAATTAAAACCCTGATGCACGTGTGTTTATCTCACCCGCCCGAAAATGTAAGCAAAGGCAAAAAAAAAGAACATTCCTGTGCATACCCGGTCAGCATACGAGGATGCATGTGTAGACCCACCAATCATAATACTACGATACTGTACGTACCAGGTATCGTTCCAGGACCTAGGAGTAGTTACCATAATTTACTCAACCTATTATTACACAACAAATAAATGAGAAATAAAAAAAGGAAAAAAGATCAGCTAGCTATATTAATATGATATTACCTGGCAGGACAATGAATGAACGAAGTGCCGACTATTGATTCTTAGGCTGTCGGTTCTACGGACCAAATATTCTCCGCGCCAGACCGGGGATTTTTGGATGACGGGTATTTGTTAAACTTGGGATTGAGGGGCAAGGGAATAAAGTGGTATCAATCCACTCGCAATTGAGATCAGTCTGTTCCTTTGTGAGCTTGGCCATATAGCTATCAGTAAAAGACCAAAAGTTAAGATGACCTTCCAATAACCCGGGGAACGACACAGCACTCCCGGACTGGTTCATGGAAAAAGAACTATCCTTCAAATCCCACACACCAGTCAACTGCCGCCCCTTAGTAAAAATCAAGACATACCTAGGGTGCTTTGGGTGCGGGAAAAGATCGTGTATATCTTCCCTGTTGCAATTGAAGAAGGTAGATATTTCTTCTTCTCTCATATCGTAAGTGCTGAACTGCAACCTTTTCGAAGCTTGCCCCAGAGACTTCCCACAAAACGACCATTTAATAACACATCCATCGTACCACATGAATCTCTGAGTTATTATCTCGTCACGGGCCTCTTCTGGAGACCACGTACTCTTGTAGGTCACTCGTCCATCACTGCTTGTAATAAGGTAGATGTCGATCTTGTGAAATGTTAGAAAAAGTACAAGTTACGTCATCACTCAAGTCCCAAAACGTCACCTACCTGCATTTATGCACTGCAGTCATGACCCAACCAATAATACGCGTTTCACTGCGGCTGACCAGCCCACCTTGATAATATCACATAAACACGTAGCCAGCACCGATTATTCCCCACCGGAACATATCAATCCCTTACCACACCGAATCACAACCTCACTTATCACAACACATTCAATCTTCACATACGAAGGATACTGAATTGAACACTAAAGGGGATAATCGTGCTGGAGTACTCACACTGCTTCAATATATTTGTCTCTCTCTCTGTTCGAAACCCTATCCCTAGTATTGTTAAGGTTTACTTCACTCCCAACTAATCCAAATCCACTTTATGAAATACGAGCTGGCGTATTGTCATGTACAGCCTTCCTGAGGCTTCAAAAAGCTTGACTTTAATCCGGCCTTGGTCCATGGAATACGCCAGAGTAAACGAAATAACTGAAGTCTTGAAGTTTAGTTCCCCGAAATACTTTTTGGAGTTATCAGAGAAAGAAGAAAAAATGGTGCATGCAACATCAATGTCAGGGGACACGATATGGTCATGATCTTCCACCACGGTTCCTCTTTTGATCCAGCTGATTCTTTTGTCAGGGACAACAGTATGAGATGGTTCTTCCTCAGCATCTCCAAGTCGCAGTTTCACGCCCTCGAAACTATGGTCATCCTTCATGACAACAACAGAATTGCCAGTAAACTGAGATAGGGTCCCTCGGTGTTGTACAATACCGTATGGATCTACCAACGACTCGAAGCCCCGTTGCAAAGACACATCTTTAAACGATGCCACAGTCTTATCGTCTGCTTGGCAAAACTCATATGGGATGCCATATCCGTCAGTATCAAAAATGCCGGGTGTGATTTGATCTCTGTCGAACAGCATGTACGGCCTCCAATAGTCAGGGTTGGAGCTCATTCTGAGAACATGGACCCGGGCACATTCTTTCCAGCTCTTCCTGGGTGAGTTTTCAAGGTCGTAGAAGGGGCAACGGTGGTGTAGTGAAACACGATAAACAGTATCAGGAATGCCATGGTTCCAAAAACTTGACACTAGTCCCAAAGAAACAAGAGACTCAAGATCCAGATACTCAGCAACTTCACAAACAACTTCTGGCGGTAGCATAGGTGGCTACGCGAGTTTGTAGGTTACGCGAATCATAGTCGTGGGGGTAATTTAGGGCTAATAACGTCTACAGGAGGCATCTGCATATGGAGGGGACTATAGATGCGGCTGAAAGGTGGGGTTAGCTGTCAAGTGTATGCATGGCTCATATGTTTCATTTCGTATCCTGCCGAACATGGAACAAAAAAATATAAAAACATCCATATGTAGCTTCCAATAGAAGTCAACACAGCGATGGCCATGCCTGTAATTCGCGTCTAATAACACGCCATCATATCCCCATACGAACCTTAAATGCTAGGGTTGTAATTTAGAAAATTAAATGATCCACAAAGGAATCGAACCCACATACATAACACTTCCAAACGCGACTAACACTAACCTTGCCGACGTTAAATCACCAATACATCCTCTGTGCAACACACTACACCAAACGCGAACAATGTCTGACAAACGGAGGGCATCATCGACATTGACAGGCGACTCCCGCAAGAAGGCAAAGGGGGAGGTGAAACCTACTCAGCTGTCGACCTTTCTCGCCGAGGTTGTAGCCAAAATTAAAAAGGAAGAGACGGAAAGTTATGAAAACGACGGCACTACGCGATTACTGGCGGGAGAGTTTCTAGAGCTTCCATCAAAGCGCTACTACCCTCATTACTACGAGGAGATTACAAAGCCGGTTTCCTTCAAGGAGATTGATGCCAAAATTGCCTCCAATGGTTATGTCAATATCGACCAGTTTGAGAAGGACCTGAAGTTGATGGCCCACAACGCTGCAACTTTCAACGACAAGGAGAGTGTGATCGCCCAGGATGCGCTCAAAATTGCCAAGCTCGGTGTGTCTGATGCTCGAAAATACACTGGTGAACAGGAAGAGGTCAACGACGACGACCTTAAGAACGAGATTCTTGGTGTGTTCTCAGAAGCAGCCATCGAAATTCTTAATGATCTTGCCACCTTCAAGTACAAAGCAAAGAGAACTCTTCCGTGCGAGCCCTTCATGGTGGAGCCCGATAGAGACCTTTACCCCGACTACTACGAAGTTATCGAGACTCCGATGTCTATTGCGATTCTCGAGCAGATGGTGAACAATCGAGAGGTCAAGAACTTTGATGATCTAGAGTCAAAATTGCAGATTATGGTCGATAATGCCAAGCAATACAATGCTGATGGTTCTCCAATCTATGTCGATGCTATTCTGGTCGAGAAAGCCATCCCCCAGAAGGTTGACAAGGGAAGAAAAGCTTTCGGAGAGGAGAATCTCGCAACCCTTCACAAGTTCTTCAAACCCAAAACTAAGCTCAAACTGACACTAAACAAGCCTGAGGTGTCAGAAGAAGCAGAGGAGAAGAAGCCCGAGGAGCCTCTGACGGTCCTTCCCCCTAACGAGAACCCTCTGCGAGCACCTGGACGGTCACCTTTGGTGCGCCTGCTTACTGTGCACTCCACCTTGCCTATCCGACAGCAGCTAAAGCAAGTGCCTGAAAGCCAACAAGATCCTTTCCAGATCAACATCCCTGCTTCCCCCACACACGCCTTGCAAAACCATACGTTTGCGTTGCCGGCTTACCACTCTACTATCAGCGTGGATGCAGAGCTTGACAACTCGTTGTACGAGCGACCCTACAACCTACAATTGACACTAAACTCTGCTCGAATCCAGCCCATCTACCTTCCTTCGAGTGCCTGGGGATCTCAGAAGGATCTGCAGGGGCGATATGAACTCCGGCTTGCACCGGGTCTCAACAGAGTAGATGTCAGTGTTGACGCGGCACCTGCCAACGCACCCCCTCAGCGTACAGCCCATGCGCAGTTTGAAGAGCATGAGAGATTTACATTGTGGGTTCATCTTATGTAAACTAGCTAATGCGCAGCAGCAGTCCATAGCCTGACGCGCGTATATCTAAAGTAATTTATTATGAACTTGTTTCGCAACAGTATGGGGGAAATACTCTGAAATCGAGGATGTCTCGGGGCTACGAAAAGTAAATGTTTTTATCTTCCTTCTCATTTCTCATTTCCTTTTGTGCTTTTCTTTTTCGTGATTCCCCAACTTTGCCTTTATTTTACATTTTTTATTAACTCAAAAAGAGAGCGCCAGGTACGATACCGTACAAGCCCCACACAAGCAGGTTGACATTCAGGGACGACCCAAATGGTAACCAAGGCCAACCACGCGTATGTCTCCAACTCTGTTCCCCTACCTTGTCTAGCGAGGCCTGTGTTTCAACTCCCCCTGATGTCTGGTAGGAAACAGGGGGACGGCGTGGAGAACTCGATGTTAATTCGACACAAAAGCCCACTCCCCCCTGTTCGCGTGCACATCTGCTAGACGACATAATATTTCCCCACATTTCAGCAGGAACTAACTTTTGGCAGAAGATCTAAGTCTAGAGTGACCGAGGCATTGTAAGTGGTACAGCGCGTACAGTAACTCTGTCTCAAGTATTGTCTCAAATACATGACAGCTCCACACCCGATCCAAGCCAGGCGCATATATACATACATATATATCAGGACCATGCTCTAAAATCAACTGGATATTCAAGTATACCTACAAACCCCTCATGCTTTTATACGACATCTTGCAACTTCAAATCTCCGCTCCAGAAGCAGAGATCGACCAGGCATATCGGACTCTTGCTCGGTGTACTTTCCAGGATTATTATCTTCTCCAAAACACCGATTTCTGTGCCGTGTCTGACGCTTACTACATCCTAAAACAGCACCGAAACGAATATCTGTCCACTTCAGATCGTGACTCGAAAGATTTTTTCAGCTACGTTCAACCCTCGCTACCCCATCCGGTACGACAGTATCTTCGAAACTATGGAGTGTGTGGCTCTGCTATGAACGAACACTCCATCGTCCACCTCACTTGCACGTCTGAATGGGAACGAAGTTCTTTTCCCGGGTTAGCTGTGTCTCAACGAGCTAAAAAGCTCATGGAACGACCCCAATGGTATTCGCATCTGGATTCTCATTTAGAAGCAAATGAAGCTTCTTTTCTAACTGCCCTGGAGAATGATGCTACCCGGGCATTGGCTGGGTTGCGTGAATCGACGGCAAAACAGAAACGTTACCTACGCCAAGTTCTATCTGTCCTTGATGATATTTGGAAAAGGCTACGGGGAATGGAACAGAAGAAGGAAGACTTTGATCTCTACGTCAATGTTCGATGTGCCTATTTTGCCGTTTTCCTCTACGCAAGAACCCTGTCTGCTGAACTGGATAAACCCTCTAATGCACCGGATGTTTCAGATTCCAGCTACTCGCTGAACTCGTGGTGCTGCCCTTCGCTAGATCCCATCTCTGCACAAGTGCACGCCATTCTTCTCGAATTTGGTCTGGACCCTTCCACCACCGAGCCCAAAAATATGGCCAATGTCAAAATCGAGCTAATGCACAATCGGTCGCTGTTGAAAAGGGAGCGCATGCTTAATGATAGGGATATATTACAGCAACGCCATGAGCAACAAAGAACTCCTCTGAAGTTGAGGCTCATGGACGGTGCCACAGAAGATCCTATTTTTGGTGTTCCTGTCGTGCTCCTAGAGTTTTTGGGTAAAGATGTTGCTGGTATTAAGAAGGACTTACGCAACCGACGAAGATCCAGTGGCAGTGGCAGTGGCAGTGACAATAGTAAACTTGAATGCACGGACACAAAACCCAACTTGACCAATACTGAGCCTATCGCCATTCCTGAAAATTCAAATGTTAGGGCAACAAGGGATAAGGGATCTGTTGAGCCCGCAGACAAGCCTCGCAAGCAATTCCCTAAAGTGTCGCCGAAGGCATTGATCCCGAAGATGAAAGTGGAAGACCAGAAGACAAAGAAACGCACCAAGAATGAAAAACATGCAGAAAGGAAAGATACCAACAAGCATTCCGAGGAAAAGAAGAAGGTTCCTTCAAGTACGAGTACCGGTAGGTCAATGATTAGTTTAAAGAAACCGATTGTCAGTGAAAAGTCCATGGATTCCTCATGGTCGGACATTCAAATGGAGGAGGAGAACTCTTCAGCTCGGGTGGTAGAACCTGCTCCTTTATTACGACAACGGGCTTCAGAATATGGATTCTACAACCATGATGTTGACTACTTGGTGTCGTCGTAGCTATAGTAAATACCATTTGAGACTTGTCTTTAAAAAAATGAGACCGTAGATCTCGGCGCAGGTAGGAAATGCGGGAGCAAGGAAAAGCGGGACAGTTGAAGATTGAAGTCTTGCGGGACAAACAAGATTGGAAAACAGTACTGTATCGTACAATACAGAGTACGAGGTACAGTACAAGTAGCAAGCAATAATGAGGCTTTGGGAAGCATTGTTTAAATCACCGCTCAACTCGGATAAACAGGAGCACCAACTCTATTGAAAGCTATACGAATACCAGGAGTATTTTTTCATCGAGATACACAGTGTATTGCAGCACTGAATAATTACAGGCTTTGGGGTTTTTCGGGCTACAGTACGAGTACCAGGTGAGCATACGGCAATACAAAAATATGGGCCCATAATTACACTGGCGGCTGCCTGGTGCACATAATCCCTGCTTCTTAACGACCCCAGTCCAGTCTGCATGCAGATCGTAATTGTGTGGCATGTCCTCAGAGATGCATATTGTTTCTTATGACAGGGTCTTTTATTCCAAGATAAGTATCCCAATAAAGTGAATGTCAGGTTTACTATTATTAGAAAGAATATATTCAGTCTGCGATTTTTATCGGGTGCCGCGGTCGTCTGAGGCACATTTTTGAATACACCACAGTCACTTACTGTAATTAGGTTCCAATGCAGGTGCAGGGGATGGGAGCCTAACTGAGACACACAAGCACCGATCATACCAACTGAGGCTCGTTTTTAGGATACTAGATAGTGGTGGATTGACGAGGTTCTTCCAGATCCATGTGAATATAAAAATGGGGCTCAGAAGCTGTCTTTCTTTATCCGATTATCTAATCATTCTCATTGAGGGTAATACAAATCCCCACATTCCTCAGTCAATTAGACTCGTCATTTTGTTGTGGTTTTCTTTGAGACAGCGAAATGCGTATCATACTGGTACCAGGTACTGTACCAGTACCAGGTAGCTACTTGTACCGTACTTCTGAGTCCGAGTAGCTACAGTACATATTCAAGCCGTCTTTTCTGGCGCTTCTCTTACGAGTAGAGGACGAGTAGTTAACAAAGAATCATATAATGTTGGTAATTCTCTTTTGTTAGCTACGAGGTACGATACGATACCGTAGTGGTTGTTCCTTCTGATTTCGCTGACTTGCTGTGCGGAGGACAGTGACTCCCTAACCACTACAACTTAATTACGTGCTTACCACCTTACAGCTACAGTACCTAGTGCAGTACTTAGAGTAGAGTACGAGTACTACCAGTAGGTACCTGGTAGCTACTGGTAATTAGAAAGTAACTTTCAATGATTCATTGAAACTGAGGTTCAAGATAAGTGTTTCTGGTAACTGGTATCGTAAACTGCACTCTCACTCGTGCACGATTTCTCGCATATAATTAACTACTGAATTTGTGAGACTCACATAACTAAAACTGACCCCATTGTATTCGTAGTAGCTACTGGCAGTTATGATACTATGACTAAGATGATTGAATTCATGCAGACGTTTGAGGCTGTAATCCCAATCACTCGTTTCTGCGAATTACAGCCTTCGTCCACACCGATGTTCTGCAGACTGTGGGATCTTAAATATGATCTATCGTTTGCACAGGGTGTTTTAATGTTAATATAATTCATGAATACAGGTTTGTCAAGTTGTATATTGACATGATCAAGAAAATCATTGAACATTCTGTTTCATGTTTTTGATGGTGGTCAACGTACCGGTACCAGGTACGTTAATAGGCGCTGACCGACGGGACCTACAATTGTTGAAGACCATTGAAAATTCAACTCGCTCCCTAATAATATATGCAATTTAAATTACAAATTACTGGTGTGTGGGGACGGTAGCAAATGTCATGTTTGACGGTACTTTTTAAAAATAATGAACCCTTTCATCAGTACCGGTAGTTACTCGTAGTCGGAAGTACGGTACTCGTACAGTACGTACAGTACACTCGTATTGTACGATGCGTGTGATACGGCTTTTCGCTGGGGTATAGGGTTGTTCTGCGGTTGTTCTTCCACCTCGTCAACTAAAGTTCAAGTAACCCACTTGATAAACAAAGAAATTAGGTTTCCCGAAACCACCATTCCTCGATATTCTTGCACAACATTATTCCTTCTTCCCCTTCCCAGTTTTTTCAACTTACCCCACAAACAACCCCTCTTCGACATTAAATAAACAGTTCACACTCTTTACCACTCTAGGACATCCCTCTCTTCGATGTTCACCCTCTCGGAAGCAAGTGGGTCAATGCCGAGTCTCCGGATTTATCCGAATTTTAAAGTTCGGCATTTCTCCCATTTAACCTGATTTCGAGGGTATGTTTTTTAAGGATTTAAAGCCATCGGAACAGCGTAATTAATGGTATTGTAGCTACCGGTACCAATGGTTCAGTATTGTATCACTTGACACTATAATATTTCTTACAAAACCACTCGGTATTTGTATATATTTGTTATATTTACCAATGGGTTGTCGTTTACCAATACCATGCACATAGTACTGGTACCGGTATGGCACGTCGTTGGAAACGACCCCATCGATAGCCATCGAAGAGAAAACCTGGAGGAATGCATGACCTGCAGAGGCACGAAGTCTGTCTAAATCTCGATAATAGCAAAGTACAAACCACCGTTAAGCCTCGGCAATGAGTAAAAATTTCATAGTCCAGGTGTCAATATCCATATTTAGGTATGGTGAACAGTTTGTTTTTTTCTTTCTCCAAAATTCCCCGTGTTCTTGCTAAAATAGTGCAACACATGGTACTGTCTCTCCGTACCACGTGCCTCGTGTTCCCCACTGCGCGGCACGCTTTTTTTTTTTTTTTTGGCTCAAGCTGCATGGACGTGCGTTACAGAAAAAAATTGTATATCTAAGATTACTACTCCTCCAAAACTAACATCACCAACTGAAAGTCCAGGTGGAAATTGAAAATGTCTTCAAACTCCATCAAATTGCTGGCGGGAAACTCCCACCCTGCCCTGTTCAAACTTGTTTCCGAGCGTCTCGGCATTCCACTGTCCAACATCGGCGTTTTTCAGTTCTCCAACCTCGAGACCTCAGTCACAATTGGAGAATCCGTGCGAGACGAGGATGTCTTTGTGCTCCAGACCGGATGTGGCGAAGTCAACGACTTCCTCATGGAGCTCCTCATTATCATTCACGCCTGCAAGACTGCATCGGCACGAAGAATCACAGCTGTTATCCCCAATTTCCCTTACGCACGACAAGACAAGAAGGATAAATCACGTGCCCCCATCACTGCCAAGCTGATGGCAAACATGCTCCAGACCGCCGGATGCGACCACGTCATTACTATGGACCTGCATGCCTCCCAGATCCAGGGCTTCTTCAATGTTCCTGTTGATAACCTCTATTCCGAGCCCTCTACTCTGCGATACATCCGAGAGCATGTCGACGTGTCTTCGGCCGTCATTGTCTCCCCCGATGCTGGTGGAGCTAAACGAGCTGCTGCATTGGCCGATCGACTGGACCTGAACTTCGCCCTGATCCACAAGGAGCGACAGCGAGCTAACGAGGTCTCCAGAATGGTGCTGGTCGGAGATGTTAAGGGAATGACTTGTGTACTGGTGGATGATATGGCTGACACTTGCGGAACTCTTGCCAAGGCCGCTCAGACCCTTAAGGAGAACGGTGCCCGAGACGTCATTGCAATCGTCACCCATGGTATCCTTTCTGGACCTGCTGTCCAGCGAATCAACGACTCGGAGTTGCTCAAGGTTGTCTGCACAAACACTGTCCCTCACGACCACCTCAAGGCCGAGTGCCCCAAACTCGACACTATCGATGTCAGCCCCACTATCGCTGAGGCCATCCGACGACTCCACAACGGTGAGTCCGTGTCCTACCTTTTCCGAAACGCCCCCATGTGAGCGCTGTAACATCATAACATTATGTATATATTTTTGAAAGCGCGCTTGGTGTGGTTGGCGTGTTTCCAATGGGTGCCAATGTCCTTCACTGGTGACGTGGCTATATCTAGCAAGACTAATACACGACTAATATTATTCAATTTCTAAATACCTGAAGCCATCCGTTAGCATGTACTACAAGTACAGTACCGGTACAGTACTCGCGCAGTTCGTGCTGGATGTAGCTTCGTTACTCGTACTATGTTCCACATACCGTTCATTATCCTATAGCTACTCAACCCATTTATGCACCTGTCCATGTTCCCTTCACTTTTTTAGAGGCAGTTTCCGACCCTTGAGCACTGGAGTGCCTGGCACACTGCTAGAAGCAGACTCGCTCTGGCTGCTCATAGGAGCGATATCACTGACGTATTTCTGTTGACCAGAAATAGCTGCTCGGAAAGATCTCTCCAATAACCCAAGCTCTGCCTTTGTGGCTTGTGGTGCCGAATCGTCATCCCCTGCCAACTGAGAATCCTCGTATGTGTAACCTTGCGATGGAGAATATGAAGGCAGCTCAATAGCCTCCTCCAAGGCACGCTTTAAGAACATGGATGTCGAAAGCACACGGCTCTGCATGATTGCTGCCACCGTGGGTGCCATATATACATTTTCGTTGATGACAAAGTAGGTCGAAATAGGAGTTGTTTGTTGCGGGTTCAATCGGTTTTGCTTCTTGATAACCCACAAGTCGGGTTCTCGCACATTTGTGATGACGAACTCGATACCTGTCATTTTCTGCAGCTCTTGCTCGAAATGCTGTGGCGTGAGCTGACCCATTTGCTGCTGGTTGAATTGTGTCTGCATCCGTAACACCTGGTTGTTACTAACACGATCATAAAACGGCGATTCTGCAAAGTAGTCAAGCACGTTGTCTGTTCGTAATCCCTGGTGCGCCTGAATCCACTCGGGTGATCTCCATTGCACCTCGTCTAGGTTCTCCATACTGTGATTTGATGTGTATGGTCCAGGTGGAGAAGTGAATTTTAGCTGGCCTGCATGGGGATGCATGGGCTCTTGATACTGCACAGGGTTGTGATACTGTGGCTATGTGATTGGTAATCTCGTAATGACCGAGGAAATATTTGGCATATAGAGGCCTGTCACCTAGTTTCCCTGCAAATGTTTACCTAATTTTATCAGTGATGCTGTTGTTTCGTAATCATAAAATATAAATATTACACATAGTCAACTAATTACTATTATTTACGTAATTAGCTAATAGTACAGTAATTACTGTAAAATTACAGTCGCTAATAATAATTAATTTAGCTAACAATTAATTATTTCAAATAGAAACGGTATTGAGTAGCAAAACAGACTGCCAACTAATGAGTAGAGAAACAGGTTTTAAGCGGATGGATGTGCCAGATTTAATGACTACACACTTACGCATATTCAAATAATCTTACAACCCATCTCATCCCCGCGATCTCTAATATTGATTTAAGGTAGCATCCCCGTTAGCTTTATGCCATACAGTATCTGATTGCTTGATTCATTCATTCATTACACGTGAGTGTATACTCATTATTCTCATTATTTCCATCTTGACCTGACTTCGCGTCGTCCATATGCGTTGTTGGTTGTGGGATCAGTTAAATGTAGGAGTAACTATCAACAACATCTCGCCCACTCCGACGACGACTGCTGGGACTAGAACTTGCTTCTCCGCGAAGCTGGGCGCCGCTTACACGTCTCGCATTCACCACCTGACCTGGTGCATGGACGTTACCATAGTTCAAAGATGGATTCTGATAACTAAGGTCGTCACCAAATGTTGCGCTTCTAATATCAGCAACGAGCCCGTAGAACTGGCTGCCAATCTCTCCAATAACTCTTTTACCCATGCTCATGACATCATCTCGAGGTGGCAGTCCTGGAGCAGAAATGGAAGCTCTTCGTCTTTCCATTGGGATATGCGTCCCAGAAGATAGAGTTGACGAGACTGATGATGAGGACGAATGGCTGAGTGTGGGTCGCTGATCTTGCTGAAGAGGAACACGCTTGTCACGTTTGAACGACTCGATCTCGTTATCTTGAGAAGCGGCCTCCGTCTTCGTAGCCCGTGGGGGCTTGAGAGTTCCACTTGAGTCCTGTCTGGCATGCTGTTTCTGCACACTTGTTGCTGCGACAACTTCATCCTTGTTTTCCTTCTTTCTTTCCTTTGTGTCGTCAGATTCTTCCTCCTCCTCCTCCTCCTCCTCCTCAACGGCCAATGACATGAGCTTTGTCTGGATAGAGTCCAACAAAGACGTTTCCCCTTGGGGTTGCCCTTCTCGATGAGGCATGTGCAGCATGAGCACATCCTTGGTCTTGAACTGCTTGAGGTCTGCCTCAGCACTCTCTAATTCTCTCTTCACCTCAAGAAGTTTCTCTCTCAGCTTCGACACTCGGGACTCCTTTGACGCCAACTGTGACAGATATTCCATGACCTCTGAGCCAGGTCCCCCTGATCCGGTGTTTCGGCTTCGGCCTCGTTCTGGTCGATCCTCGGACTGCACTTGAGTTGCCTGTGGCTGCGGTGGTGGTGATTTGGTGGAGGCGGTCCGGGATGCAGATATGGTGCGGAGACCCGAGCCGGATGGCGTAGGCGAGTGGTTGGCACCTGTGTACGTGTCCAGAATGGGTCTAGCGGGAGGAGAGCCCGCGGGAACGTCTGGGGAGGGTGCCACGGGAAGCGTGAAGCTCATGCTGATACGTTTTCGACCAGTGCTGGGCGGTGCGAGGCTAGAGTTTTCGTCGGATGACTGTGAAAAGGTCGAAAGGGCCCGTGTACGCGGGGTAGGTGTACTCGACTGGTTGTTTATGGCTGCCAATGGTGGGCCCTGGATCAGGGGCGGTGTCTCTGTTTGTGTTCGATCATTGGGGTTGGAGTTGACCACCGGTAGGAGCGACGTGCGTGGTGACCGCAGCGTTTTGGGCGCCGGTGAGATGGGTGACTTGATAGGAGCAAGTTCGTTTTCGGCTTCGTCCTCGGATGAGGTGGCATCATGCTTTTCGGCCGACATGTCGAAAAATTAGTGTGGCTATGCTGTGTCTTGCTAGATAGGCGACAGCTCGTGTTCGGCTGTAAGACGATGGCGTGGTTGTGTTGTGTTCTTTGTTGCAGGCTATGATGTTTGGATTTCCGAGCTAAACACCTAATCGTTGTTTCGGTGGCGCTCTAGAAATATGGGTGACAGTGTGGGTGGCCTGTGACGGGGTTCAGTTGCGTCTCTCACCCTTCTTAGAAGGTCGCCTTAGTGATAAACCAGAAGTGGCCTCGAATATGCACTTCACACGTTATATTAAGGTATGCAGGTGCGAAGGAGTCGACGCGAGACCATTGGAAGGAAACAAGATGAGTGCATCCAGTGGTAGCTGGGAGCAATTGGTTACCATGGCGATAAGAACCGCCACTAGTCGCGTGTATTTTTTGGCAGTGACGTCATTCAGTTGTGTATTTTTTTTATCGGCCAGCTTTTTATATATCCATCTGCAAGTCAGCTCCCACTTGGTGGCGTTGCTCTGCTGTCAAGCCTTAGCTCCAAGTCTATTGATTATAATTACGGTAGCTACTCGTAATTACTGTATGTACTCACATTTGGTAGCTGCCAGGTACGATACTATACTTGTAGTGAAATCTGCTGTTGTTTGTTGTACCAACGAGTCCGAGCTTCACAGTTTTTTTTGTTTTTTTTTTGTGATCCTATCGTTTTTTTTACAATCACAATATACAGTACGAGTACATCCGTACCGGTACTCGTACTAATACTGTAGCACGTCGGGTGTGTCATACAGTATTATATGATGCTGTACGACAGTTGAAGTACAGGTAGCTACTGGAGATTATGATAAAAATAGCTACCAGTGGTTTAGACTGCTGCGAACTATTTGATTATTAAACGGATCCTCATAATTCTACCATGTCGCTATGGGTAGAGAATTGAACTGAATGTAATGAGCACAGTTACATGCAAGGGAAGAAATGACGGTAATTATCAACACAAATAAAATGCAGTCCGATTATTATCCAAGCCACGTGTTAAATAGTCTACTGGTAGTACGATACGGTTCATACTGTGGCTCAAAATATGTGACTCATCTATTTTGGCATCGAGAAAAGAATGTTACCACGGTACTAGCAGCCAACATTGACACTACCGGAGGTCCATTTTAGTGTGTGCATACACTCTTAAGAGAAAAGGGGTCTGCGTAGATATGTGCTACTTGTGGTTAGTGTGAATTATAAGAAGAGTTTCATCCAGGAGTAATCAGAATATGATGCTGTTTTGTTTTGTCCATATTCAAAAGCACAGGTGTACTCGTACTGTACCGACGAGTACAGTAGCTAGCTGCAGAATAGTCAACTAATTCTGTTAGCTCTTCGAGTAGTGTTCTCGAAGCTAAACCAGAATAGTGAGCATATACGACTTTTTCAAGTAAAGGCGGTCGCTTCTAGTGGCCATACCAGAATTGTACCAGTACCAGAACATATTTCTGGGATTAAAAATACCCACAAGGGTGAGGCTAGGTGCTCTCTCCTTGTAGTGGTACAAACCAAACTAATTACATGAAGAGCACCTCTATTCAACAGCCACAGTAGGTACGAGTACACTGTAGCTACTGGTAGCTAATTACTGTATTCGTGCCGGTACGACTAGCTACCGTGAGCACTTGAGCGGCACATATATTGGATTGGCCTTGATCACCATCAGGCTATAATGTAAACTGCAGTAACAACCTTTGTACCCGTACGGCTTAGCCATCTCTTTATTCCGTTACATCAACTAATTAAGCCCGCTTGTAATGAATAATGCAGGGGAGGGTGTCCAGGTTTGGCACTTTGGTTCCGCCTAGAGTATACTGCAATGCAAATGAGGCAATAGTCTTGATGATATTTTGGTTCTATTAAATTATACTTGTCGTTGCCGAATGTTTTAAACCGTCCGTCAAGTGTCTCGTTCATGCCTTATTATCGTCGGAACGCGGATCTCTATATTTGGAGTCAACTCCGAAAAAAAGTCAATACATTTCCCTTAAAGTAAAAAATACGAGCAGGTTTCACCATTCCTCTGGTTGTAGAAAGTCAATCCGGTATAAATGGTACCGTACGAGTACTCGTACAGTACGAGTGTACGGTAGACTAATAACTTGTCATTGCAAGTGCTTTTTCTGACAACTCGCTAGCATAAAAAAAAATCGCAATTAGGTGCCGATGGGGGTAACCGTAATTATTACGGTACAGTAGCTACTTGTTCTTATCGTATATTAATTGAATCTACAAGTGTATTTGTACGCGACACATTTTACGAGGTAATCCGAAGAAATGCACTGTTAAATATAATATATGTTTTGTTTTGGAATCCGTCACTGACCCTATTCATCAATCTTGGGTGGGTGAAGAGCATTGGCAATATCAGAATGATATCCACCCTTTTCTGTAATCATGCCTCGCATAGCCTTGTTTCTCTCAACCAGCTCGCACATGTAGTCGTAAACAATAGACAACAGAATCGACTTGGACTTGGTACCAGTGTCCTTATCCTTATCTGAGTCTTTTGGCATACGTCCTCGATGACCGTGTCGTCGCTTGCCCTTCTCGTCGCTGTTGGCAGCCAGACGGGGAACCAATCCACACATCTCCTCAAACTCTTGCTTGATGAGATCGCGTCTTCGCTTTTCAGAAGAAATGTGGTTCATGCGCTTCTGGTCTTCCGTGAGGTTCGGTGAGCCAGGAGTGGGGGATGCGGACAGGTTCTGCTCGGTCTTTACCTGTGGTTGTTGTGATTGGCTGTGCTGTGGGTGGTGTGGTGGTGGGTTGTGCTGGTTGTGAGGCATCATGTGCTGCTGTTGCTGGTATGAGTCGGCCAGAGCATCCTTGTCAGGGAAGAGCATGCTGGGGTTCGAGTTCATCTGCATACTCGAATCGCCGACAGTGGACATGGAAACCTCGCCGTCCATGTCACCGCCAAAGTGCATGCGCGCCTGGAAATGCTGCTGGTTGTGATGATGCATCTGGGGGTGGTGCTGCATCTGATGTTGATGCGGCTGCTGCTGTTGTTGTTGCTGTTGTTGATGGTGATGCATCTGTTTATGCTGGTGTGGCGATTGTTGTTGTTGCATGTGGTTGGAGTACATCTGCTCAACGTGTGGCCCCGGTGCGTAAATATCGTGAGGTGCATTGTGGCCAGGCAATCCGGCAGCCATGTTGTCCGACTTCCGCCGCTTGAGCAGAAAAATATTCTGGTCTGTGACTCCCTGGCCCATTTGAGCTGCTGCAACCACGAGCTTGGGATTCACCACGCCTTCCAGTCCAGTCGCCATTCGTTGCGGTTGCATATGCATGTGCCCATGGCCTTCGTGAACGGCAGGGGGTACCTCCTCAAAGCCTCGCACCTTTTTCAAGGCAGGTGTACCATTGTTGGGCTGGAAACCAGAGCCTCCAAATGCAGGGTCGGAGCCGAAATGAAGGCCCATGGGAGCGGAAGATGCTGACGTTCCAGATGACACGGGAGAAGGCCCCGACGTTTGTGGCGAGGGCCGTGTGGTGGTGACTGACGACCCGGTCACACTGTTGCCGTGGAGAGACGGTTGTGATAACGACGACCTGCTCTCCTTGTGTTTAAGCCCATATCCCTGAGTCTCAGCCATGGCGAGAGCCTGTGCTCGTGAGTCGCTTTGTGCGTAGTCGTTGTGATTGGGGCTGAGGTATTCCTTGGACTCGTGTTTCAAGAGACGCTCGTGGATGTTGACGGCATCTGGCGAGTTTGCTGCAAGCAGGTCCAGACCTGGCGAGTTGCCAAATTTGGTGAACTTGTCGGTACGCGGTTTTTGTGTGTCGTTGTTCCAGGGCTTGGACTCAGGCCACTTGGGCAGGGCGTCAGAAAGATTGGGCTCAAAGATGAAGTTCGGGTCGAGAGCCACGTTGTCGAGGAAGGAAGAAAAGGCTGACTCCTCCTCCGCATTGAACAGAGGAATTCCATCCATCCCATCGCCTGGGCCCATGGCCATGGTCGGCGACAGATTCAGAAAGGCGGAGTCAAAGTCGGTGGGGTAGTTGTCGACATCGAAAGGGTCGTCTGATTTTGTGGTTACCACAGGGGCTGGGTTGTTGATATGCTTGGGGGTAGTGTCGTGAGTCATGGCGGGCTGATTATTCGCTTCTTTCATCATGAAGACGGAAGATGGAGACTGCACCGAGACGGGGGATAACGCACTCATCATTGTGCCTGAGGTGGCGGAAGAAGACACACCAGGCTTGTTTGAGATATCGTCTTCTTCGGCGGAAAGATCGGAGTCTGCTGTGTAGAAAAGCGACAGCGACGAGCTAGTGGTGGAGGTTGTGGAAATGGAAGACGGTGACGGAGTAGTGATGAAGACTTCTTTCTCCTGTGGGTGGGAAGGGTGCATGGTGAGAGCGTGTTTGCAGGTTAAGGGCAACTACCCCAAGACAAAACTTAATGTTAATTGGCCTAAGGTTTGAACTTTCGGACAAGGGATGTGACAGGCCTGAATCTGCCTACAAGCTACAGTAATTAGTGGCAAAGTGGGGGCAGACGAAGGGAAGAGGCGGAAAAGACGAAAAAGGAGAGAGCGTATCAGAGATCAACAAAAGGTGACTTGTTTGAAAGGCGAGTGGGGGAAAATTTTCAGTCTGTGTTAGAATTGCCAAAAACATTCCGTGGGGTACAGGTAGCTACCTGGTAGGATACGGTGGGACACTAATGCCTCTGCCAACGTTGGGTCATTCGCCTGTTCCTGATATGTGCGTTATATGCTTGCCTAGCCCATGTGACCCTCACAAAGTTGAAGCTGCGAGAAGGACGTGACTCGGTGATTTAGGGAGGAAGGATATAAACGGAGATAGCCGGAGATGTGGCGGTAAGTAAAATGGCGCCCTTTTTTTGGTTCATAATAATGCCACCTCTCACCTGTGACACTAATTCCATTGTGTATCCATCCTCTACCTTCCGTAAGTCCAACGGCCTAAGATAGCCCAGCCGTCTGGTGATTGATTCTCTCGACAGAAGACCCACTAGTGCGGAACGGAACTGTGAGCCTCTTCAGTGGCCGTATCCATGTGAATAACTTGGCGTGTGTCCAATTCATGTTTCCCCAGATTTTCTATCATCACTCACTTTTGCGTTGAAGAGCTGAAAATGAAATGTGGGGTCAGCCGTTAATATAAACGGACAAAAAAACCTACGCAACCATCCCATAGCCCCCGGTGTTATCAGAGACCCCACCATAGTCTCACCCAATGTTTGGTATGGTCCATGGAAACACTATGTGCGTGTGCACCAGGGCCCACGTTCCACCTCCCCTTGGGCATTTGAACAAGGTTGACCTTGTCAGAGTTTATTTCACTTTTACAATTTCGCTCAACTTAGCTTGGAAAAAGGCTTGTCGCAGAGCTTAAGCCTTCCTAAAAGGGTGGTCCCGCTGACCCCAGTCTCCATTCTCATATTGCGGGAATGCAGCTTTTGCAAAGGCTCGAGCTGCGCATTCTAGCGCTTTGGTTTTGTCCTTCTTTGATGTCAGTAGAGGGAGCCCACTTGGTAGATGACCATTTTTCAGTAGTGGTTGGATGGCAATGCCTTTTTTTTTTTAGCAAATTTGGCCCACTTTTGCTTTTTCTCCTGCCTTGTCTTCTCCACACTCTTGGTAAAGCGTCTTAACAAAAGCAAAGACCACCCAATCTTTCCAAAGGCTAAAACGGAATGAGAAGATGCAGCCCCGGGATTTCCCTATTGCTAAGAAAACCGCCTGTGGTCTATTGGTGCTCGGATACTACTCTGGGAAGGTCCTCTTGTCCTCATCGAGTCAAAACTGAGACCAAATGTGCCCCGCCATCACCTTAGCATGTACGTCGTTTGCGACCCCGCTATGCATATATAAGTACACCTGTCCGATGTTACACCCCACACTCAAAACCCTGGTGTCAAATTATGATGTAATTATAAGAAAAGGAATCATTATTGCGAGGAGTGTAGCGGTTTCAGGCTTGACCTAAGTCTCCAAGGAAGAAACTTTCGCAAATTATTTCTTGCTCTCAGCTGCGAACAACGCGGCATCCTACTGTCATGTTGCTTGGATGCTTGGTTTGAATGTCGGCTTTGACTAAGTTCGATGCGATATGCGAGGGTCTCGTAAAGGCTCAGAGAAGAAGCTCCAAAAGGCGAGCTCGTGTTCCTTGGGAAAGCCAAAGGCCGTGATCGGTGATCGATCGATGCACCTGGGTTTCTCAGTCTCACTCCGTAGATATACGACTAGCTACTGCGAGTATGGCTTCCTTGCCACTTCCAGCCCCAACGTCGATACAGCAATGTTTCAATTTATTTAGTCTATTTGTGCCGGTACGAGTACGTACGGTAAGACGTTGAGGTCTCAGACGACGACTCTCCACTTACGGGTACTTCCGGATAAGATACAAGAACGTCGGAAACGATCAAATGTGTCCAGCACTCCTGATCTTTGTGTCAAAACAGCCATTATCGTACCGGTGGTACATTGAAGGATGAATCCTTGTATCCCAAAACAGCTGGTTGCATTCGTTCAGGTCGATACTTTACTCGTGCCGTACCAGTACAGTATTCTTCCGTGCTTTCAATACCCCAATATACAGCAGAATATGTGCGCTGGATTATAACATAGAATTATAGATTGCTATTGGGTGGCCAATGGAAGCCATCCTCGGGGCGGGTATATATTTAAAGCCACGGGTAACCATTGAAAGGTTTGTTGGTCGATGGCAGCTCCCCCTGACCCCTTTCGAGATTACACTACAAGGGTCTTTTCGTTGTACCAAAATCTGTCAAAAAAACAAAAAAAATAACAAGTCGCTTAACTGCAAAATGAAGGCTGCCTCTTACTGTGGAAAAAACCCTGTCGCTTGATTGGTGAACTTATTTACACTTTAGCGAAAGGCTTAAAAAGCAGGATCTTATGCAATAACAAATGAAACAAAGCAGACCAAGGAAAACAAAGACAGAATTGAGGCGACACACTTTTTGCTATTCACGGTAGCCGTCTGATTGACAGTCATATTTATTTAGACTACGGACTGTACCAGTAGATTTATGCCATATTAATTATTTTCTAAAGTGAGTCGTGGCCAATGCAATCTATATATGAGACCTGTTGAATGTTGCATTATTTATCATACACTCAGATTCTAGTCTCTGTGCCTCTGGAATCCCGCCTTGCTTTGGTCAGTGCCCCGCAAGTGCCCCTGCTATTTGTACCCCGCTGATAAGCCACCATGCTTATATACCGCCATGCAAGAAGTACCGTGGCACAAACCTTCCGCGTGCACACTTGAGTGTGGCCGCCGCCGTTGGCCGTTGTTTGATAATGGACAGGGGGGTTGGTGGCGAAGGTTAGGGTGGGGGCAACACTTTAATGGCATTCATTCAGTACGACTACAAATAGTTTAGACGAATTTCTTCGTCGCATGCTCGTATTCACCGTTTATTTAAAACCATTGACAAAGCTGAAAAGGTATAATTTCTTTTGAACCCCACTCGAATCGTAAACAGGTCACACAAATTAGCCGCATAATAGAGTTATTCGAGTCGGGAATCTCTAAAACCCTAAATTGAGGGGTCATGTGATGCGACGTGGCCCTTTGTAGACTTACAAGACCGTTGGCTCGCTTCATATCGCATGTACTTGTACATAAGCGAATCAAGGACTAGCTATTTCTGGAAACAGAAGTGTGATCCTCTTGCGGTATTATAGTTGAACTCTTTGTTTTCATTCAAGTTGTTAACGGCTAAGACTGGTATCGGCTATTGGCAGCTTACAGTAAACGTAAATGCACTGGTACCTTTTGCTCTGTACCTCGCCATCGAAATACCTTACACTTACAGTCTGCATACCTCTGCGCTGAGCTTCATAATTGCAGATCCCTAATGACAACATTCTATTCCACTTTTGTCTCTTGCACACAGGCTGTATATAGGCAGGTGTCTGCAGGAAGACATCATGGAGAATGCAGCAGGGACCCGGAAGGTTAACCAGAATTGGACTACCGATGCCGATACTTCCAAGGGATGATTTTTAACAGCATGAAAGCATGCCGCATAGCACATGTCGTATTTGTAGAATAGTTCACATGTCTGAACTGAAAATACTTAGCTACCAGCAATGAGTGTGTACGAGTACGTCACATTGATGCAGTTGAAGTAAGGGGCCCTATCTCTCTTTCCCTACACCCAACGCAAGTACTGGTACCTGTCACCTGGTACCAGGTGATATCGAAGATCGGTTGGTTTGTGACATACCTGTAATTATGTCACTCCTGGTAGTTACGAGTTCTAAAATCGTAGACTAATCCAGAACGAGTACGACACCTGGTACGAGTACTGCAAGAACATATTTACCACCGTGTGTTCGGGCATGATTGCAGGTAGAATTGTGAAATAATAAAAATGCTAATATAATGGTGTTATGTTGTAAGGAGTACGAATGGCATCGACAATGAAGGCAAAATACCAACCGGCAGTAAGACAACTCTGGTATTTATGACAATTAAGGTGAACATTACAGGATAACTCCGTAAGTTTAATAATTGCAATTACTTCTTGACATCGCGGTTTCTGAACGTCACTCTGGAAAAATAGAAGGACTTCTCATTTTTCGTCGATAAAGGGAGTTCCTCAAGAGCCTCATCATCATCATCAACAGGTCGAGTGCTGGACAGACGTTCCCACTTCATTTTCCTCCATTGGTTGCCGCATCTCTCGATATCCTTTCCTTCATCGAATGCCCTTTTGTTCAGGGAAGGCCCAAGTCTTAGTCGATATTTGACAATTGTTGACCCTGGGATCTCTACAAGAGCAATGGCAGAATGGTTGTGGGCATCAGTTCCAGGATCAGGCATAAGCTTGAACGTGGCCCACGCGCCAGTATCTTCGGGATTGCCCTTGCGTCGAGATCTGCGGGTTTGGGGAACATCTTGTCCAAATGTGTAGACAACTTCCTCAGGGTGTGTAGTCTTTTGCATAACAAAACACTTGCCTCCGGGGAAAAATCGAATATAACGGTAATACTCCACCAATATCATTGGAGTGTTCCATGCTTGTGTCATATTGGAAGCCCCGCCAGGTCGGATATATGAACATCTAGCGATATAGACGCCATCGTACCGTAACCGAGGCCGTGTGAGATACATGTAATGCCATGAAGAGGCATACAGGGTATCGCAAATATGTTGTTCTGGGTCAGAAAGAGAAACCATGGCCAGTTGGCGGTTTAGTTCCTTTTCCTCTGTGTCGTCATCTCCCTCCTCCTGGCCACCACACAAGAGCCATTGTCGATATTCCTCGCTCATGACTTGATCTGAGAAGCTCAGCATACTCAGTTGTTGCCAGATGCGTTCAGTTTTGGCAAGATCATATACCCTTTTACAAGTTGCTGAAAAATTCACGAAATCCAGTGTGTTTTGGAATGCCAGGTGCTCTAAAATGTCAATGATAATCTCCGATGGCGCTTCCAACAAGAAACATGGGCCATCAGGTACCTCCTCCCCTTCCTCCAGCTCGCTTTCCGCCTGTTCTTGTCCCTTCTGTGCTGTTCCTCCATCTTGTTCCCCATATCCACTGGTTAAACCTGCTGGTGTCTTGTACTTCAGCCTTGATCGATAAAGTAAATCTACCCTGTCGTGGATTTTGAAACTGCGTGAATACTCCCTGAGAGCGTCGTTCAATTTTCCTTGACTCTCCAGGTCCGCAGCATTACTGAAAACTTCGAGTGCTCGTTCCTCCCGCTTTCTCAACTCCTCAGCTGATTCAAGGCCTGGATTTTCCGTCGCATCTGGTTTGTTGCGCTCAACCGACTTTGCCACTCGAGCCTGGAAGCTGCCATTCTGGTGTGCCAGGTTGAGATTGGCCATTGTTGTGTCGTCGAAGACTGTGGCTGGCAAGTTAAGATCATAGTCACGTGTAGAAAAATAATGTTTAATAAACATTGTAGCGAATCGAACTGCGGTGTGTGCAGGATGAGACTAAAATGGAAGTTTAGGGGTTGGGGTTGCGTTCAAAGTCCAGCTGATGTGGGCTGTATGTTCAGGTTAGTGAGCAGGCAGTATGACGTGTCAAGGGCCTCAAATGGTCTCGAAGCACCTCAGAAGTGTTGGAAATGGTGCGCACAATGGGTCTTCCTACCACCAGGTCAAACATACATCTATATATATACACTGCTGCTGCCCTAAACTCCTTGTGTGACAAATAAGCTCCCTGAAACTGCGGAGACAGACTGTGGGGAAGAGACGCTAATTATTCTCACCCACATCACCCGCCTTATTTTGGGGGAAATGCACACCACTACGATCCAGACATGATAGCTCAGGCGATAGTCTTTATGATACTGTTTGGCATGGTCGCCATGGTGATGGTCCAGGCGGTTTTGGTGCTTTTCCTGGGTCTGACACTGGCTTCCATGCAGCTGTTCCTGAGACGAGCGGTCACCCCAAACGACAAAAACAAGGCCAGTCTAGAAAAATCTGGACCCAAAGACAAAAGTTCAAGAGAGATGACCAGAAGAAGATAATCAGGCGGACAACTTTTGGATATGGGCAAGTGCTGCGGGGACAAGAAGGCGCAACACCAACATTAAGCGCGAATAAAATTAGCTGCTCTTCCAACAAACGCTGATTAGCAGACATTTACTCTCTGTCCATGTTTCACAATAAGTCGCGTGCGAGCTTGCGTCCTCTCATCACTGGGTTTGTCCTTAATCGAGCCCTTTCAACTCCTCCTTACAACTTGCACTGGTACGTCTGCACAAGATTGGGACTCAGGCACTTGTAGCAATGGTCCAAAATGGATACTGACACGTGATTACAATTACTGTACTTGTACAAGTATGGAACGTTTAACACTCAGAAAATGGTGAATCATAATCACAAACAATTTCATAATTATTATATTCCCTTCCGTGAGTGTACAAGTATAACACAGGTACTTGTACTTGTACAAATTTCAACATTTTACACAGTTGTCATCACACAATCTTGCATCAATTATGTATGCAAAACAGGGGTAACATGGGCACCAAGCCACGAAACAGAAACTAAAAGTACAAGTACTTGTACAGCACTTGTACTTGTATAACCACATTATAATCATTAGTATTTACTCATTTTGTTCAGCACGGTTGGCCCTGTCCTCATTTTGATCCTCCTCCTCGTTGCCCTGATCCTCACGCTCTCGTTGTCGAATCAATGCGTCTAGCTGAGTACGTCTCTGTCGGTTATCAGCAAGCCATCGCGAGTGAACAGCAGGAATCATGGAGCCAAAAAAGGCGGCACCAATTCGCACACCTCGAGCGTGTCGGTTGTCGGGGTTCTCCAAAGCTTCTCGAACAGCAGCTTCGTCGTTGCCATCAGCTGTGCCCTCATGATCGTAGTTTACAGCAGGAAAAATCTGAGCAATTCGAGACAGTTCCTCGGAACCCACATTAAAGCTGGCAGGACGAAACCGCTCTAGGTGGTGACGAAACCGATACCCCACAAAAATGATAACGGTGAGACCACATGAAGCATAGAACATATAGTCATTGTTGATACGGCCCAAAACCATGATGTAAAAGACAAAGAGCTGTAGCAAAAAGACTAGCACGTCACCGATCTGGCGAATAGCAACGACTGCTCGCTGGCGCAGCTGGTCGCGCGGAGGAATCATCTCTCGCACACGCTGTCGAATATTCCAAGGGGGAGGCGATATTCGTAGCCGGAAAGACACGTCAACAAGTGGCGGCTGGGTTGTAGGCTGCACCTGTCCCCACTGCAGGAACTGCTGGAACTGGCGGTAGTCGAATTCAGCAGGCTCTGCGTGGTCTTCATGCTGAGTGTCGGCCCATCTCAAAAACTGTTGGAATTGACGATATTGGTCAGATGCAGGGGTGGTGTTTCCAGGTGAGTGGGTGGCGCCTCCAGTGGGTGGCTGTGTGGATCGTGGGATCTCGGCCTCAGTGTCTGTAGAGTTGGCAGTATCAACGACATTGTGGACGTGATCATGGGGACGGGCTTCATTGGTAGAAGGTGAACCTGCATGAGAGGGGGCAGAATTGGAGCCAGAAGAAGCAGAGTGAGAAGCAGAATGAGACGCATGAGTAGAAGCGGAATTAGCAGAAGATGAAGACGCCCCCGACGTACCACCACTTAAACTTGAGACTGTATGTGAGCCCATGTCTCTACCAGAGGTCATCGCTTCACCAGGCGAACGAGTAAATTCTCCGGACTTCCGTCGCTTGACCTCGATGTTCGAGTTTCCAAACTCTCTGTACATGCGTTTTAGTCGGGTCATTTCCCGAGGGGAAATAGCAACCCATTCCGACTCTGGACAGGCGCCAGTTTTGATGTCTGAGGGGTTGAGGTGGAAGTCACCCAAGTTAGCATCCTTGATGAACAGGTGCTTGATCGTGGGTGTAGGGGCGGGGGCCTCCGCAGGGGCGGATTCCTCCACCTCCATCTCAACATCACACTCATCATCGACCTCTTTCCCCTTGCTTTCGTCATCCAGGTTCAACTGGGCTGTAAAAGCTCCAGCAAGGGGGTTACTGGGGAGAGAACTTGATGGCGAAGATGTAGCAACAGACACAGCAGCAGTTTCACGGTCAAAATGGAGCAAAGATTCCTCCTCCTCTAGTTCGACCATGCTCTTCACTTCCTGATGGACTAGGACCTCTTGTTTGAAGGGGTTGTTTGACTGAACCTCAGGCTTCTCAACAAGCACCTCCTCTTCCTCCCCCTCCATGCGGTACTGCTCAAATTCGCCCAACACGAATCTGTAAAAAATAACCACATTGGTTCCTTGGGAGTGGGGAGGTCGTCCAAAATTGTTGATGTCCTTGACTTTCATCTCATCCTCAGAGAAGTCCTGTCCTTTCGAATTGAAGACCACAAACTTTCGTTGAATGGCCATATCAAGGGACTTTACAGCAGTGTCATTACCCAGAGAGTGGATGAGCAAATGTTTCAAGTCAGCTAGGGATGCCTCACCATCCATGTTGTAAAGACTTTGCTGTTGGACGTTGTAGTGAATAGTGGGTTGTGCCTGGTTGGACAGAAGCCGAACATTGTACATCTGAGGCTCAGGTAAGATGCTACCTTCCGAAGTTCCAGAGCTCTCCGACACGGAGGTACTACCTTCACTCTTTCCAGTGCTTCCTCTTCTAAACCTCTCAATAATGCTCAGTTTCTTGTCGAGACTGATGGGTAACAAGTGCAAATGGAAAGTGGGGTTTGTGGCTGCAAGATTGGGCAGCTCATTAATGTCAGGTAAGATCTTTCCTCCAAAAATCAGCTTCAAGTTGTCTGTGGTTCCCACATGCTCCTGTTCTCGGTTGTAGGACTCTGTGGAGGTTTCTTGAGATCCCTCCCTCTGTAGCTGTACCAGTTTCACGCAAAGCCGCTTTTTGACCACCAGAACCGTATCATGCTCTTCGGCATCAATTTGGAACTTGGTAGGCACAAACGGCAGCGCAGACGAGCAGAGGATGTTGATCGAAGGCATGTGCTGGCAGTTGGCAACTTTAGGCACGTGATGATGGTGCTTCGCGATAAAGTGACCATCAGGGTTAGGGAAGACCACAAACGCAAGGGGGCGGAGTTTGTGGGCTTATAATTAGAAAATACAAGACAAATTACTTTACTGGGGGTATCTCCATGTATAAGTACTGTGCTGTTACACTTACACAATGAGAAGCACGGTTTTATACTCCTACTGCCAGTAATAATTGCTACTATATGAGTTATTCCAATATCTCGGCTTCGGCGGCGTATGAACGCCACTAAATGTAACAACGTGTAATAACGTTAGCTACGATATGTACGTACAGTACGAGTCGGTACAATGACGTGTAAAAACCAACCAAATTTAATAGTAAGATGGCTGACCTACTAAATGTTGGCTAACCCACAGTAACCGTAATAGCCGTGATGTAGGATCGTGATATCAGCTACTCGTACACTATGCCTACGAATAGAGCCATTTTAAGTGGACCAGCACTTTCATTGGAACAAAAGAAAAATCCCTTCCGCCAACTGAGAAATGCGCTCAAAACGAATTCAGATGGTTTATTAGTAAGTCTCAGATGTCAATTGGTACACACATCGCAGCATGTCCAATGAGGGTGAGGGATAGGGCACGGAATTATTTTACCGACGCCAATTTGCTCTGCGCTGAGAATTGTTACCCGTTTGCTTGGGCGCAATAGGGTCGACCACGTTTTTTGGAGCACAACCATCCTCGAATGGCCTCTCCGAACCACAAAAAAATATCCATCTGCTTCAAGACTAGTATGGGGCTTTTATAAGACGATACAAACAATTTTAGTCATCTTTACGGCCTTGTTTCTGAGGTCTGGTATGCCGGAAAGTGGCGTCTGAAAATTTAAAGTTGCAGTTGTGGCTAGTGACCCTTTCCTGCGCCACAAATTTCAGAGCAAGTGTGAGAATAGATTTGTATAAAAGACACTTTTTAGACTATCTGAGCATTACATTCACCTTCCCAGTCCTTTAGCATTTCTAAAGAAACCCGTCACGCCCATATTGGATCGCGATTTCCAAAAATTCACCTGCCTAGTTGCGCTCTGTTGAGAATAAACTCAAAGTCAAATCTGGTCATATTTTCGGTCCTTTCTCACCTTAACCAAACCACATACATACATGTTCTCGACACGAATTTGTCCACGAGTGTCTGTTCGAGCAGCAGGGCTTGTGTCATCTCGCCCGCTCGCTGGAGCAGTCCAGCAACAGCGAGGAATGCTCAAGTTTCTCAAACAGACAATTGGTCTAGATGATAGCGGCAACGAAAATGATCCCACACCCGAAAACCGGTTTCATCTTTGGGATCAGTCCCCCAACCAGGATATCCGTGAGCGTGCCGCCGTCATCAGAGCACGATCCAAGTGTCCTGTTACTGGTGAGGATGTGCGATACGTCTGCCCCAAGTCTGGTATCCCCACCCATCACAGTCGCGAGGCCTACGAGTCGGATGCGGCGTTCCAGGAGCAGAACAAGGCTGAGAAGTTGTTCATGGCTAACATCTATGAGCACGATCTTCGAAGTGGCCGAGACTTCCCCGAGTTTGATCTCCCTGCCGTCCAGGACAAGGATGACACCGTCAACTTCATGAACTGGGACCTGTTCCTCTACACTCGAGACTTCTACTCCATGGACACCGAGTTCCAGATGGCTGCTGTCACAAAGATGCTGTCTTACCCCATCACAATCGGCTCCGTCTTGCACACAATGTCTCCTTACGCTCTCAAGCCTAATGGACCCCTGACTCTCGAGGGTCTCAAGTCTCTCGCCGCTCTGCGATACTCTCTGTTCCCCATTGACAAGTCGCGAGCTCTCAACGACCGACCCATCCGTCTGTTCATCCTCGGTGCCCGAGCCGAGTCTCAACTGCCTCCCCACGTGTGGAAGCAGCTATCGTACCTCATCCCCACCGCCAAGTGGGAGCTCTACTTCATTGGCCCCGAGGCTTACTACGACCGAGACAAGCACCAGTACGTGCAGCACTCTCGTCCCGTCGAGATGAAGATTGATGACACCATGACCTTCAAGTTCTACTCGGACTACTTCCACGTTCTGCACGAGGCTCACGACTTCTTCCCTTACGACCCCTACCTGGATGCATTCTTCCTGTTCCACCCCGGTCTTGGTGCCCCTGAGGCTATGGACCAGTGGGCCAAGTCTCTGCCCGGTCTGCTTGAGTCCAAGTGTGCCATCTTCTCCACTGGTTTCCACAAGGACGATCTGGAGCGAGACTGGAACTGGCTCATGGACAAGTTTGGCTCCAAGCTGGACGTTCTCCTCGAACCTTCCGAGAACATCTTTGGATCCACCAAGTGGGAACTTAACGATCTCAACTCCACTGAGGTTTATCAGTTTAACCAGCAAATGTTTGCTTTCCGAGGCAAGCGATACCACGCCATTCCCCAGTAATGTACATAGGGCGTGAATATGATGACAGATGAAACGACAGAGGTGACACTCTTAGTCGACCCACTGACGACTTCGTGTAGTATAATTAACTATTTCTTGCACATTAAGAAGACATCCAGGTACCTTGCCTGGGTGTGAGAAGCTGTAGTGTTGGATCGAATCTCCAATACGTACCGGTATGTACCGGTACAATTAGTAATAGCTTATTTTGGTTACGTAATATCTACGGTACTCATACCAGGTACTCGTACGAGTACTCGTACTGTACGCACTATAGTTCTGAAATGAGTCTAAAGACCTACCAAATCATGCTACTGGCACAAGTGCAGTAGCACCAACTACACTATAGGCGCGATTCAGTGCGTTTATCCGGTTTGGAATTCCAGAGCAGTCAAAATTCGGTGTGAAAGTTCGGCCCTCTACGAGGTCGCCAATTCCCTAGAATACAAAAAAAAGTCAATTTTAATCTGATGAAAAGTAATTAAAAATAACTGTAGTAACCACCGGGGTACCACCCACAGATTCCTACAGGGTATAAATACCAAATATACATTACTTCACCAAATGCTAACAATTTCTTTTACTTCCGTGACGTCGGAGAAGATTTCGGCGCAATATTGAGTTCCGACTTTTTCCGGGATCTTCCAGGTGTCTAGTTAGGGAAATGGGCTACTTGATTGAAGGAAGAAAAAGACTCTGTCAAAGGTAGATCCATGTATGAATAACTAGAACATCGCAATACAGTCTCTTGGGTATTCTACCATCCAGTTGCAATGATTTCAAATGTACCAGATAGCCTCTCCCGGGCCTCCCCAACCAAACACTGGAGCTTAATGTTGCATGCACAGGCAAGTACACTTTTCTAACTTCACAAGACTCTTCCGATAACTAATACACCAAAACCACAATGAGAGCCACCAGAGTCCTTTTGAGAACCCCAATGATCAAGTTCTTGGGCAAGCGACCCACCAACGGTGAGTAGGATACGATTGAGGGCGCGGGCAGATGTGAATGGCCCACACCTGCGATATATAATTACCGCGACCAGCCCCGGGATAACAAGTGAAATGGATGAGTGAATTGACAGCAACAAACGTGATGAACGCAGAAAAGAACACATTACCAGGCTAGAGAAACTTGGCTACGACTACCATATCGGTTTCGGACGAATCAAAGATGTGTCGTGTCCATTGAACCCTTGTGGCTGTCATATTGAAAATGAGTTTCATGAGAGCCGAAGCGTTTAAAGTGGACGAAAGCTCACTATCGACATGAAAGCATAGGTGGAACTACAATGATCAATGAGACTCCTGCTCTCCAAGAATCTTGATGCCCATTGGCTTGTCAAGTTATGAACCGCAATTATCGAACAATTACTAACATAGTCAAAGTTGACCATACCCCGCGTCCCCACCCCATGTCGCCTACCGGATCCCTACCGCCATCATTCACTGCTGCCACCATTCCTCTGAACAAGGGTTCCAGCAGTAACTACTCTCCTCCTGGTGAAGGCGAGTTTGCCTCTCGACGAGAGCTGTCCAAGCGATTCCAGTACCGACCCCTTTCCGATGCCGAGATCAACGAGGTCAACAGCGGCGGTGTCCATTTCTTTTAACTGATGTAACCAATGACAATTGATGATATTATATATGTTTGTGTGGTCCACGATGGCAAGTCCAATGTAAGGTACCGGTAGTACACTTGCTCATCAACTTAGTAAGAGTGAACGTATTAAGAATACCACCTAGCTATAACTTCTCACTGCAAAACTCCAGTTTCATTGTTTGGACCCTCTAATGGTGTTGTGCTAACATTATTGTGTCTTACAACTCCCGTCCATTCACCCCTTTAAGGTGTCGTCTCTCTATTGAAGTGGTTGGTGGCAAATTGAACGTCCAATGACATACACAGAACCGACATCACTAGGCCTCAAATCAAGAGGAACATAGTCAGAGAAATATATATATTAAGAAGAGAAGAATAATAGAAGGCATTGTCTACAACTTTTCAAATTACCTTAGATAAACATCGCTTCACAAACACCTCGATCCATCTGATTACATAAGCAATCATCCCAACCTAAACCTTCGCCACCATGGTGGCAGTTGCAGTTAGTGTCCACATTCCATCTGACAACAGATACACTCTTACACACTTACAAAATGGAGCAATCACCAATCAATTGGGGCCGTCCAAGAGACGAAATCTATGGCCACTATTCTGATGCCATCGCACAGGCCCCCAACACTCACTCTCTGCCCAAGAAACACACACAACAGCCCACAGTCACCGGTTCTTCTGTGATCGGTATCAAGTTTGATAAGGGAGTTATTGTTGCCTCCGATACTCTGGCCTCTTATGGCTCGCTGGCTCGATTCGACAACATGGATCGACTTACCCAGGTTGGCGATGCCACCATTGTTGGCATTGGAGGCGACGTATCGGACATGCAGTATGTCCAGAGACTGCTGGAGGAGCTCGAGATTGAGGAGAACTACGACAACAGCGGAGACCAGTCTCTGCACTCGGAAAACATCTTCAACTACTTGTCCAAGGTCTACTACAACCGAAGGTCAAAGATGGATCCCCTGTGGAACGCAGTTCTTGTGGGTGGTGTCGACAGCAAGGACGAGCCCTTCCTGAGCCATGTTGACCTTCTTGGTGTCACTTTCAGCTCTCCCGCCCTCGCAACGGGCTTTGGTGCTTACCTGGCCCTGCCTCTGCTGCGACAGCTGGTGCCTTACCCCGATTCTTACAAGAATGTCACCGAGGCTGATGCTCGAGCTATGGTTGAGAAGTGCATGAAGGTCCTGTTCTATCGAGATGCCCGATCTATTGACAAGTATGATGTTGCCACCATCACTAAGGGCAACGTCAAGATTGAGAAGGACATCAAGTGCAAGGATCAAAACTGGCGATTTGCTGAGGACATCAGAGGCTATGGTCGAACCACCTCTTAAGGGATATAGGAAATGATTGCAGAATATGTAAGCTGTGTCTACTCATACACGATAGTGTGGGCTGTGTAACATACCAGGGGTCAGTAATACCCTTCGTGTGTAGTGGACATCCAATATAATGCCCTCATGCTCGCGTACCCATAGTTATTGCTACCACACCTAACACTGACCCAGTGTATAAGTTGTAGATATAAACAGGCGTCGGTTGAGATGTTTTTGAACCAAACCATCACTGGTAGCGGCGGTACGAGTACAGTGTACGTCCATACTACTGAGAATACAAATACACTCACAAGTGCTAACGATGGCTGGCTCTTATGGAACGCTTATTAATCACCTGCTATCAAGAATGGAACCAGGCCGCTGGATGATTTTATATAGTGGCTACCATCATATATCTGTTAGGTGTACTGTACGTACTGTAACTGTGGGCTACTGTGCCGTGCGGACAGGCCCCACTATGTACTACCCACCAGGTACGGTACGAGTAGCTACAAGTACAAGTACCTGGTATAGCTAATACAAGTAGTGCAGATTAGTCCTTGTAGATCGCAAACGTCATATATCCTCTGACAAATAATCTCACTGCTTCTAGAACACTTCTAGATCCTGTCAGACATTTCCAGTAACTGATCGTAAACCGGTGTAGAATTCCACAAAGAGTCTCTGTACGTACTAATATTATCGCGTGACCGACTATTTACAATAACGGCCACGTGCGCAAATTTCGGACTCCGGACCTCACTCCTAGCTGGCCTCGGTGTAAGATATTTTGTTTTGCTTGATACAGTACTTACCGGCACCGGTATTCTATATAGCTAAATTACACCTGCTGTACAAGTGCACTGCTCGTTCCATTTGGGGTTTTAGCCAAGGTGGTTGAAAACTGCAGCTGTGAGATTTAAGACAGCCTTCTTGGTTCGGGCCATCGGTTATTTTTGGCGTCTGTATCTTACTTACAGTACTGGTACCGGCCCGGTAGTTACCTTTAAGCATCCAGCAGGGCACATAGATGCACGAGTGTATTTCTATGCTACTTTTCATGCTGCCTCCGACTCTCTACATAGTGGAATTATACAGTCTGGACATGTGCTGTGTTTGTACAGCATAACTAATGTATCAGGTTGGGTTTATCTTTTCAGTGTTTGAGATCTGACGTGGTTGAACCAAGGCGTCATCTTCGCCGCCTTGTAGACAAAGGGTGTCGGCACTGACAATGTGTCATGTTTTTTGAAAGTGGGTCTTTAAAATGTATGCGGTTACATGATCGAGATTTCAAACATTAAGGCAGACACTTCAATAATGTTATTGCGTTTCTCTTTGATTATGAGTTGCCCCGTTCACCCTGGTAAGTGATCTACAAGTACAAAAACCTTGTGACAGCCCATTAAAACTGTAGAAACATCCATGCAGAGAAGCAAGCTAGAGCGAGCTTTGTGAGACATGGGGATGGCAACTCTCAAGGCACCCCTTGAAGACTGCAAAGTGCAGGCACAAAATAGACCCCAGAAAAGCATACATACCCAGAAAGCCAGCCGCGTCTACCCAGATAATTTATTATCGAAAAACACCGTTTCAGAGCCCATTTGGGAAGGTTCGGAAAGACCCGATGACACGGGAGAAGATGGAAGTGCAGTCACCATGCGAGATCTGGGGCAGAGTGGAACAATCGGGATTACAAGACGGAGAAAGCAGCCACAAACCCCACATCAGGCGATAAGCCCAAGACGAAAGAGATGCCCAATGTGGACGTAAAAGGATCTGTGGGGTAGAAAGATGATGCATCGATGAGCTGATATCTTGAATACCCGGCACAAGATAATGCACGCGGCGGCTGTCCCCCCCAAATGGGCTTGGTTGCTAACAGTAGCAGCTTATGTGCATGACAAAAGCTAACGTCAAAAATAACCTGGGTCAAATGCTATATTACCAAATAATATATTCCATTTTATATAAAAACGGAAAGCAGCTGGTGAACGTTAGTTGCTAACACGAACGTGGGTTCATACAGGACAGGCGACCTACGAACGCGACAGCCCTAAGCGAGTGCCAGAAGCCCCTCCCTTTCTCCACCTCAAAACGCACGGCTTTTTAAACTCGCACCAAACTCACACGTCTGAAGGTCTACAGATCAACGGCTATCTTGTCGGTGGACATCATTGCACGCGAGCTATGACCTTCCAGGTGGTAGTGTTGGTGAGTATTGGCCCCGCTGACCCTAAACCCCCTCGACAAACCCGCATGAAGTGCATGACTAACACAGGGATCCTCAGGAGGACCAATTGATAGAGGCACCTGTTCATATGTGGTGCGTGGCAGCAGTCAAGGAGACGGAACGACGCCAACAAAAGACGAGGCATACATCGCCGTCGATGCTGGGTGCTTTTTATCAGGAATCATCAACGTTCTCGAAAAACAACAACAGCTAACCCCCCAAGCATACCAACAAGAGTTGTTGGCGGAGTCGATTGCACCACATACACAGGAACAAGAACGGTTGTGGAGCGTCGCATACCCCCCCTTTGACGCCCAAAGTCTTCCCTATGGGGGGCCCACTGCAAATGCTGCACACATCTTGTCGCTGATCTCAACCATTTGCATTACTCACCCTCACCTCGACCATATCTCCGGCGTGATTATGAACTCAGCCGCCTTCTCACCCCAGCAAACCAAAAGGCTGGCGGGACTACCCAGAGTCATTCAGGCGCTCAAAGATCATGTCTTCAATGGAGTCATCTGGCCCAATCTAACAAACGAAGGTGTCGATGCTGTACATTTAGTACAACTCTTGCGCTTATCAGAACACCTAAGATCACCCGATTTGGCAACTGGGCTCACCGTGACGCCTTATGCCGTTTCCCATGGGCATATTCTACGCCCAGCACACCAGCCACACCCATCAACATGCCACCACCAGCCATTCAAGCCGTCTTTCAGCATCCGTAGCTCGGAACCAGAGCCCCACCGAGGTTCTCGACGGATGCCTTCTAGTGTCATCCCTCCAGATTCTGTCATCGAAATGCGTCGCCAGAGTTTGATGATGGAAAAACGCCAACTTCGGGCATCAATCGCCTCAGTCTCTTCGCATCTTCACTCCCCCACATCTCCTTCGTTGGTTCCTCATCGAAAGTCAAGTGGTGGCACTTCTTCAGCAAGCTCAGTCGGCTCGGTATCTCCTTCTAGCTACCCCACATCTAACCCAACCTCTCATCCTACTCCAGGACCTCCTCTGGGTGCTTCTTTAGCATCTTATGATTCGACGGCGTTCTTCATACACGACAACAGTACCAATCGAGTGCTACTCATGTGGGGTGATGTTGAACCCGACTCAATTTCGTACACACCTCGGAACTATCTCGTTTGGCGAAAGGCAGCAGAATACATGCAACAGGGTCTCCTGGCAGGCATATTTATTGAATGCTCATTTGCCAACCCACATGACGACGCCCTCCTGTTTGGTCACTTCTCCCCTCGCCATTTGATTGCCGAACTAAAGTATTTTGCTTCCATGGTGGAAGGCAGTGAGGAGGATTTTCATGCCATGGTGGGATGGGAGGACTTGGATGAGACCAATGAGATGGACGTGGAGAATATGGACGAGGAGGTGTCAATTCCAGTACCCAAGAGAATCCCACAAACACACGACCCACATCAACAGCCCCCGGATCTACACTTACAAGGCCTTCCTGTGGTGATCACCCACGTCAAGGAAGACATCTACAACGAGGACCCTGAGAATGATCCGCGTAGAGTGGTTCTGGAAGACATTATTGGACTCGCCAAAATAGAAAATGTCGGCTGCGACTTTATTGTCGCTACCCCTGGGTTGAGCCTACATCTGTAGGACAATCCTAAACACACATAACTACCAGGTACCAGGTACAGCAGTAACACGTATTATAAAAACCACATATCCAATTTACTCTTTTACATTGACAACGAAGTGACAATGAAGCTGAGTTGAGTACGAGCCGTACGATACAGTATAAACAAGCCATCGTTACTTTAACCAGAATACACTAGTTTTAGCACGAGTACAGTATATACCCACCATACCGAGTACTAGCGGTACTTTCCGAGTACCAGTACTTACCGTACCGGTACTAAAATACTGACAATTCAACCTACTGTTCTCACTCTAATTCCACTTCCTTCCATACAACCTATTTATACATGCTACATAGTAGTTGTTCCTCCTTAAACAATCTGGTAGTTATCCGTAGTAACTCTGGTCACCTCCTGATAGGGGATGTTCTCATCCTCAGCAGTGGCAGAGAAGACATTAAGGATCTTCACGTTGCCAACAGTGGCCTCAGGCTCGTTGAGGGTGAAAGACACCTCCATGGGGAAGAACTCGTCCTCCTGATCAGCCTCAGCAGTGAACTCAAAGGCACCGGTAGAGGTATCACCATCAGCAGTAATCTCAGGAATGATCCATTCGAGATGATCGTCAAACTGATCCCAAGTAATGGACGAATCAGAAATGTGGGCGTTGGAGGAAACAAGGGGAACAATGACTGAGACATTGGTCATCTTTCCAGTGAAAGACTCCGACACCTCGTACTCAAGAGTCACGTCGTAGAAACCAGGGTCAGACTTGGCGAACCAGCAGTTGAAGGTCAGAGGCACAGCCTCTTCCGGTGCGTTAGCAGAGTATCTCAGGACACCAAGAGCTGCGCCATTGGAAGGGAAGCCTCGGGAGGGATCCTTAAGACCAATGATTTGTCGGGAAGAGAACAGGGCCTTGTCAACGTTAGGATGGGTTCGGTACTTGACGCCGGGAGCATTAGCTTCGAGCGAGATTCGAATCTTTGTGTGATCAGGGTTGCCGATCCGCAGCTGGACGTCTCCCTTGACCTCGGCGCTCTTAACGGAGCCATCTCGACCAAGAGTTGCGGTGACAATCTCGGCAACAGTGAGATGGACGCCCTGGACCTCGGGGTTATAAGAGGGAGTGGCTGCTGCGGCAGGGGCCTGCTGCTGCTTTGGCTTGGGAGTGGGCACAGCGATGTCAGCGTTAGCGAGAAGGGAAGCAGAAGGACTGTCATCAAATCCGCCCTTCTTCTTACCGAGCTGCATACCCTTTCCTCTAGGAGCACGTGGCTTGTGGGTAGTTTCGGGGATAGGAGCAGGAGCAGTGGCGGGCTGGACGAAGGAGGGAGCGGGAGCCTGGAAGGCGGGGGCCTGGAAAGACCCATGGCCTCCAGCGTTTCCAGCAAGACCTCGCTTGGCGGCTTCCTTTCGTTGCATCTCCAGCTGCTTGGCCTTTCGCTTTCGATCCTCGGTTGCCTCCAGCTCCTTGTTTCGTTCGATGATTTCCTGAATCTTTTCCTCGTGCGACTCCATTTCCAAAAAGGTCTGGATCTGTTGCAGAGAGAGGTTCTCTCGGTATCCCTGGGAGACGACCTCATCAAAGGCACCGAGAAGGTCGAAGGCAGCCAAAAGAATCTCTCGCTCGTCCACGACACGTACCAGCGAAGTGACCACCTGGACCAGAAGTCTCAGAGTCTCAATGTCCTGCAGAATGTTGGACTGTCGGTTGGTGATCAAGACCACGTAAAGCTCTTCGAGCGGCTGGTAGACATATCGGACATTGTCATGCTCCACGGTTGTGTGTTGTTTGGATCCCTGGATGAGCTTGGGGAAGATGGCCAGTAGACCAGCGACCTTTTCCTTGGGCAGGTCTCGGAACTGACGCGAGATGATGGCTTTGCCGCCACGTGAGCATATGGATGCGGCTAAAACGACCTGTGTTAGTAATATTCCTCGACTTGGCTTCCGTTCAATTGCTTACCATTTTCCTCCTTGATCGTGATGTGCTGATGTGCTGATGTGTTGTCCTTGTTAGAGTTTGAGGTGGAATATTGACACTCCCACAGAGGTTAGGAGTCACGTGTTTAAACTTTGACTGTGCGGCTGGGGACTAGAAAATATGACACGGCAACTATTGCGATTTATAGCGAGTTTCTAACAATGTTACGCGTCTTTTTGTAAGGGACAATTTTATGAGCTACTTTCACGCTATTCGTATGGTCCAAATGCTCCTTCCGCTTTCGTGGGTCCAATTAACGCGTCTTGGTAGGCAAGGTTGAGGTGGCATCAACGTCCCAGAAAACTGGGGGAGCGACCACGAATACTTCTACTCGTACTTATTAATCTATTAATTATAACCATGCAAAAATAGTAGCTAGAGAGCTGTGTATTTTCGGGTATTAAATCAGTCTTCTATAAAGGGGACATGATTTCTAGAAACCCGGATCCGCAATCATACAAAGGTCTAGTACAGCATGTTTTCCAGCAACTAATTACACAGTAATTTTAGTTGTTTACGCCACCACCCGTATCAACCCTAAGGAAGTTGCAGGACCAAGAGCCAGCAAAACCACACGACCAAGGCGACTTGCAACATCTTCTCTCTTGAATCTCTCCTGAACATCGACACATCACTTAACACGCACGGTGGCTAATATCTCCACGTCACATGCAGCTGCCAACTCTGTGTATTTACTTGGCTTAACTTGTCACACCAAAAAATACATCGGAGATAACCACCCCCAGAACGCTCATACTTGTAGGGGGTTCCGAAAGACCAGCTACCAACCGAGAGCGCATACAAGACGCCCGCATATAACCTGGCCCGGTACAAAACATTCAGAACACTCCGAACTAAGAATCAACAAACGGTCAGACAGACAGAATAGATCTAGGGATACGCACAATGACCGATATCGACACTCCTGCATCTCCCTTGACTCCAAATTCCAAGGCTCACCTGGAGGTGATTGCATACAACCAGTACATTCAGGCAAAGGACCAGATCCACCAGCTTGAACAGGAGCTGACCGAGTTTCAGGAGTCATCCAAGGAGTTAGAACTAGAACTGGAGCAGGAACTTGCTGAAAGTGATAAACGACAAGCCAAACTGGAAGATAAGATCAGCACTTTGGAATCAGAAGTGTCTGAATGGAGAAAGAAAGCTCTAGATGCTCACAAGGAGGCCGCCGCTACACAACAGGCCCTACAGAGAGAGGTTAACAGTCTACGAGATGCCCACAAACTCGTGAAGGAACGGCTACGAGAGACAGAAAACGCAAATGATGACATTGAACAGCGGGAACGAATCACATGCTCCACATTGGAAGATATTCAGACCCATTACAACGAAGCGCTGGAAAACGTTGCCATACTAGAGGCTGAGCTTGCAGCCAAAGATGTATTGATAGGAGAGCACCATCGTACAAAGGAGGAAATCAAGGATCTCACAGAAGAGTTGGAGCATACCAGGAAGAAACTGGCTACCCGGGATCAGGAACTTGAGGAAGCCAATAAGAGAATAATGAGCGCACCACCAGCAACAGCCAACAATAACGGAACGACACACCGGCGAGCCGTATCTGGAACAGCACAGGTGTCTGCCGAGGGTTACCTCACGCCCTTGACATCTTCAGGCGCCAAACCCTTGTCGTCCTCCAGATCCATGCAGTTTATTCATGGTCTTCAGTCTCAAATGAGATCTCTGGAGTCCCGTGTTGCGCACGTGAAGTCATCATTACCAAAGCCCACCACGCCAAAGCGGGCGAGATCCTCGACTTCTACTGTTTCAGGCTCATCAACGATCAAACATTCGCCGAGTGTCGCATTGCTGACGCGAAAACTGAGCGAGGCCGATGACGTTGTTAGTCTTTCACCTTCACGCTCAACGTCCTCCCTGGAAGATATGTGCACACCCTCACCCAGCCCACAGGTTGGAAGAGGAATGGGTCGAGGAGATAGCCGGCTGGATCTGAGAGGTGATACTAGATTAAATGCACGGATGAGTGCAGGTAGCGTGGCGCGACCCAGTTTCAGTTCTAACATGGGCACCGTTAAACCGCTAGACCCCATTGAGGGATCACCTAATTCATCAGATGGTCGTAGAACCAGATCAGCTTCGCCTTCCAAGAAACTTTCCTCATTATCTTTAAATACCCCCACACTTCCTCAGTCACAAGCACGAGTCAACATTCCTGCTTTAATGCGACCCGCTAGTCCAGTGAAACATGCCAGTCCTCCGAAACCCACACCTGGGTCCAAGTTCGCTGATGTTTATGGCCGGAAGCGATAATCATTTTATAATCATATCAATAATACCACAGTTAATAATTACCACATTAATTAGAGCTTTCTTTACCTCTATCCATCTATATCCATCATAAATTCATTAAAATTCGTATCCTTTTTTTTTTTTGTGATTGTGTGAGAGCTTACGACTCGCCCACGAGCATCAGACAGTAGTCAACAGCAGCTCCAACGTTGCATTTCTTCTCCCGCACAATATCTTCGATGATTTCACGGTCAAGGACAGGGAACATTTGGTGGAGTGTATCAACAACTGAGGCATGCTCTTCATTTTGAATTCGCTGAGCTTCGTATTCTTCAGCAGATGCCTGACGGGCTGCTGCCTCTTGATGAGAAAGCCCCTGAGCAACCGCGATGCTTTCAGCCTCAGATTGGGGCGTAGCATCTTCAGTCGAGGCTCCTACATCATCAAAGCTGCCCTCAAAGAACTTACTGAGCGACTTGAAAGGACTGGTAATAAGTCCAGCGGAGCTCATGAGGATGTTTGAGGGTGTACTGCTTTCAGCAGTAAGGGCGGGAGACTGAGAATCAGCTCGACCGGGGGTGTCTGGGGGAGCGAGGGCCTTCTTCTTGGCTTCCTCGGCCGCCTCTTGTTCCTTCTGGGCCTTTTTCTCTGCAATTTCAGCAAGGGTTCGTTCGAGATTTTCATCGAAGTCCTCATCAGTGATACTCAGTGAGGACTTATCTAATTGCTCAACAAATGCAACTGCTCCCAGTAGAGAAGACAGGTAATACCCGGGCTCACCACTCAGTCTCTCATTCGATCTGAACCGCTGAATGTAGTTCAAGTTCGAAATAAGGTGTTGCGGCTGGGCCTTGAGAACGACATAAATAAGAAGAGGGAGAAATCCGTCTGCAGACTCCTCACTTTTGGTCTGTCTCAAGAGACCGAAAATAACCTTACAGCAGTTGAGAACACAAATCATTTTGTCACGGGGAGCTCGGTAGTTGTTGATTTTTCTAAGCTCCTCACTAGCCAATGTCACAAACGATGCACCTGATTTCCAAAACTTGTCATCAATATCCAAATGACGTCCTTCAATCCATCCCCATAGCTGTAATTTCTCCTCCAACACATGATCCCGGATAAGATCCTCCTCATTGCCATCAGCAGCGGCGCTAGGGTTTCTAGCATGGAGCACGCCTATGCTGTCGGCGTTATCAAGCTTCACCACCTCAGGGGAATATGTTTTTGAGTAGAGTCGATTCATGATGAGTTTCTCAATACCCTCCTCCATGTTAATAAGCTCATTGTCCGTCATATCCACAAAAGGCGGGGTTTGCATCTGCTGAATTTTGTTGCTAATGAATTCCTTAAAGTCACCGATGATCTTTACTTGCTCATTCACTGTCCATCGCTTTTTGTTGAACTCGCCGAGGAAGGACTTCAGGTATCGTGCGATAGGATCAGCATTCTTATGTCGCAGTAGCTCCAGAAAACGCTGAAAGTCGAAAGGGGCGTTATCGTCGGAGGAGCTCGGATTTGTCTTCTCTTCGTTGCCAGAAACACCAGAAGGTCGTGCCGCGGCCGCCGATCCAGCATCAGATTCGGGCTCGGTTTCGGCTACCTCAACATCAACAGATTTTCGAGTCTCGGTAGTGCCAGCTGTTTCTTTCGAGGAGTCGTCATCAGCATTAGGCTCCTCTTCGACCTCGGTGCCAGGGTTGTCCAAAGGCGGGTTGGGTTCTTCTTCCTCCACTTTTTTTTTTGTCTTCTCGATAGGAAGATCCAACAGACTCATGATTGCGTGTTGCTCGTGCTTCCCAAAATTTCACTTCGAAATTATTTGTGGTGATGATTCTGCATGAGCGATTACATGCTATGTGTGGAGGTTAATTTTGGGCATTAGCTAGTGGCAAGTTGAAAAAGATACACGGTGGCAAGCTGAAGAAGAAAGATAAGCCAAAAATGTGGCCACCTCAATTATAGCCTCCGAGTTTCATATCAAGGAGAGCTAATATTTTATTTAGCCTGTCACAGCAAAAATTATCGCGCCGTCCCAGGCTTGCTGACTCACTATCTGCCGGTATCGTACCCGGCCCTCGGCCAGCCACCAAAACAACCTGCATGCGCACAGCTGAGATTACCGAGTTTGAGTTAATTAGACGCCAGTCTGGTATCAATGAACAAAAGAGGGCGATAGATGCACGACCTAATTAGCTAGGGCCAAAAACATGTTCACAGAGTATTACAAATTGTAGGAGAACCGCTAAATATTTCACAACGAGCCCTAGTAGCCCATTAAATAAGATATTTCCATTCCAGATTATTAGCACGTCAGCTACTCGTACCGTACTTGTACTCAATTTCCCATCCAAAAGTGGCTTTTTTGCGCGTGTGTTTTATTACGGCAGGGTTGCCAGTATGTACTCCTAGCTACTCGTACTGTACAGTCTGTAGCTACCACCACATTCCATACACGCAGCCGGGAGTCATCGGTACGGCGAAGGATATTCAGTGCTGCGAACATTGGAACTAGGCCTGATCATCGTTGTCTAAACTTTTATTATCCGATAGACCATAAATCAAGGGGCTGTAAGTCTAGACCCACCAGGAGAATCAACTATCGGATAACGACCATCGGGGTCAAGGTTACGGTGTTCTGCAAACCTGTAAGCGAGATAAAAGGGGACGAAGAAACTATTAACAAGCTAAAAATCTTCTGACTGTAGTGGTGCATGCCGAAGCAAGTTAATACGGAAATTATACCAACGATAATAATAATAATAATCAAAGTGCAAAAACACAATCGTAATAATCAGATCTATGGCCCCTTCTTTAATCGCTCTTATTTAGCCCGAGACGTCGTGTGTCGTATTACCCCATTCTTCAGATCCTTGGGTATCCACTTCTCCTCCTGCAAGAACTTGCAGAGTGTAGGCATCAGTCACGAGGAATATGGGGCACGGCGCTTTACCGAGAACCACTAAGGGCAGAAAAATAATAGAAGTACAAACGAAGTAAAGGGGACCCCGACCCTTGTCAAAAAGGGTGATAATTTTAGTTTTTCAGATGTTTCCTTTACTCTGACATACCTCCGGGCTGACATAATCCCATTGCTACATTAAGTTAACATCTGCAGGGTTCTCATCTCTACTCCTTCAAACCAGAAGAAAAAACAAAAAAAAAAAAATGCGTCAGGGCCTCTACGCCTTGGGTTCCAATGGCCATGGCCAGCTTGGAAATGGACACATGGACGACACCGCAGAAGTCCATACGGTGGTTGGTCCTCAGGGTCTCATCACAGAACGGCCTAGAGCGCTGGAGTTTGGAGGCACGCACACTGTCCTACTGTTGGATTCTGACCCTGAAGCATACTATGTTACGGGTTCGAACGACATGGGTCAGTTCGGAGATACTCAGACACGCAGATGCCAGGAATTCATTCGCATGGCCACACCTGGCCACACCTGGAAGCGGGCAGCCGCTGGGTGGACGTTTTCTCTTCTCGTGGATGAGCAAGACCAGATCTACTCATGTGGCCATTCCAACTTCGGTGGCTTAGGCAGAGGTCAGGGAACGCCAACTAGCCGGAAGCTGGGACGAATCGAGGGATTGCCACAGAAACGAATTGTCAACATGAGTTGTTGCCTGGAACATGTCACAGTGCTGTACGACGATGGAGAGGTGTGGGGATGGGGAGGTGCACGGAAGGGCCAACTAGGTATCCTAAACGGACCAGTGCGGTGCCTGTGGGCTCCTCATAAGCTCAGTCTACCAGACGATGCGCCCACAGATCCAACAGATGTGCACTGTGGCCGTGAATTCACACTGGTTGCTTGCCGTACCACAGGCCATTTCACTGTTCTCGGAACTGACAAGCACGGACTACAAACTCTGGCGTGCGACCGTGACGCTTACGATAAACAGCATCGAAAGTATCTATCATCTGGCTACTTGTCGGTGGGAACTACATGGACATCGATACACTTTCTGCTGCCAAATGCCCGTATTTTATCTTTCGGAAGCAACAGAAACTGCCAGCACGCCCCTCGTGAGTTCAACTGTGAATCAGCACCGGAGAAGGGAGATCGAAAAATTCTTCAGGTGGTTCCGGGATCAGAGCATGTCGTGGTTGAAGTTGAGTCTGGTTCCACAAAACAAACTCTAGCATGGGGATGGGCCGAACATGGCAACTGTGGAATCGTTGACCACACAACTGAAAATATGAGCATTGAAGAGCCCAACGAGATTGTCGAGTCTCCCCCAGGAACTCGCCTGACTCTTTATGCGGGGACAGCATCTACCTGGTTGCATTCTTGTTAGATATGAGACGCTAAAACAAATGACAAAAGTTGGACATTTAAGCACCAGGTCCCACTAGGCGGGCTGAAGAAGTAATCAGTAATAAAACCTATATTTATCAATGGTTATTATTTTGGATGATTTTGGTAATTAAAGGTATCAAGGTGCCGGACATAATTACAAGTACCGGTAGCTACAGTACCATGTACGATAGTTACTTTTACCGTTAGTACAATTTCGTAGCTACCGGTACCGTAGGGTTTACAGTAAATTGCGTACAGCACGAGTACCGGTAGCTACTCGAAGTGTACACACCCCTTCTCGCCCGCATTGTGTGTAATGTACGCACCGGTACATACTTGTACTGTGTACTGTACCACAGTTACGTTGTAGCGACAGAAGCTATCGTGTCATACTGATACGAGTAGCTACCGGTACTGGTGGTACAAATATCAAGAGTTATATATATACACGCAGATATGTATGTCATCCTTGCTTTGAAACGGCCGGATGTTGGCAGCGTGGGTACCCTTGACACTTAGCAAATGATAAATAATACGAAATTTAGCCCGATCTTCTTTTTTAACAACAACAGAAAGGAACTTGTCCTTTGAGGCTAAAAAATATGTATCGCCGGGCACATTAATCTGGGACCGTAGTATCACGAACAAATCAGTTGTAAATCAGTGTTCGATTCTTCACGATCCCATGCCATCCATCATACCAGCTGCGTCACTAAGACCACCAAGAACCCAGTCGGTAACTGACGTCTTTGTGAGCTTGGAAGCCCAGCTGGGAGCGATATTATCGTCAATGGGATTGTGGAGGGATGAAGTTCCGTCTTGGAAAAAGTCAGTGTATTTAAGCACGGTGAAGACAAACCTTAATCGGGGTGAGCTCCCACACAGATTCTCTCCCTCAGCATTCCCAAGTGAGGTTAGTAATCCAACCTTATGTGAAGGAACCTCCCAGAACTTCTCACAGCTTGCTTTACAGATGCATATGCAGGTGATACGCAAGACCATGGGCATTCTTGCTTCCACCCAAAACGCCTTAAATTAAACTAACATCTCCACCAATATTCCACCAACATGTCCATGTTCGGAGTGATTTGTGCTGGAAGAGAAGCACAGACCGATTTTCAGCAAGTTGATAACAACAAGTACGGCATCCAGATCCAGAATGGAGGCACTGTGAACCACATCGTGGTGTTTTTGCTACCAGGAGCTACACTAGATCCTAACGTTGCCGCATCAGTGTATTTCCAACTTCCTGGAACAGATTTCCAGTTACTAGGAGCGCTATCCAGCAACAAACCCTCTGCAATCTTCAAGTTGAAAAACACTGGATTGCTTGTGAACGACACTCTCGATCCCGATGAGATGGTCGATGAGGGAGCACCACAGGAACAGGTTCCCATTAGCATAGGTATCAGCATTGAACCAATCAACACCGTGGAACAACAATTGTCACAGCTAAAGGCCAGCAGAGACTCCAACAGCGCGTTGGTTAGTGCATCTGCTGTCAAACCCTCTGTGCAGAACTCTCAGCAGACTGCTGTGCTGGCTAACAAAATCATTCAAAACGCATACAACTACCTATCTGGATTCACCGCCAACAACAACATGGTGTCCATGAACCATTTCAATGACTGGTGGAATAAGTTCAAGTCGAAGATGGCTAATAACCCCAGCTTCTTGGACAACTTAGACTAACATATTTTGCTTCTACTGGTAGCTATTGGTACGATACTTGTAATATAATGCAATTATAAATATAGATGTATATAATGAGCGCGAAGCTACTGTAAGCATGAGATGAGATAACACTTAAGTCACATGGTCTCACCCAAGAGAACATTTAGCTGCTGCTCAACACTCCTAGGATCAGCCTTAGAAAGAATACTTTTCAGTTCTTCAAGTGCCTCCCCCGAAGAGTCCCGCTCGACCAATGCCACCATGTGACTTACCAACGATCTTAGTCTGCTCATTTCGTCCAAAAGCGCACTTCTGCGCACTGGTAAATTAGGGTGCACAGACTCTTGGGGATGCTCAAGAAACTGAGCCGTGCACGACAACTCTTTAAGGGCCTGCGCGCGGTGCAAAGTGACATTGTAGGTGTCACACGCGAGATTCAACCGTTTTAATGTCTCAATATACCGCGTTTTGACCAGTTCGGATAAGTCAGACACGCTCAACGCGTCGCGTTCTGTAGGGAGTAGAGGAACGATATCAAAGAGCTTATCAACAGGAAGAGACTGGATTTCTCCAAGAATATCACGGTTGCCATTATCTCCATTATCTCCTTCCAGGTCCTCGTCTCTTGACTGTTTATCGCTAACTAGTTGGACGTATGGGTCCAGCGGGTATCTATCCAAAACTTCTTCATCATCAAGACTAGTGATGTAGTCATTGACAATATTTTCGCACTTTGTCGAAACGTAGTGAACGCCTTGTCTGTTAAGAGCTTGCTGATTGTGTTGCCGCACCGCCGCGTTCACATTGTCCACCATATTGTCCACGCCTCGGAGAATGCCAGCTCTGGTGGCCTTGGTCAGTTCCTCATCGTTGTTGATAATTTCGACAATGGCCTTTCTCCCCTTGGGTCCGAGAGTTAAAGGTGCCGTCAGTATTTGGGCTTGTTGGTTCAGGAAGGGCCGTATATCTGACATGGTGTTATGGTTATGTTGCGAGCCAAGTCAAGAAGATCATAGCCTTGTGCATCTTCTTGCATACAGCTGTAAATGAGAAGTAAACTGGCTGTTCTATACCGCTGTAGCAGAGAAGGTAGTGTGATATCTAGGGAACTACAACCGTGGAATACCAGCAAATGTTTTATCTCATAAACGGACAGGATGAAATTTATATCACAGTGTTTTTATATCTGTACATTACCTTATTGGTCACGTGCTTTAATTAGTGTAAGCTCTAAGCTATTTATACGCGGGAAGACCGTGCCATTGAAGTTACTGTACGTTCCCAAGACACTAAGAACAAACCTCCCATAACTAATTTATTTCATTCATTTTATCGTATAAATTACAGGTTTACAAATCATTTATCATCGAGGTGCTTGAGGAAAACTTCAGAAAAATGGGTAAGTTGTTCGTATGCTCGCTGGAAACCCGACTTCCCTCCATAGTAGGGATCATCGACAATCTCAGGGAAGGACTTGTCAGTTCTGTGGGCACCAATGAGAGAGACAACAGCCTTAGAGTCCTTGGGTTTGATTCGGTTAATGTTCGCAAGGTTGGAGGTGTCCATGGCGAAGATGTAGTCGAAGGTGTAGAAGTCACTCTCTGACAAAGCTCGGCCCTCATGCTTGATGGGGACATTGTTTCGATTGCAGACCTCTAGGGTTCTAGTGTCGGGATGGTCTCCAATGTGAAACCCAGAGGTTCCACACGAGTCGATGATATCGAACTGATCGGCCTTGCCATTCCGTCGAGCAGTTTCTCGGAAGACAGCCTCAGCCATTGGCGATCGACAAATGTTTCCCAGGCAGACGAAAAGAACGTTGGTCATTGTGAAGTGATGAGCAGTGAGGGTGCTGTACGGTATCGTAGTAATGAATGTGATGTATAGATTGTAGCTACGGTATGCAAGTCACAGATCGCAGTTAAAGTTTCTATAGGGTTGAGGTTAGACCTTACGAGGCTTGAAATTCTACGAGACAAGATCGAGGAGGTTCAACCAATTACCAACAATCCATAATCTGTACACATCTTTCTTAAGTACAAAGTTGATTCATAGACAAACTCATTTACTCTTGTTAAAAGGGAATCCACCTAATATTTAAGCGCCACCGCCACGTAACTTTATGTACGAGGTGCATTGGCCTGCGTTGTATATTGTCTGAGTGGCAACCTTCCAGGTGTCCACAAAAATCATATAGAAGGACTTGGCACCCGCCTTCTTTTTTCCATCGACACCAAACCGACCGACGACAATGAAGTTCAGCAAGACTTTACTACTAGCCCTCGTGGCAGGAGCAATGGCTAAGGGCGGTGATGAAATCTGCAGAGTGGAGAAAAACACTGGCAAGCAGGTCTGCTATCCCAAGGTCTTCGTCCCTACAGAGGAGTGGCAAGTGGTGTGGCCAGATCAAGTCATTCCCGGTGGCCTCCATGTGCGAATGGACTACGAGAGCGGTGTTAAGGAGGCCAAGATCAACGACCCCAATGAAGAGGTTGAGGGAGTGGCTGTTGCCGTTGGAGAAGAGGTTCCCGAGGGCGAGGTTGAATTTGAGGACTTGACAGGCGAAGACGAGGATCTCAGCGCAAATGATAAGGTCCAGAAAGCCATCGAGAAGGCCATCAAGGAGAAACGAATCAAGGAGGGACACAAGCCGAATCCCAACATCCCTGAGAGTGACCACCAAGCCTTCTCTGATGCTGTTGAAGCTCTGGGAGACTACAAGCTCAATGGAAAAACTGCCATGCTTCCAATTGCGCTTTCTCAGCTGGAAGAATTGTCCCATGAGATCGATTTCGGCATTGCTCTCAGCAGCCCCGATCCCCTTGGAGCGCTCTTGCACATCCTGGAAGACACAAAGGTTGATGTGGAGACCAAGATCATGGCTGCACGAACTATCGGTGCTTCCTTGAGAAATAATCCTCATGCCATGGATAAGGTGCTCACTGCCAAGGTTGATATTGTCAAGTCCCTTCTTGAAGATCTGTCCAATTCTTCTAAGGAAAAACTCGACAAGCTCTCTTCATCAATCGTCTACGCCCTTTCTGGCATTTTGAAGACCCCTGAGACAGTGACCCGATTCGTCGAGCTTCATGGTGGCGACACTCTTCGAAAGTTGTACGAGTCTGGCTCTGATGATGTCAAGGGACGAGTCTCTACTTTGATCGAGGACGTTCTTGCAACCCCCGATCTTCACAGTGACTTTGACTCCATCAGCGGTGCCGTCAAGAAGAGATCTGCCACCTGGTGGCAGGATGAGCTGAAGGAGTGGTCTGATATGTTCCAAAAGTCGCTTCCTTCCAAGATCCCTGCAAAGGTCAAGTCTAAGGTGTATGCTTCTTTGTCTGCCATTCGACGAAATTTCCGAGACACGGTTCATGTCAGTGAAGACTTTCTGGAATGGCTGGACCACCCCGCGAAGGCTGCTACTGAGATCGGGGAGGATCTGAAGAAGCTTATCAGGCAGGATCGAAGCGTCCTCTGGGGAAATGCCAAGGCACGAAAGTACGATTCCCGGGATGAGCTGTAAGTAGAATAGCTATGTATGTACCTGTACTGCCAGTATTATGTAATGATAATGATAATGATAATGATAATGATGACTATGCCAATGATGTCAACAATGATAGGTCTATACTCGATATTTTGGGGGGTGACATGACGGGATCATAAAATCGTCAAGTTTACCGAGGAAGAGTGCTGGGCTGTTGTAGCACTTTTACTCTGATTGATTGTAACCGTTCAGCCTTCTTCCGGGTTTTCGAGAACACCACATGTCGATTATGCTTGCATATCTTTTTGAGTACACATTCTCGGTAAAGTGTGAAAGGAGGCTCAAGCACGGGGATGTTCATATTGTGTGGGGTTCAGACTAGCGATCTACTATAGGTATCTTGCATCTAAATATAGTGATTGCAGATTATGGGACTAGCTAGTTATAGTAATTCAAAGCATACAAAAGAAAAATGAAACCATAGCCCATGATGGGGGCATAAACTATGGGGCAATGGCCAGCTAGCTAGAGAGCCCTTATTTGTTTTTTTTTTTCTTTTTTTTACTCAATATAAATCATTAATGTACATATGAGCGTGCTTATTCCATCCATACTCATGCATTCATCATTGTCTCCTTGCACTTTTCTCTCGCCATGGCATCAAAAGACGAGGCATCTCCACGGATGAGCAACTCCATCTCATCATTGAAGTTCATCACATTCCATACAGCAGAGGGGAACTTCATCTTCACCGAGCTTTGGGGGCCCAAAAGCAGGTAAATCGACTTGAACTGTGCACCGTACTTCTGCTGCGCCTCGGCATCAAACCAGTTGACACCTCCAGCTGCAGCCTGGCGTTTGAGATCAACCAGGAAGCATTGGTTCTGCATGGTCAAATGGCCGAAGGAAACACGTAAACATGCTCTCTTATCAACAGCATCTTCTATCTCACCAAGACATTTGCTCCCGTAGTCATAAACTAACATGAGGGCAGCGTAAGTGGATGCTGTTGATGTCAAAGGAACGCCAGCAGCACCAGCGGGGTGAGCATCAGCAGGTTTAGGGGCAGGCTCAGTCAGCATTTGAGTGACCACAGCACGCGAAAGGGCATCGGATACCATCTCAAAGAGAGGCCAGGTGACATGCAAGTAATTGTAGAGTTTTTGAGCGTACCCGTTGGCACCCAAAGGCATAGTTTCACGGGTCCGCTTTTGGAAGAAGCCCACAATGGGAAGGAAAATAGATGGGGCTCCTTGGAATGCAACAAGAAGAAGGGCCATAGTGTCCTGAAACAGTCTGTGATTGGTGGAAATCATATCCATCGACATGATATAGGTGAGCAGCCGAAGAGGTAGCCATTCTTCGCCATACGTCTCGCCTTTGCGCATAGGCGCAAGACCTCCCGCACTAGGGATAAGGTCACCCGGAACGTCCTCATATGGGCTGAGAAGGTGTCGTCTAACCCTTTGCAGCACCTCACGTGCTTCATATTCGAACTTTCGACATTCATGGAAAGAGAAATGCAGTCTTTGGAAACAATATTGACACTTTTGTTGTGTTTCCCATCCTCCGCCATATTCATCTCTTCGCAGAGGGCCCACAGGTAGCCGGCAAGCATGACACGAAAAGCTTCCGTCAACATCGTAAACTTTGCACTTGTAACAGTCACAGTCAAATGGCAGCGTGTCCATGGTATTGATCTTATGCAATGGATCAGAGTACATTGCGTAGTTAAGTGTGATTTCAGTCGAATATGCGCTAGTATCGCTCTCCACATCTACACAAAGATGTTTGCCCTCATCCGAATCACGAAGATACATCACAGCTGTGGGGGCACACGAGTGGTTGACAAAAGCCAGATCTGCGTCAAAAACAGACACATGAGGTTGTGCGCCAACAGTACCAACGTATAAAGTATGGTTTTTAAGTGCCATGATCATATGCCTCAATTGGTCTCTGTTCAAGCCACTTGCCTCAATCCACGGCGCGCTGTTCAGCAGCGACTCAGGCATGGCAGCCTCCAAATTATTGCTGAAGCACCTATACAGTACTCCTGCAATTTCGTCCGCCATAGCATTCAAAGTCTCACGAGTAGGCGATTTGTAGTTTCCTTCAGTGTGCATCTGAAATATCTTGGTACGCAGATCTGTGTCCTGGGCCATGGCAAAAGTTGTACGAACAATAAGCGCCAAACTCACACCGGGCAATAATGGGGTGGCCCAGTTACTAAAGATCTTGCATTCATACTTGTGATGCTCCGTCCAGTCTGATTTTTGACATTCTGCACGGCAGTACATGGCTAGACCACAACCTCCACACCGTAACAGACGAGCAACACCCTGGTGAGACCGCTTGCTCTTGACAGCAAAGCAATGGAAACAGACAGCCGGCGATGGCGACCCCTCTCCTGTCCCCTCTGGACACCAGTCCCTTGGTACCATCACAGTTGGCGTCCCGTAGAAGACATTTTGATTTGTGCTGCCCTGAAACTGAAACACACCAAATTGTGCTTCAGGATCCTTATCGTCGGGGCTTTTGTTGAGAAAGGCTCTTTGGCCAATAATGCAGTCTTTGCTGAGCATTCGTTGGTGATGTTGAAACTCTTGGTGTTGTCCTGCAAGAGGCAGCTGAGAAGTAAAATAATTAGTAAGGCGAAACAAACCAGGTGGCTGTTAAACTACGCTATAATACAGAAAGAGTCAAGTCAACGCGTATCTATGGAATGATGGTCAATATTTATCTTTCACTTTTCTATTGTTAGTTTGTCTAACAGTAGAAATATTGCGGGGTCAAGGGAACAGAGGATATTTTTTAAAATCACGTGATCATACCGACAGATAATCAATGCAAGTGTAAGTTTTCATGTCCCAAGGCACTCAGCTGGTTGCTTACTCAGCAAAAATTAATAAATAACATCAACAGAAAATTCATACGGAACAATGAGAATGTGAAGTAAAATAGGCTCGAATGGAATCTAAATAACACGTGTACCATCTATTTGTCAAAAATATGGTTCTGTAAATTAGTCTGTACCAGGTACGATACGATACAGTACAAGTAGTTTCGGCGCACTTCCTAAACCCAAGCTCCTTCCGGTTGTCCTGTTAAACTCAAACAGTTGCCCCACATCATTTCACCTCAACATCTACTAATTACACAACAATGGCTTCTGTTATCAAGTTCGGTGCTTTCCCTGTGACCAAGCAGGTGAGTATGAGTTATTATTGGGCGAATTGACTTCTTTGACACACTTTTTACTAACTCCAGGTTTTCTACGTGAGTACTATGCCACCCATTGCTGGCTAAGTTGAACATAACCCCGCCTCAGCAAAGAGCTACAATTCCGAACTGTCAGCATTTGATATCAACAATTAATGCATCGGTGCTAGATGTGGCCCACGAAACATATCTTGACCATTCTTCACTTATTTACGGTTCCATTCGAATGTATCAGGCCGAGATTTTACACCCGTGATTTTACAGTTACGAGTTCGGCCCAAAACTACCTGTTGTGGCAGATTGCGAGCTCCCCAGAGGGCCTCCTTAAAACCAGGCGCGTTTATTGCGCGCTGTCTGCTACCACAGCATACCCCCGATGACAAACTAACCCAGAAAACTCCCTTCACCTTCGCCTTCGTCAACCTCATGCCCATTGTCCCTGGACATGTGCTGGTTTCTCCCCTTCGAGTTGTTGACCGAGTCTCTGACCTGACCGAGGAGGAGGCCTCTGACTTCTTCCTCACCGTCAAGAAGGTTGCCGCTGTTATTGAGAAGGAGTACCCCGCCCAGTCTCTCAACATTGCCATCCAGGACGGACCCCTTGCCGGCCAGACCATCCCCCACGTCCACTGTCACGTTATTCCTCGTGTTGCCGGCGACCTGGAGTCTGTCGACGCTATCTACCGAAAGATGGACGCCAAGGAGTACGATCAGCAGGAGGGTTTTGCCGCTGCTAAGAAGCTCTACGACCGGGACGCTTTCGCTGGAGGTATCGATGCCGGAACTCCTCCTCGATCTGCTGAGGACATGGAGGCTGAGGCCCTGAAGCTCTCTAAGAACTTCGAGTAGGTAATATGATTTGTGTGATTGACTTTGTTTTGTTGTTTTGTTTTTATTGCTCTTACTGACACAGCATTAAATCCCGAGCCTAGATGTTCCAGGCTGCCTTATCAACAGAGCTCGAGTTATAGATAGAAGATACTTGTAGTGAATATATATTGAAATTTGAGAATGTTTCTCCAACCCTAAGGCAGCACCACAAATCATGTATATGTCTACTGCTTGTACTGTACCTGGTTCCTAGTAGGTACATCACCTACATGATAAATATACCAGACCTCAACATAGGTTTACCTGTCATCGGCACTGGTACCCTACCGATACGGTACTTGTACTCGTACAATAACTACTATCAAACTGAGTATCCCTAATAGACATGGCCGATCTGACAACCGAAAAGTAGTACGGGTACGATTGATGTCCATGGTATAACCACAAACATACACCAGTGGTACGCTCCTGTCCCCGTCCACTAGATCAACTCTGCAAGCTTTGCAATTCATAAAAATCCATTTTCTTTAGTATGTACACGTGTCCTCCAGTCCATTACCAGATAAATTAGTTCTGACCAGCCTTGAACAGAGCCTGAACCAAGTTTCGCTTTCGCTCTCCTCCCCAGGTCTTCTTGCCTCGAGGAATTTCTCGCACCTGCTCACCCATCTTATATCGGTAAAGCTGGGTCAGAATGTATCGTCGCTCCCGGGCCTCGATGCCCTTCTCCTTGAGCTCGCTGGAAGTGGAGTTCTGGAGCTCCTCCCAGGTCTCAAACTTCTCAGCCAGCTTGATAGTATCTCGGCCGATCTTGTTGAGGAAATCTTCAGAGGATTCAAACTTGACCTTGGCGAAGGCAGTGTGGGACGTGCTGAAACATCGCACAGCAGGGTACTGAGCCTTTGCAACCACTCTGAGCATTTTTGTTTTTCGATGTGTAGATTTAGATCACAGTCTGAAAAATGGGTATAATTTAGCTTCCTGAATCGGGGTTAGGGCATAATGGGACATCGCGCAGATTCGTTGGCACAAGCATTCCACTGCACTGACGTAATATTTTCTCCGAAGTGCTGTCTATATTGACACTTGGCATTTGGAAATATAGGATAGTATCATAGATGCTGGATTTATCTCGCCTTTCTGAGATGACGAACGTCTAAATATATATATTGTGGTTACCCTACCTCGAGAAATATTGAAACATTAAAGTTTCAGCTGCGACACGGAATTTCTGTGGACTAAGTTGTGGCAGGCACCGGAGATGTCACCTCTTCAGTTAAACCGCACACTATAGCTATCTTAAACTCTTCCCCCGTTTTCAATCGAACTCGGGGAGTGTTGACCGTACATACAGCAATACTGTAACCTTCTTAAATATCACTGAACTTGATTACCACACTCAGAAACGACGTACTCGTATCTGGTACAACAGCAGCAGGTATGAAACGGCTACAAAACAAGCAGTAACCTATGAAGTGCAACGTATTACTCAACCTGAATTCTTCTGCTTAAAATAGACAGAGTAGATATTTTGTTATTATTATAATAATGGCTGCTCGGCAACCCTCAGAATGATGGTTGTCTAGACTAAAATTAATGTTGTTCGTCACGCCTAAGTGACAATTAAGCTTACTGAGGAGTGGGGAAATGTCTTGCATACTTAACTCGGCGGGGTTGAGAAGGTTGGTACTTGTGACGAGCACAGAAGCCATTTATTCTAGCAGTATTTACGATCAGAGTCCATGAAATAGTAAATTTCAGCCCTCAAAGTGGTCAGTTGGAGTAATTTTTTCATATTCATTTACTGCCCATCTGGCATTTAGTCAGCGGAAACAACCCGTTGAATTAAATAAAGTTAGATAAAGAACTCTCTACCAAATCTTTATCAGGAGTTAATCAAAACGCATAGATGCTTTACTCGTACACATTTGCAAAACGTATATAACAACGAATACCGAACGTATCTATGGTACGAATACACAGTAGCATTATTCTTAAAATGGGGCAGCACCATAGCAGATAGTCAATTTAACATTATTCTGGTTTGTCACACACCAGTTTCTTTGTGGGAGCCATTGATGTTTTTGGAGTATAGCTAGCTATACTTTTTTATAGTCTGGCGTCTATTTTATGTCTCGCTCCATTCCAGAAATTGCAGGGAAAGATATCAATGTCACATCAAGTCATTCCCACAATAATTTTTCATTTGACAGGCACCTACTGGTACGATACGAGTATTACTATACAGTAGTGTACCGAACATGAATTAGGCATGGACTCGCAATACGAAACCTTTACAGCTCGTCAAGAGTGGTTAACAAATCGATCGGATTGGGAGACAATAACAACGGTTGTTTCGAGATGGTCCTCAAGATGCCCGAGAATTCTCCACCGCATTCTTGTTAGGCCGGAAATTAGGAAGCCCGCTATTGCGCTATCGCAAATAGGCAGGTAGCTATTTTAGCCGATGTTAGTCCAACCATGGGCCCAGAGTGTCTTTTAGAGACAAGCGACGCGGCTCATCTGTTGTTCAACACAATGAGATATTTACTGTTACCGCATTGCAACAATTAGAAACAACTCGGGTAAGTTTCTTCAACCCGGTGGTTGGCCCTATTCCCAAAACGGCTTCATAAAACGGGTAATGCTGTATAGTCGAGTTCAATTGCGTTTGTTGATTTTGTAGTGACCCAGTCAAACAGACACCGAAGGCCACACTACACTGGTTTGGTACCAGCGCAGCAGACAATTTTTCATTACATTATATTGAAGAGTATCAAAGATGTTGACCGCGCTCGAACAATGATATTGCAATCCCTTTCTTGTCACCCGTGGTCTGTTCCTATCCCACAGCAACCCGAGATGGGTCTTCTGCAGATGGTTAGTGCAAAACGAAAGAAGTGGCTTTTTAACGAGCACCGTATCCACTCGTAAGATCAGACTGGAGTTGACCTGGGTCTCAAGACTAATTGTTTCACCCACCCCCTGGGCGTGATGCAAGAATATTAGTCCAATGACATACTTTTTCGCTGTAGTTTAATACGATAGCTAGCGCAGAAGATGAGTATAAACGTCTTACAGGTGCTGCTGTTGGTAAAAAATACTTGCGAGGGTTCACTATAAACACTTGTTCCGCCTGATAGCTCCACCGTGACACATGGTCAGAATACGTTAGCACCAAGCTCTTAGTCTCCCGATGTCTCCAGGGGCCAAGTGTGGTGATATAACGCCCGGAGAAACTCCGAACTGTGATGATTTGGGACACAATTATCTCGAGAGGTCTTAAAAAGGTCTGTTGTCACGAAATTTTAAGAAACTGCGAGTTGATTTTGTTGTGTGTCTACTTCGGTGGATCGGCGCCTATACCTTAGGCATGCACAAATCGGTTGAACCCATCCATGTAATGTATTGAAATATATAAATACGAGCAGGCTTCCGCAACTCAGGCGTCGTGGGGTCGCCCAGGAACAGCACTGTACCAGGAATATACTTTTGATGCGTGATGTTACAGTAATTACTCGTACAGTTCCGGTACGTATAAATTGGCAATATTTTATGTCCTTCCTTTGATTATGTTTGCTCCATAAGTTGAAGGGTTCAAAGGAACGTCCTTTTCGGGGCTATGCTTGGGCGGCAAGACGTTGATTCTTTTTAGACCAGGTATTTCCCCACATCCAGAGGCACCCTCTAACAATATTAATATCGTATCTAACAAAACATCATGTGTGGGGAAACTTGAATTCCAGTTTCTGTTTCACCGTGCTATTAAATGATGGTACAATTGGAATTTCTGATGGATAGCCAAAGTCAGAATAACTTCATGCTAACGAGAGTTAAATTGCATAGCTGTGGCACTGATACACAAGCTAAAGCAACCTCTTGCTGAGTTATGACTTTATCGCTAACCCTACCAGCGGAAAGACGCGTAGAGTAGCTCTAACAGAAGCCTTCAAATATGAAACCGTGGGGACGATCCGGCACCAGGGGCCTTACTCTAGCCATTCTGGATGCCATAGTGTGGATTTGTTTCTTTCTTCACAGGAAAACGTGTGCTGATCAAGGTTAAAGCATTGGCCCGTCTGTATGGTATTAAGACCACCACCAAACTGGCACGCAGCAGCAGATCATACCAGGTAGTGGGAAGCGAAAATATTGGACATTTACTGCGGGCGGATCATGGTGCGTTCTGTTGCGATTGTTATTGTTTAGCACATAATAAGTCCGTAATACAATTATGGCTGGATCAAAAACCACGTATGTGACCACGTTTATAGACCGTCACGCGTAACAGTTCATATTCTGGAACCATCATCCCCACTCCCTCAAGTATTGGCACACTCCAAGTGTCATCGTTTGCTTTTCTCTTTTTCCTATTTGATTCTGAGTTTTTTTTCCACGCCAACTGATATCCCCTTACGTTCCCCCTCATCACCTGGTGAGGCAAAACTGTAAGGTCAAAGCTTAAAGTGACATCACAGCTGCACGAAGGACCAGGGCTTAAAAGACGGGCTGGTGCTTGTGATTTAAACCTGGACAAATCTCAGCTTGCTTGAAACTTTGGCCACAAGCAATTTCGAGAAAGCCATACAAACAGGTTCCACCCTACAGACGCTTCTTCCACCTTTACCCCAATCAGTGCTTTTCATTTTCACCGTCCCTCCCTTGCGTCATCCTTGCGCAATCATCTTCATCTGCGACATTAGGTACATACAACACCTACAGCACAGGTTTCAGACTGTCGACAAAAAATATTGTCAGGACCGCTGCAAAGTAACGGTTTGCTACAAGATACACAGCTAAAACAAAGGACTTTGATTCGACAGCTCCGCTACTCTACTAAAAACGGTACAACTACACCCGCCGCAAGCCGTCATTGCTTCCTATAGGCTGCCTTTTTTCGGCGTCTTATAGCCCAGCCCAACTCCTGAATCGACCTGTCGAAGTTGGCCCCAAAAAAACGGCACAGCAAGATTTCACACGACCTGCGGAGTTTACAGCTCACCGATCGTGACTGTTGACGCAACCAGTCGCATTTTTATTTTCTTCTAACAACAGGTTTAGCGCACTTTACTGCTGCAAAAGACATGACCATGGATACACAGTACTACAAATCCCGGGACAAGAATGACTCGGCACCCAAACTCGCTGGTATACGGTATGCTCCACTATCAGTGCCATTACTAAACAGATGTGAGACTTTCTCGTTGGTTTGGCATATCTTCAGCATCCCCACCTTCCTTACGATTTTCATGCTATGCTGCGCTATTCCCCTGCTGTGGCCTTTTGTCATTGCCTATGTTGTGTACGCCGTGAAGGACGATTCTCCATCAAACGGAGGAGTAGTGAAGAGGTACTCGCCAATCTCTAGAAACTTCTTCATTTGGAAGCTGTTTGGCCGATACTTTCCCATCACTCTGCACAAGACTGTTGATCTCGAGCCCACACACACATACTATCCTCTGGAGGTTCAGGAATACCATTTGATCGCCGAGAGATACTGGCCTCAGAACAAGTACCTCCGGGCTATCATCACCACTATCGAATACTTTCTTCCGGCATTCCTCAAGCGTTCGCTCTCGATCAACGAGCAAGAGCTGCCCGCTGAGAGAGATCCCCTTCTGTCTCCTGTGTCACCGAGCTCCCCCGGCTCGCAGCCAGACAAGTGGATCAACCATGACAGCAGATACAGCCGTGGAGAGTCGAGCTCAAATGGACATTCCACAGGCGCGGAAACCAATGGCAACGGCACAGCTAATCGACGACCTCTGTCTTCTGCCTCTGCTGGATCCACTGCATCAGACTCAACTCTTCTGAACGGATCTCTCAACTCGTACGCCAACCAAATCATTGGAGAGAATGATCCCCAGCTTTCTCCAACAAAACTTAAAGCCACCGGTAGAAAGTACATCTTCGGTTACCACCCTCATGGCATTATTGGAATGGGTGCTTTTGGTGGAATTGCTACAGAAGGAGCTGGATGGTCAAAGCTCTTTCCCGGTATCCCTGTATCCTTGATGACCCTTACAAACAATTTCAGAGTGCCTCTCTACAGAGAATATCTAATGAGCCTCGGCGTGGCCTCTGTCTCTAAGAAGTCTTGCAAGGCTCTGCTCAAGCGAAACCAATCGATCTGCATTGTTGTCGGCGGTGCTCAGGAGAGTCTTTTGGCCAGACCCGGCGTCATGGACCTGGTTTTGCTCAAGCGAAAGGGCTTTGTGCGGCTCGGTATGGAGGTCGGCAACGTGGCCCTCGTGCCCATTATGGCATTCGGAGAAAATGATCTCTACGATCAGGTCAGCAACGATAAGTCGTCCAAGCTGTACCGATTCCAACAGTTCGTCAAGAACTTCCTTGGCTTTACATTGCCCTTGATGCATGCCAGAGGTGTCTTCAACTATGATGTTGGTCTCGTTCCTTACAGACGACCTGTTAACATTGTTGTGGGTTCTCCCATCGACCTGCCACACCTGCCTCACCCTACCGATGAGGAGGTTTCGGAATACCACGACCGATATATTGCTGAGCTCCAGCGAATCTACAATGAGCACAAGGATGAGTTTTTCATCGACTGGACTGAGGAGGGCAAAGGTGTCCCTGATTTCCGAATGATTGAGTAAAGAAAATGGCCCGGGATAATGGCAGGTATAGCTAATGAGTATATTATTGTAACGCTGGCAAGCACTGTTGTATGCAGCTGGGACACAATGCTTGACCTGTTGTATGGTTGTATTTCGAAATCTATACTAATAATTCTATTGCTCTGTTGAGTGAGCATAATAAATACTGTTGAAGAGTGGTGTGTAGAACGCCTATTCAATGGCGCTTTCGTCTGGTGGGGATCCCTCAACTGTCGGGAGTGCAGCAATAGGAGCGTCTGGCTCAAGCAATCCATTGTGAACGGCCTTAACACTGTCGACAATAACTGCATCAACGCCATGCTTGATCTGAGTCTTAGCGATCTCTGGGTTGTTGTTAAGCACTCCATACGATACACACACCAGTCCAGCCCTTTTGACGACTTGGATGAGTCGGGGACACATCACAAAGGGGCTGCACTCAGACACAAGTCCCAATAAACTCCAATCCTTGCAGAAACGAATAGCTTCTTGGAGCGATGATGCTCGAATATCGTACATGGGGGAAGTTCCAGCCTCCGTGAGGAAAAGGGTAGGGTAACCAACCGGGTTGACCTCAGTCTTTCCGATCATGGGAACTCCACCTTGCTTGTGGTTCAACATCAGACAGACGTCAGGATGGAACGAAGAGAAAATGATCTCTCGATTGGCAGCATACTCAAAGACACACTCAAGGACTTTATCGGCCCAGATGTTCAAGTCAAGGGCAAACTCCTCCATCTCTTCGGCCTGACCCTCATCGAGCATGGGGTACTTACATTCAATGTTGCAACCAACGTTGGGTGGAAGCGACTGCAGAACTTCCCGTAGTGTAGTAAAAGGTGCTTGGATCGAAATACCTCGAGAATTACCCTTAAAACCCTTCATCTTATAATCACGAGTGTACTTCATTCGATGGGTAATGTGGTCATCTGCATCTGGGTCATCCTCCTGTAGCGTACCAAAATCAGAAATCTTGTCTCCCTCAGAAACACGCTCTAGGCCGTCAGAGACAGACAAGGCTCGATGACGGTGTGTTCTACCGACATCAAGAGATTCAGAACGTTTGGGAACACCTCTGTGTCCCTTTCGCCGATTGGTGTGTTTTGGCGGAGGGGAATGGAGAGAAGAGAACTGCTCTGCTGTCAAAGCATGCATAGGAACATCAATGCCAGCTTCAGACACCAAAAAGTCATGGTAGATGACGGGCTGAAAGTCTTTGGTGAGCTGAACGTCAAATTCCACGTGAGAGGCACCCAGCTTCGACGCCAAGAGGAAAGAATCAAGTGTGTTTTCACCCATTTGAAGCTGTTGTTGCAACTCGTCTCGCCCCCGAGGATTCGTATTTTTACCCAAACCACGGTGCCCAATGACCCGCGTAGCCAGGGAGTTCCAGTACTCTGCAGAACGAACCTTCATGTTGGGGTGGGCGAATGGAGTCACAACAAGGACTCGGAAACGAACCGAGCCAACAATAGCCATGCTGCTTCGCTCGATAAGAGGAACCTCATGTACATCTCGGAGACATCGTCGTCCCGATTGCTCAAGAGGATCAAGAGACTTCACAGACGCTACACCGCGAGCAAGTGAGTGTCGCGCATCTGTTGCAGCATCATCTCTAGAGGGAACCAGGTCAAAAACCACTTGGACCTTGGAGGCATCAGCAGTGTAAAATCTGATGGGCTCGGTGGTGTGTTCTTCTACTGGCAGCTCCACGGCGCCACCGTCAATCTCGTCGTAGGGTCTGGTTGGGTGGCCATCAGGCTGATCTACCTTGGTAGCTCGGACGACAAGAGTAAGGTGGGTGTCGAGATCAGAAAAGGGCTTGGCATCGACTGTGACAGAGGGTCGAAGGTCCCGTACATCAGTGGAGCCCAGAGTGACCAGGACGAGGGTCTTGTCAGGGTGGCTAATTTCTACAGTAGGTTTCACCTTGGGCTTGTCCGGGGTGTGAGCAAGAGAATCGTCGAGTTCCTCATCAGGGTCGACACCCAAAGGAAGCTTAGCCATGATCATTCTAGACAGATCAATGTGGCCCCGGAAAGCTGCTGTTTCGTGTGCACGCCAGCCATCGTTGTCTCGTCGGAGCAGATCACACTCTGGTAGGTCCATAAGATGTTTGGCGACTTCACTGTTACCCTCAGCGGAAGCTGCAAATAAAGGAGTCCATCCACGGGATGATTCGGCCACTGAGACCTGTGTAACATCATGTGAAAGAAGAATCTTTAGAGTCTCCAGAAGGTTCATCTTAGAACAGACATAGAGGGGTGTCTCACCTTCTCGATCCTGGAAGCCACATGTAAGACCATGGTCTAGCAGAACCTTGACAACCTCAGAAAAGTTCTGTCGCGAAGCTGAGAGGACAAGAGCCCCATCTGTCAGTTTTGGAGTAGTGTCGCAGATAAATTTGACACATCTGACATGGCCTCCAAGAACAGCCAGATGGACTGGTGTGAGGCCCTCGCAGTCCTGGAACGCCAGGCCATCCAGTGGTGTCGAGGCAGTGATGGCGCCCCAATCTTTAAGGGACGTCAAAATTGCTTTCAGGAACTCCAACAGGCCAAATTGACAAACGTAATGGAGAGGTGTTCGACCATGAGAATCAGGAGAAGATAGAGCCTCCCGCTGATCCGGTTTCATAGCGCTCAGAAGAGTTTTAAGAGCCTCTGTAGAGCTCTTTTCACCATGATGGGTGCCAATATGAAGCAAATATCGATGGATAACATTTCTGTGAGAAACATCATTATCGAAAGCAGGAAGCCATTCAACCAACTCACGAATACAAGGCAGGTTGGCTCTGCTGACAGCTCGGTACAAAAGTGAGTTGAGTGTCTGGGTAGTCAACTGGCCTTTTTCGTTGGCCTTTTCAAGAAGATGGTGAAGATGGGGCGAGTCTCTAGGTCTGTCAATGGCCGATGCTGCCTCGGTTACGTCACTCTCAGGCGTCGTCATAATCAAATTCTCGGTAGAGATAGTAGCACCTCCAATGATTCGCTTCATCTCATCTAGCTCAGACGAGGAGCTAACAGCTGATGCTGCCGTACTCCTGAGTTGCTCTGGCGTCTCGGTGCCCAACTGCTTCAGGTAGCCATCAACGACGGCTAGACGAGTGTCAATATCAGCACCCGAGGCAAAATGCTTCTTCAAAATCTTGATGCCCCATTTGTCACCATAGTTTGCTCCACTTTTTTTGTCGAGCTTCTTAAGAATCTTACGGAAGCCGCGTCTGTTAACTTCAGCATACCATCCCAATTTTCGAAGATGGGTTTTCAACTCAACCAACGTATCGCGGAGCTCAACGCAGCCATCCTCATCCAAGGTGGCGATGGATGATAGGGGGTGTCGCTTCTCCAACACAGCCAAATCACCAGAATATACATCGAATCGCTTGTTGAAGAAGTCTTCGACCTTCAAAGCGTTGTTATCGAGACATTCTTGAAATTCTGAATTAGTAATTGCCTTAGATCATCCCATCTTAGTTGGACCGAAGATGTATTGCAAACCACAAATGGCGGTACCAGTCCAACAGCCATCTTAGTCACAGCGCATAGCAAGTAGTCATGAGGCGTGTGACAAGACAGTTTACTCAACTGCTGGGCACGTCGCCCTAGGATGCGTCAGCGTTAAGATCTTCGTGCGCATGGCGCAAGATCGTCTGTCACTTAAGAGAGCACCCGTTACCACAAAACCTGTCCTCGATAAACGCCAACACCCTTCTAAAGTCACACTCACCCCTGAAATCATTCTCTGTTGGGGTCTCACTTCTCTCGATTCCAACTCTGATGAGCTTCTTGAGCGTTTTATAATCAATGTAATGGGGTCTGTTGTTAGCCCAGTCTAACTGCGACGTTGCTGGTTCGTTCGTTCATCGGTACTCACGCCCACTCGGGAACCTGATTTCGGCTCAAGCTGTGTTAATTCAAGTCACGTGGATATGGCACACGACAACTGTCCATTTATAATGGTGCTACGTCCATGACGTCACTGCTGGATTGCTGTCTGTGTAGTAGTGGCCTTCCTCCGTCCATTTTTCGTACTCACTTCTTGCCAAATTTCATCACTGATGTGAATCACCTGGCTGGGGTGTGGTGATAGAACGCCGATAGACCTGGTGTGTGAGTGCTCTAGACGTCGTGCTTGATACACATGGAGACCAGAATTTATTTAAGGTTTGCTAACATGCACCGTGTGCTGCAGCATGCAGGTTTGATTGGGTGACCAGGGAAGACAGAAAAATGTAAAGCGAGTTTAGCGATCCCGGGGAAAAAGACGCTAAAATATTCTACACCCAAAGAAAACTTGAGATCACCTCTGAAAAACTAAGGCAGAGTCTTTTTTCTTTTTCTCAAGTATTAGATGTCGCCGTTACATTTGACCATGACGTAATGTCCCAAGCTTAAGTGCGTTAACTTCTATATCAGATACTGGATTCTTCCCAAAATGTCAATTGATCCGTCCTACTGCAGTTCTAAGTGGTGACAGGTGTCAGGATGGGAGGATAGACGACAGCCGTGGCACCAATGAATCACCGAACCAAATAACACTAGGGTATAAAGATCACCAGCCGAGGTTTCGCCAGGTCCGAGTAATCGTTTAAGATTATACAGTGGGTTCCCCACTTGGTTTTCCATTGTTCTCCAGGAATAAGGTTTTTTCGGAATTTGCGATGCGGCTTCATATTTTTTCTGTACGCTCGAACAACTGGATGATGTGCCTTAATTGAGCACCCATCAATGCAAGTCAGTGATACGGTACATTTTTGAACTTACAACAGTACAGTACCAGGTACAGTTCGTACTGTACCGGTAGCTACAGATACCATACTTTAGCATACAGCACACCGTGCCCTCTTATTGGTTGGGGAACTGGTGTCCATATCTCTTAAACCGAGACACTAAATTGTTGATTCAACCCTTGCATCTATTACGAGTACGAGAATGTAGTACAGTATGAATTGTAGGTACCGGTAGTATACGAGTGCAGTAATTACGAGTGCAGTAATTACGATGCAGTAATTATCGTATTGTAATTACGGTACACTGTAGCTACAAGTAGCTACTGGTAGCTATTCGTAATCCATATTCTATTACCCCTGGTCTAATATACAGCCCTGTGCCTGTATAGTTGTGCATAAATGCTTAAAAGTTACTCTATATAAAAATACTGTGCTCATAAATGTGTATCATTTTTTAGACGTTAGGGCAAAGTCCGTCATATTTGACCTGCTGGTTCACCTCCTCAACACTGGCTGAGATAAACTGTCGAGTCTCAAGGGCAAGCCAGACCTTCAGCATTGAGACCATATCTTCGTTGCTGAAGAGAGCTCGGCCGTCCCCTGAGTGGGTACCCAATTCTCGCAAAACAGGAATGGCATTCTTGAAAAGATCCAAATCGGGGTTAAGCTGTCTGCCAATACCCTCTAACAACAGAATCGAAAGAATTACTGTGATAAAATCAGGCTCCATTCGCACATGGTGTTGACGCACCATGGCAAGGACTTGTGTCAACAGATCACCAATCTTGAAGTTTCCAAGCTTGAACGTTCGGCTTTTCATTTGGGAAACAAGCTTACCAACCTTCAGAGCATAGGTTTCAGGGTCAATGACAGTTTCAGGGGTTCGTGATCTCTGTACCATCAGGTCACCAGCCTTGTAACCATCAAATTCGGCAAGGGCCTTGAAAAGATCGATGAAGTTTCGTCTGTTGAGCTCGTTGAGTTCAGTCACAAGGCCAGCATCAATCATGCATAGCTGGGCATGGTATCCATCTGCCTTGAGCCTCTCGACCTCCTTGTTCCACGCCTTAGCGTCATGGCTGAGTGTTTTCAGATGGTCATTCACCTTCTGCATCTCAATGTAGTCTTCATGAGCATTATTGTGGTCACCAAATCCAAGATGGTGCATCATGGATTCGGGCTTGTATAGTCTAACAAAGATATTTCCGGGGTGGAGATCTGCGTGAATGAAGTTGTCGATGAGAAGCATTTGCAAGAAGGCATCTAGGCCCTTGTTGGCGATCTCTTTATCGAATCCACCACCGTCCTTTGCTCTCTCGAGGAACAGATGAACAGGGATTGCATCAATGTACTCTTCCACAAGCACTTCCCGGGTAGTGAATTCCATAAATGCGTGAGGGAAGTGAATATCGGCCTTATCTTCGAAGTTCTTATTGAAGACCTCGAGGTTCTTGCCCTCGATCTGTAGATCCATCTGCAAGCGCATCATGCCAGCAAACTGCTCCACCTCCCCAGGTAACGAGAGCCATTCCATAGTAGGTACTGCATTGATGATGTTCGCAAAAAATCTCATAATGCTCAGATCACGCTCGACAATCTGGGAAACTCGGGGATGCAGGACCTTGATGGCCACCCAGCCCGATGGACTTCTATCACCCTTCTTCTCTGCGGAGTTCAATGCCTTCTGGGAAAGCTTACCCTTGTAAACCTGAGCAATGGCACCGACACCCAATGGCTTATCCACGAACTCGTCGAAGATGTCCTCAAAGGGCATGTCGAATGCTCCTTCAAGTGTCTTCTTGGTAACTCGGAGGGCATGGGCCTTGTTGTTGGAATGGAGATCACTCATTTCTTCACAAAGCTGAGGAGGGAAAATGTCTGTTCGGGAAGCAGCCCATTGACCAAGTTTGATGAACGAAGCTCCAGCACGCTCCATCATTTTAGTGAGGAAACCGTACCACCAGATTGCGGTGTATCGTTCATTATCTCTTGATTTATCTCGTGGACCAATAACGATGACAGGCAATGTAAGAAGAACAGGGGCGAAGAGGACAGAGAGATAGAAAAATCGGAACGTAGTGGCGATGGGGTCCCAGATCCAGACCTCAAGGCGGGTCAAAAGTCGTCGGAAGAAGACATACACCTTGTTGGAACTGCTCTCATAATCTGGAAGCTTCCGGTCTCTGGTCTGCATCTGAGAGTCGATGTAGAATGTTTCCTCCCGGGTCAGTTCTTGTTTGTGGTCTGGTTTATCTTGCGGTGCGTCGTTCAATGCCAAAGAGCAGCCTACCGCAAGGCCTGCCGCCATTCCAGTTGCCATTCCAGCAAGACGGAAGTTTGCGTGACGAGCGTTGGTGGGAAAAGACCTCATAGAGTGGAAGCCACGAGGACGCAGCATGGCCCTGAGAGGCACAGTCCTCAGGTAACAACGAAACATGGTGGTGGTGTTGAATACCAGGTTGAGTAACAGCGCACCAAAAGGTTGCTACTATCTGAGTTGCTGGAATTATGCATACGTTGCAGGCTTCATAGATCCACACGCATGTGTGTCCGACTATATTCCCAAGAAAGTCAGACGTCAATGTTTTGAAGAACGATTGTATTGCATTATATATCGACAGAGAATGTCGTTCCTGAAATATGCAGTAGTTTTGACAGTTGATTCGAACCCTCACTTGCTAATCACTTTCAAACTTAGTCTGTAATTTAGTTGAGATAACTATTAGCTACTCGCACTGTAGATTGAACAGTAAATAGCTACTGTAGCACACTGTGGACTTACCAAGGGTTCCTTGTAGATGAGTCGATTTTTTGTAAATAGTTAGCACCGTCTACCTGATATGCGCCTGACCAATGGCCTAAATATACAGTATTAATACACCATGATTTTGTGATAGTTCAGTGACCTGATCCATCACGTCGTTTAGGCAATAGCAAGCCTGCCTGGACGCAGACGCGAACGCGAATCATTATTCGGAGATGGGCCAAATGGAATACAGGAAAAAAAATTACCAGAATATTCTACTGTATGCCTGAAAAGTATTTAATTATTCGCACAATGGATCTACTGGTATTTTAAATAGGTTATTCGGCACGTTCCAGTATAGCTACCGTATTGTAGGAACCGTAGCTACAGTACCAGTACGATACTTTACGTACAGTACTGACCGGTATCGTGCTCGTACTTGTACCGTACGTACACTTCCCTTGCTGAAGAGGGGCTTAACTATGGTAAAACCTTATTTGGTGAATCGTGTTTCGTGTCAGTGGGCAAATGTCCCCTTAAAAACTAATTTCAGGTATTAATGGAAGAAAAAAAATAAAGAAAAAATAAAAAGGGGTTATGTTGAATAGTTGTGTTCTTTTCCAATAACTATTTTTGTCATATTAAATATGGTACAGTACGATACTCAGTGTACTTGCACCGGTAGCTATTAATGAGAAGAATTAATTAATTAACGACATTGAAAGAAACATCCTGGCCACATCTGGTCCATGCTGTACAAGTATCGTACCGGTACGAGTATTCGTACTGTATCGTACGAGTACTGTTTCCTTAAAGTAAAAAATACTAATCGTACTGTAGCACAACGGCCAGATTTCCAACAATTCTCATTCAAGCTAATGGGATGATTTGCAAAACTTCCCATTGTCTGTTCCATGTCAGGGTGAACTCCAATTGCTGCTGAATGTTGAAGGCTCTCCTGAGCTGGGGATATCGGCTTTATGGCATCATTCTATGCAGCCGGTAGGCAGATAGATAGGAGTGAAGTGTGGGGGATGGGGTTCAAGAAAGCTGCACAGGAGGAAAAATATGAACCCTGAAGTTCCACTAAATCAAAAAATCTAAATGGATAAATGTGGGGAAGTTCTATAGCCGCACTATGTTCCGTGTAACTATGTATGATGATGAGTAATAATGCCATTCTACGGCCTAGCCCAACCCCACACTCCAAAACGCACCCAAGGACGGATTAGTGCATGTAGAATGCAAGCACGGAGAAGCACTGGACCTTCTGATTAAAGTATACGATAATCTCAGTGATATTTTATCACAATCATCTAGGTATTAATTCCGCCGTCTTCTGCGATTAGTGGCGGGCATTTTGATACTACTCATTATCCACAAGAGCGTCACATTGCCCACCCAGAGGTATCATCTCCGAACCTTACTACCAGGGTACCCCACATTACCGAGACTATAAAGTATAGAACGGCCCCAGAGAATGTGTGGCTTGTATATCACAGCTTTATTAACCATGGCGACCAATACTTTTACAGACCCTCCTGTGGAGATGGCCAAAGAACGAGGTAAGACCAATTTCAATGTTCGTGATGTGACCAACTTCCTCAATGGTGGTGAGGAAGAAACCCAGATTGTGGAAGGAATCATGGGCAGCATTGAGCGTGATCCTGTACTTTCTGTTACTTCTGACTACGATTGTAACTTGCAACAGGCCCGGGAACAGACCATGGAACGTATTGCTGCCTTGGCACCTTACCTTGTCACCGACACTGAGAAGCTGTCACTCTGGAGAGCACAGCTGCACGGTATGGTCGATATGTCTACACGAACTCGCCTGTCGATTCACAACAACCTGTTTATTGGATCTATTCGAGGGTCTGGTACCCCCGAGCAGTTCCAATTTTGGGTGAAACAAGGAGCGTTGGCTGTCAAACGCTTCTATGGATGTTTCGCCATGACGGAGCTGGGACATGGAAGCAACCTGAAGGGGCTAGAAACAACCGCCACCTATGATCAGGACACAGATGAATTCATTGTGCATACTCCTCATATTGGTGCCACCAAGTGGTGGATTGGAGGAGCCGCTCACACCTCCACTCATTGCGTCTGCTTTGCCAAACTCATGGTCCATGGTAAAAATTACGGCACCCGAAACTTTGTGGTTCCTCTTCGAAACCTCCATGACCACAGTCTCAAGGTCGGTGTTTCAATTGGTGACATTGGAAAGAAGATGGGCCGAGATGGTGTTGACAATGGCTGGATCCAGTTCACCAATGTTCGAATTCCACGACAGAACATGCTGATGAGATACGCAAAGGTGTCTGACACTGGTATTGTAACGAAGCCTGCTCTTGATCAGCTCACCTATGGTGCACTTATCCGTGGTCGAGTATCAATGATCGCAGACTCGTTTCATGTCTCCAAGCGATTCCTTACTATCGCCTTGAGATATGCATGTGTCAGACGACAGTTTGGAACTTCTGGTGACACTAAGGAGACCAAGATTATCGACTACCCGTACCATCAGCGACGCCTCTTGCCTCTTTTGGCTTATTGCTATGCTATGAAGATGGGAGCAGATGAAGCTCAGAAGACCTGGATCGAAACGACTGATCGAATCCTTGCTCTCAATCCCAATGACCCTTCTCAGAAGAATGACCTCCAGAAGGCTGTCACTGACACTAAGGAGCTTTTCGCAGCATCAGCAGGAATGAAGGCATTCACTACGTGGGGATGTGCCAAGATCATTGACGAGTGTCGACAGGCCTGTGGTGGCCATGGTTACTCGGGCTACAACGGATTTGGCCAGGGCTATGCTGATTGGGTTGTCCAGTGCACTTGGGAGGGAGATAACAACGTTCTTTGTCTTTCAATGGGACGAGGTCTTGTTCAATCAGCTCTTCAAGTGCTTAACGGAAAGCATGTCGGAGCTTCCATCCAGTATGTTGGGGACAAATCGAAGATTTCTCAGACTGGCCAAGATACACCTAGGGAGAAACTGTTGTCCTCAGAGTTCCTTATCGAGGCTTTCCGAACTGCCGCCAGAAACAATATTCTCAGGACAACTGAGAAGTACCAGGAGCTCGTCAAGACTCTGACTCCCGAGCAAGCATTTGAGGTCCTTTCTCAGCAGCGATTCCAGTGTGCCCGAATTCATACCCGGCAACACCTGATCGCCTCATTCTATGCTCGAATTTCTACAGCTAAGGATGACATCAAGCCCCATCTGTTGAACCTTGCTAACCTGTTTGCCCTTTGGTCTATTGAGGAAGACACTGGAATCTTCCTACGAGAGAACATCCTCACCGCTAACGACATCGACATGGTCAACAGTCTTGTTGATGGGCTCTGTTTGGCAGTTCGAGACCAGGTGATTGGTCTCACGGATGCTTTTGGCCTCAGCGACTTTTTTATCAATGCCCCAATTGGATCATATGACGGTAATGTCTATGAGAAGTACTTCGCCAAAGTCAACCAGCAAAACCCCGCCACTAACCCCCGCCCTGACTACTACGAATCGACTCTGAAACCATTCCTTTTCAGAGATGAAGAAGACGACGAGATTTGTGATCTCGATGAATGATTATGTTTTAATTCCTAATAAATTGTGAGTTGTTAAAGGTATTACTACGGTAACGGTAATTCCTCTATATGTCTCCTGTATCATTGTATTCTCTTATTTGGATAGATCCATCCAATTAGTATTTGGTTGCTGTAGTCGTACGAAGCTACGATACCCAGTAGCTACTGTTTTTTTTTTTTTTTTTTTTTTTTTTTTTTTTTTTTTTTTTTTTTTTTTTTTTTTTTTTTTTTTTTTTTTTTTTTTTTTTTTTTTTTTTTTTTTTTTTTTTTTTTTTTTTTTTTTTTTTTTTTTTTTTTTTTTTTTTTTTTTTTTTTTTTTTTTTTTTTTTTTTTTTTTTTTTTTTTTTTTTTTTTTTTTTTTTTTTTTTTTTTTTTTTTTTTTTTTTTTTTTTTTTTTTTTTTTTTTTTTTTTTTTTTTTTTTTTTTTTTTTTTTTTTTTTTTTTTTTTTTTTTTTTTTTTTTTTTTTTTTTTTTTTTTTTTTTTTTTTTTTTTTTTTTTTTTTTTTTTTTTTTTTTTTTTTTTTTTTTTTTTTTTTTTTTTTTTTTTTTTTTTTTTTTTTTTTTTTTTTTTTTTTTTTTTTTTTTTTTTTTTTTTTTTTTTTTTTTTTTTTTTTTTTTTTTTTTTTTTTTTTTTTTTTTTTTTTTTTTTTTTTTTTTTTTTTTTTTTTTTTTTTTTTTTTTTTTTTTTTTTTTTTTTTTTTTTTTTTTTTTTTTTTTTTTTTTTTTTTTTTTTTTTTTTTTTTTTTTTTTTTTTTTTTTTTTTTTTTTTTTTTTTTTTTTTTTTTTTTTTTTTTTTTTTTTTTTTTTTTTTTTTTTTTTTTTTTTTTTTTTTTTTTTTTTTTTTTTTTTTTTTTTTTTTTTTTTTTTTTTTTTTTTTTTTTTTTTTTTATAATCACTAATAGTACGATACCATTACCGGTACAGTACTAATATATGATATTACTGTAATTGCAGTCGAATTTGATATTAACCTGTGAAATTCTTACAAAACAGTTGTGTTTTTGGATATTTATTACTTCACTACAGTATCGTACGATACACATACGCATTGTTTCAGTCAAGAATAATAACATCAATTAATCATCAATAGCAACCATAAAATAAAATCCTTCATCCATAGCATACCTAATCTCTCAATTCCTCCATAAATCCCACCACTCTTCTCGCTTCCACAACTCTCAGCTCCTCGTCGGCAGACTCGTGAAGACCCAGCCAAGTAGCATCCTGAGCCGGCAACTCATGGGTCCACGTCTGGAAATCAGAAACACGTGATCCAGTAGTCAGCTTACATGGTCCAAGGTCACGCGGATCATTATCAAAGAAGTCGACGGTCATAACCTGTTGAACCATTTTCTGCAATCTTGACAAATCAGCAGCAATATCAATCTTGGCACTGTAGATATCTGAAAGCACGGAAACAAGAGCATGCCAAGGAATGGACTGGGGAGAAATATTATCCCGCTGTCCACTCACATGACGCACCCATCCACCAATAGCCCTCAAGCTTGCTGCCAGGTCTCCTTCGTGGAAGCCATAGTTCTTGGCAAATCCCAAAGGAACAAAACGAGCCAAATCCACAATGCAGACGTGCAACCAGCTGGCCAGGAAGTTGAGACGAGTAAGTTCGACCGGCTTGACGTCCTTGGTATCGCGCCAGACCAAATCGAGGCCGGCCTTCACGCCCGAGCTTGTCTCGCAGGCAACCAGGCGGCTCATCAGCAACAAAGTGCTAGGAACCACATCACACGATGCCTCGTCAAACGAGACAAACAGTCTGAAAGAAGCATGATGTCGGCCAACATTAAGTCGCAGCCATTTCTCCAACTTGGTCAGCCACTGTCGTTCCAAATGGGCGTTCTGTACAAGAACCCACCCACCAGACTGAGAAGCAGACTGGATCATCTTGTCGGCTGTGTTCTGAGACTCCAACGAACCCATGGAAACAGTTTGGGTGGCTGTTCCAGTCTTTTGGGCAATATCTCGGACCAAATGAGTAGCATCTGCACCACCACGGCTGACCATCATAATGAGATGGTTGCCATCCTTGACGGTCTCATCCAGAGTCTCGCTCTGAAGGTCACCAAAGTGATGACCTCTAAGCGACGAAATGATCTGAGTGAGATCCTCGGTGGCAGTTACCTGATCTCGCTCGCCTGTGAAGGCCTCGATGACCAGCAAGCAGAAGATGTATCTATCCTTGTAGAACAGAGCAGACGACACTTGCTTGTAGACAGCAGTGAAAAGCTGCTTGGTCAGAAGTTGAACATCATCACAGTCAATAGAAATGACCTCTAAAAAGACGTGCAAGAAGAACTCCAGGGAAAACTTGTACACCTGATTGACGTTGCTGAGTTTTTGCAAAACGGCAAACAGACGTGTGGCTGCTTGGGCCAGAGGATCGAATTGTTTGGTGATCAGATCCACATGGCCCAAGGCTTGCTGGGCCTCCTCGCCCTGTTGAGTTAGATGTCTAGCCTCTTGTTTGAGTTTCTCGAGCTTGACCATGACAGCGTTGTTGCCAAGGATATCCTCAGAATCAGCAAGCGACGCCAAAAGATCGGCTTCAAGAGCCCGCAAATTGGCCTGGCACTCGTTCTGGAGTTTGATGAGCGACTTCCGCTTCTCATCAACATCAGGACGTTTCTTGGCGAGCACGTGACTGCTAAGCTGTCTTTCTAACGATGCATCAGTCACAGTAAAGTTGACACGGGTGGTTCTGGATGTCACATGTGCAGAAAAGCTAGTAGCAGATGAATCTCTCGAAAGCAAAAACAGTCTGAAGTTGGAGTTGAAATCGATCAAACTCTTACCCAGTTGAATAAGGGTTCGCCCGCCCGTCTTGTGATATTCCTTGTTGAGCACAGGGTTGATGACAGGGTCGAGATACTCTGCATCAGTAATGAGAATCACTTGGCCAAAACGAAGGGCCGTCTCCAAATGTTTAACAAACGCCGAGTCCAAGAACGAAGTGATGACTGGCTTGTATTGCTTGATCAAAAACTGACGTATTCGGTCGGTGGGGTCAATGATCAGCGGGTATGTAGAGGCAGACTCCACAATGACAGCATTCTCCACAGACAGGGGGTCTCGAGAAGGAAGGTGAGACAGGTCGGGAGTATCAAGGAACGCCAAAATCTCATCCTGAGTAGGAAGGTTGTACTTGACATTCAAGCCATCGAGCTGAGTGAGAACAGCGCGCAACAATTCGCCTCGCTGTTTCTGACTCAGCCCACCCCATCTGGCCAAAGCAAAGCCACAGATGAGACAGTTTCCAGCCAGGTTGGCCAGTTTCGAATCAAAATCGACAATAGACTTAGCCCATCGCTGTTTCTCGTCACTGAGTGACGTCACCAGATCTCGAGATCGGGTAATTCGCTCTCCAACAGTCGCTAACTCATCCTTGAGTCGCTCACTCTCACCAATCAATCCAGCATACTCAGTTCTGTAGCCCTCAATCTTGCCCTCTAGCTCGTCAATCATATCACAAATGGCAGTCGCCTGAGCCTGTGTCTGTTGAGACTGGTGACGAAGCATCTCAACCTCCTCCTTGAGGGGAGAAATTCGCTCCAGGATCTCGCAGTATCGAATCTGAGCCTCGACCCACTGCAGTAGGGGTCCACAGGCCTTGGAGGCTCGGTTGGCAGCCTCATAGGTGTAGTTCTCTCGAGACAAGTACTCTCGCTGCATAGTGAGACGCAATCTAGAGTCCATCTGAGAAGAGTCAAAGTTGACAATGGAAGAAATGAAGTCATCCCGACGAATTATGGCCTGGACGTCACGCCAAGAAGATGTCTTGTATCCCAGAATAACACAAACACTCTCCATACAAAGCTTGATAGTTTCGGGAGGGTTCAACATGGAACGCAACTCGGTAAGATGCTGCTTCTTGATGTTGGAAACAGACTTCTTGGCCGAGATAACTGCAGGCTCTGCCAGAGCCAGATCTTTGGCAACAATCTCCTGTCGTCTAGCAATCTCCTCCTTCTGGCTCTCCAGGGACTCCTGGATCTGTAAACTGGCCTGCTTCTTCTTCTCGGCATCATTCTGGTTGGTGATCATCTGTTGCAAAGTCCTCTGAGCAGCCTCAGTCTTGGCATTCAACTCAACCTTGGACTTCTCGAGCTTGAGCTCCATCTCCCGAACAGCCAGCACAGTCTCCTTGAGTTTATCAACGCCCGAGTTCAAGTGTCTCTGCTCCTGCTGAAGCTGTGCCTTCTTTTCGTGGTACACCTTGATGAACAGCTTGATAGAGGCGAGTGAGAGATGAGGTGTCACATGGAGATACCCAAACACCTTCAGAGTATCAGTGGGTACGTCAAGCTGTCGGCACATCTTCTCAGCCATCTGCGTAACACCCTGGTCACTCCAATTACCCATCCAGTTTAGCACACATCTATTGAGCAAGGCGGGAGAAGAAGTCAGATCGATGCCCTTCTGTGTCACCAGGATCACGTGCAAGTTCTCTACAACCTTCTGTGTGAACCATTCGTACACCTCCTGGTCCGAATCCAGCAAGATTCCAGCCTTGGAACTCTCTTGGCGCACGTGGCCCATCAGCATAGACCAATCATCCTCCTGGAAAAGACCTGGAATCTCAGCATTTGCTAGAAGGGTGTTCATACGCTCAAGATAGAGAGGAGTGAGGTCAGCTTCGTTCAGCAAGAAACACATCTTCTGGGAAACACAGTTGAGGAGCAAAGATCGAAGGTCAGCATCAAAATCAGATACCTGGTAGTCCCGAGAAACACGCAGCTGGAAACACTTGACACCAGCCAACCAAGCCACAAACCTGGTCATGGTCGTCCGGCCACTTCCAGCCTCACCAATCAAGATCATGTGTCCCTGGGGCTGCCGCAAGACGCGATCGATTCGCAAAATGTGCTCGATAACATCATCAGAGAGGACGAAAGGAGTGTCCAACTCTTCTTCACAGAATGTAGGCACACGCGAGGTGACATAGGAAGTGATGAGTTCCTTGGAAATGGGCAAGTAGTGCTTTGTGGTCCAGTTCGAGAAGAGCAGATCAGTGAGCAGGCTTGTGACATGAGCAGAGCCAAGAGTGAACTCGCGAGATAGCACATTGACAAGCATAGCAAGACCTTGCTGTCGTTCCTCATCAGTAACCAGTCTATCCAAAAACAGACGCATGCCCTCGTGTCCCACAACCTGGACAAGGCCATCGACAGTCAGGGTCTCGAGATGACTGATTGCCTCATAAACACCCCGAGACCATCGAGTCAGCTCACGGGGACTGTAGATGTAGTGAACATGACTGGCGCTCGTGAAAATGTCACTGAAAGACTGGTAGTACGAAATCATGGTCTTGGTCAATTGATCACCATATCCAGCCAGGGAAGGAATACACTTCAACAATGATTTGTTGAAGGCTCCATAAATCTGATTCAACGACTCGTTGCCAGGGTAGCCGACGTTCACAAGAGTCACGTGACGAAGGATTCGTTGACTAAGAACATTTCGACCCACATCCTCTGGGGGGTTGCACGCACCGACGACCTGAATTCGCTCCAGAGTGGTCCATTCGTTGTTGTACCAGAATCCGTTCTTTTCAATGAGTTGACGTAGGAAAGAAATAACATGTTGTGTACCATATTGGTCACGAGAAGGCAAGTTGATTTCATCACAGAAAAGAATGATCCACTTTCCTGGGGTTCGTGGCGAAAGAACAGGGCCACGAGAGCCAGAAGCATGGCTGCCGGTAGTGACTTGGCATCTCTGGAAGAGGGTTTTCAACACCAAGACAGGGTCACTCGTCTTACTGAAATTCAGAGCAACCATATCAAACCGATCAGACCGTCGCAAGGCACCAAACAAAGTCATGGTCTTACCAGAACCGGGAGGACCGCACAGTAACACCGGTTTGTGACTACTCAACAGACCATAAATGATGTGCTCGTGCTTGACGGTATCCGTTGTGGGAATAATGGTATTGGGGTTGGTGATTGCATGTGTAGGGAGAGCAGTGTCCGCCACATGATACCGGGACCAAGTACCTTCGAATGAAACCTCGTGGTTCAGGGTCTCTTCCACACACAAACCGGCATAATCCACTCCAGCCAGAGCAGCCACACCAACAAAGACCTTCTCAAACAAGAAATTAGCGAAAGCTTGACGCTCCTTTGCACGCGAGTCGCCAGAGAATGACCAAATTAGGGCCAGCACCAGTCGACGAGTTAGGTAAGCGTTCATCTGATCGTGCGACACGGTCACCTGGGCAGCCAAGAGGGTCTTGCACGCATCCTCCACAAAGGCAAAAAGGGTAGAAATGGCTCGAATGGGTGTGAACTCCATAACGTGGGTAAATGACTCAGCTTGGGCCAAGATGGCCTCGATATGAGTGAGAGAGCAGGCAGTGAGCGTAACCATTGCCGCCGAAACAACCGATTCGGGCGTGTCCGGAGGAGGTGTAGAGGAAGCTCTGGCTGAGGCAGCAGCTCCGTCCATTCCACCATCAAAATTAGCCACGCCAGCTGAGGCCTCTGCTAACGACGGCCACACGGGGAGTCTGGAACCAGAATCCAGCAATTCCAATGCAACATCAACGTCCAACTTCTTGCCATAAAACTTTTTGAGATGATGGTCAACCAAATCTCTCTTGTTGATCACGTTCTCACCGACATACACCATACCACATCGAGAAACAGTAGCGGGGGTGGCATACTGCAAGGAATCGACTTCAAACAAGATTGTCACATGGTCGGGCAATTGAAGACGCTCACCAGAGGCCAATGTAAACACCTTGTTATCATCAAGAACGGAGTTCAGGTTTTCAACCCAGTCTGGATCAACATCACCATCAAACACAATCCAATGAGGCGAACGAGTGGCCTCTCCAGTGACGTTGTTTATCACATTACGCAGAATACTGGTGAACACACCATCCTTCCAGTCCCGCGTGGTCGCATCCAACGCACCATACAAATCCTCCTTGCTCATCACCTTAGGATCAATCACACTGATCTTGGCACCAACGCTAGTGCCCAGAGTCTGGACAATGGCAGATTTGCCAGATCCAGCAGCACCAACAAGCATCACACCATGATGGCTACAGATAAGATCGTTGAGCTGAGCACACTTGGTAATCCATGAGGAGGAAGGTGTGTATCCATGCTGAGCAGCACCTTCGACCAGACGGAATTCCAGCTCGTGAGAAATCACCATAGGGACAACCTGTCCAAAAATATCCCCCAAGATGGTACCAAACTTGGCACTGTCCTCCTCCACCAACATGGGACAGATCGTGGTCTGTAGCGAACGTGTAATAGAAGCTGTCTGAGCAGTAAGGTCCTCAACATCGCCTGTAGCTTCGTCGACTGGCTGATCACGTGCTCTAGCGCCTCTCAAGACTGACTTGACAGCTCGCAGACCCCAATCATAGTGCTTCTGCTCACTCAGATCCAGCTCGCATCGATCGAAGAACGGCACCACCTTCTGGGCCAAGCTTCGCGCCTCGGAAAATCCCTGAGAGTACAAAACAACCTGGCAAATCTCCTCCTTGTCCGGTTTAGCCATGGAGAAAGGTCGGAAAAGCTTCTTAAGGTTATCAGGAAGCGTGGATCGTCCAAGATAAGCAGGGTTCAGAGTGATGAAAATTCCAGTGGACGACAGCAGGGTAATATCACGAGATCCGAGGGAGATACGGTCACGAGAAGCGTCCACATCACGTGCCAGTCCACCCTGGATAACCTCGATCAAACTAGTGACAGCACTCAAACTGCTCTCGTCCAGTCGGTTGAACTCGTCAAAACAAGCCCACACACCTGCTTGGCAAATACCAGCCAGAATTCGAGAAATAGCTTGGAAGTTAAACGACTCGTCGCAATTGAAAACAAGTACAAATACACCGAGGTTCTGTCCAAGACTCTTGATCGACTCGGTCTTACCAGTACCAGCAGGGCCGAAAGGAGAACCACCTTGCTTGGAGGCCAGCGCGGAAGTCATACATCGGTAACAGGCATCCACAAGAGGGGTAGACACAAGTCTGGGAGGAACACCGAGATACTCCCATGAGTAAGGGAAAGTAGCCAAGTCTTGGCGAACAGTAACTTCCCCAGATTCGTCTCGGTAAAATCGCATGAGCTTGAGCCAGTCGTAGCTGTTTGAGTCACGTATAAGGGCAACGGTGCCATCACCGGTAGGCGACGACTCGTCACAAGAGTCCCGCAAATGAATCAATTCAGTGATCAGATTCTCACACTTTAGGCGGTCCAGACTGGACAACTCGCGGGAAACGTGTTCAGCAAGCTGACCGAGCATATTGGCACAAGCATCGCGAGTAACAGCATAGTCTCCCTTCTCACCTTCACCAGTCCACCAGATCTGCAAAGCTAGCAATCCAATCTGCCCGGGGTACTTCTGGATCCAAACCATGAACTGCTTGGCAGTGAAATTTGTGCTAAAATCCCCTAGGGACAATCCTAACAAGTGCTTAAGAGAAGACTTGATACCAGATTCGAGTTGTTTCAGAGTGGTCTCGATCTTGGCTCCAAGGGTTGTGATGGGAGCCAAGAGAGGTACAATTTCTCCCTCACGAGAAGCCACACCAAGGATTCGGCCATCCTCATCTTGATCGACTGAGGATACGCCTGAAAACATCTTCTTCACATGGCTGTTGAGGCAATTGGGAGAACCAATCATTTCCAACAAATCTTCATCTCCCACAAAGTAAAACCGAGGGAACAACTGTCGCTGCTGCTCGAGGAATTCGCCAAGAGACTTTTGAATCTTACCAAGAGCGTCGTTCAAGCGAGGAAGAGTCTCGTCGATCTGGGAAATGTTTATAACATCGCCAACCAGAGGACTCTTGTAAACCTGCTTCCACAACAACATGAACTCAGCATTGATGTTACCGAATCGCGACGTCTCCAATGGCAAAATTGCCCGCACTTCACTGCCATTCTCTGCACCAAAAAGACCCTCCAAATAAACCCATTGTTTCTGAACACTGATCCAAATCTCAAACAAGGTCTGCACACGAGACAGCTTGTTTTCCCAGCCGTGGCATTCCTCCTCGAACACCTTGAAGTATGGCGAATTGTGCATTCCAAGCAAACCAGTCATATGGTCGGAACAAGTGATAAAGATTTCATCCCAGTTCTTGATAAGCCGGACCTTGTTCTTGAAGTTGACAAGATTGAGCGTCAAGTTAGACCACGTGGTTCGGACACCAGCGAGGAACTCCTCTAGGACAAGCTCGCCCTGAGCCTGGGCAATCAGAGCCTTGATCTGTGACTCGTAGAGATCGAGGCCACAGTCCCACACGTTACCAAGAGTGAGGTGGTTACTGAGTCGCAAAGTGGGCTTTTTTACAAGCTTGGCCAACTGCTCCCAATGTCTGGTCTTGAACGCATCGGCCTTAAGCTGGCTGATAAGAGGGAGTGTTTTCAACAGCGACTTAAGCTCCTGCTGCACATGATCAAAGGCAGCGTACTGACGAACTCGAGAGGGCATAGACTTGGAACTGATAACTAGGCCATCAATAACTGACCGCAGTTTTCGAACCGAAATAACATGCCAGGACATTTCTCGTAGCTCATCGACACCCTTCCAAACAGACTCTAGTGTAGCAAAGACAGTAATGAAATCCTGGATCTCGCCAGCAACGACATTAAGAGTCTCACTAGCAGAAGTGACATGGCAAGGGGTATCCAACGCCCGTGAGGCATTCTCCAGCACAGTAAAATCGTGTAACAACTTGTTTGTAGTGGTAAGGTGTTTCTGGAGAAGCTCGCGCGACTGCTCACGGGACTTGTCGCCAGTCTGAACCAAGCCCTGTTCCTTTGTTTCAGCCCAGGTGTTAACGTGCCCTTCAACCCGATCACCGAACCGGCCCAGCTCCACCGTGATCTTGCTCTTAAGAGCATCTCGCTGGCCGTCAATGACACCCTCCTTAGTATCAATAAGCTCCTGCAACGTCTCGAATAGACTCTCAACATGATCCACATAAAGCCAGTCCTGAGGAAACACAAATCTGTTTCGAATCAAAGTATTCTGACAAGTCTTGAGCAGACCGACCTTGTTCTTCCAGTCCGGTAGCTTCTCGTTTCTAGTGTTAACAACACACGTGACGAACTCGAGAGTCTTCTCCACACTTGAGTCGATTCCTGAGGGCTCCAAATCGGCCCGGATCCGGTCCATCTCACCACATAGATCCCGGGACTGTGTAGAGAGCTTCTCGGCAAACTTTTGAAGAATAGAAGACTGCCAGGCGTCGTACTTGGACGAAATACGAGATGTCACATGACCAATATGGAGCTTGAAGACTTCGCCGTTACCGAAGGCAATATGGCTGGAGTTGGAATCGAACGTTGAAGCTCGAGACTTTCGAATCTCTTGAAGAACTGCCAGCCACTTGCTCAAATCGTCGCCCAAAATGGAAATGACGTGATCAGGCGAGAGAGTCCACAGAGACTGGAAATGAGTCCACTTGGAAATATAGGCCGAGGCAGCAGCGTAGGCGTGGTCAAAACTCAAGTAGAGATCTCGTGAAGAAGAGTGATCACGAGATGCCTTCTCACGGGAAGCCAGCGCCTTGCTGTCGTCCATCAGGCTCTCAAAGGTCTGCACACCGCCCTCGAAAACACGAGAGACGCCTTCAATCTGTGTCAGGCCGGCTACTGTGTTTTTGAGCTTCATAACGTGGCCAACGAACTTGACACGGGACTCTTGAAGAGGTGGTTCGACACAAATGACATTGTTCTTGAGCACCATGACGTGGTCGCCGAACTCAGTCTTGTCAAAGAACTGGGCATACTCCTGCCCGAGTCTCTTTTCCAAAATAGACATGATTCGCTGGTTCAGGGTCTTGGCGAAGGCCTGCATGTTGGCAAATCCATCGTGCTCCAAGGAGTCGTACGCAGCCTGGAGATTGGCCAGAACCTTGGAAAACTCGTCACGTGAGAAATCACATGACTCGAGCTCTACCAAAAGGTTGCTGATAACATGGCCCCAAACCTCGCCCAATCTTTCGCTCTTGGTGAGAAGGGTATGAACAGCATCCGAAAGCTTGTACACAAAACGCTGGTGCTGGTTCTTGCCAGAAGTATCTAGGTGAAGCAGGTCATCCCAAGATGTGGTCATTCCACGTGACACCAAGTTGTAAATGGCATTCTCAAATCCAAACAGCAACTCACGGGGTAGATCACGTGACTCGATATTAGACAGTGTACGGTCCATCACCTGCACACTGTCCATCAAACTGACGGCGAAGGGATACATGGTCTTGGCATCGTTGGCCATGGAGACCAGTGTATGAGGAACCTGGAACTTCATGTTGAGAAGATGTCTAACCTCCTTGAACAACGTGATTGAGGTAGGTGAAAATGACACCGACAGAATCAACGCATGTGACTCACGGGACTCACGGGTAATCTTAAAAACTTGGCCTCCACTGCCACGTGACTTAACACCTCGAATCCAAGCCTCATACACCACTCTGGCGTCGAGACTCTTTCTGAAAACAACAGACTCTTCGTGTAGCACCTTACCGTCAGCATAGTGTTGCCAGCCCGCACCCAGAACACTCTCCACACGAGACATGTATAGGTCAAGCTGACGTTCGAGCTGCTTCATCCAAATGATAGCACCTGCAACGGGAGGTAAATCTCTCAGCTTTGCCATCTCAAATGTTTCGGAGTTACCATACTTCTTCTTAAACTTCTGCTGGAGCTCGACTAGATCATGTTTAACGTTTTCAATGAGGCGTGACTGGTACTCATGAATGGCGCCACGGATGGTGGGCCGAATAAACAAGGAATTGAACTTGGCAAAAACCCTGAACATCTCGGTAGAATTTTTGGCCAAAGCCAGACGATCTCGAAGAATACTGATAATAGACCGCTCGACAGACACTGTGGCATTATTGTACCCCTCCTCCAGCCTGTTCCAAGTGGACAGCGCCTCAGGGGAAACATCGAGAACATCAGGAACATTTCTCACATGATCATAACCAGTGGTGATCTCGTCAATATCGACACCAGCGGCATCAGAAACCTTTCCGAGAGTAGCTACAAGAGACTCGTGAGCCTGACGGAAGTTGGCAATATAGGCGATTCGGTTCTGAGTCTCAGAATGTCGGACCTTCACCCTGATGGGGATAAACTTCTCGCCAAGGCTGGTACCCTGTCGTCGTCGAGATACATCACGAGCAGCGTTGGTAAACTCTTTGTTGAGGTCATTCCACACATTGAAGACATTGTCGACAGAGTCGATGACCTGATTGAACTCGTTGCTAGGTAGCTGCATCAAGCTAAGCTCCAGCCTACCCAAGATGACCTTGATCTGCTTGTCAAAATCTCCACTGACACATCCCACAAGTGCCAAGCACCGCCACACAGGGTAAGTGGACAGCCTGAACTTCTTATTCACGTGATTGAACACAGAAACGAGAGAAGACGTAAGAGTCTCGAGGGAATCGGCTGACATGAGTTCATCCAGGGGGAAATCTCGCAGCAAAACATTGTACTTGGATACCATATCTTGAGCCTCTTTCAAGCCAGTGTCAGACAGGAAGGACACAGTAGCATGGAATCGCTTGGCATTCTTCAAGACATCAAGAGTAAGAGTAACTGGCTTGGCATCGAGTTGTCGACTGATGTAATCAAGCTTGTCCTCCATGGTGAGCCAAAAATTAATCTCACTGGCAGTGGAGGAGCCAGGTTCAGCCGGATCTCTGTCGAGCTTAGTGACAGTCTGGATTTGCTTGATCCAAGAATTGACACAAGTTTGCAGCTCGTTGAGAGTTTTGGCGTCAAGCTCTGTAAGGTCATCGGCACCTTGGTTCTTTGCAATAGCTTCTTCAATAGTGGGATGAATTTCCAAATCCACGTCTGGGATCGTCACGTCGTTCTCCAGGTGGTGAAAAGACATTTCCAGTTCTGCTAGTTTCTTGCGCACGAACTGAAGGCCCTTGTCACGCGATGAATCCAGCGAAGATGACGCTATGTTCATTACCTGAAGATGGGACAGCGATTCCAAGACTCCATATGGTTTAATCAAAACCAAACACGAGCCCGATTCAGGGCGTAGGGAAATGGTATCTGGGTTAGATTGTAGCCGAGCATCGGGATATCGTAGTCTGTTATGTTTTATGTGTTCCATTTGAGTAACAGCCATAAAGGTGAGTTCGGTAGCGATAAGACCATTTGCCACAAATTCCTTGTTCAGTCTGATCTCTTCAAATACTCACAATTGTCTTCAGCATTTCCGTTGGAAACAAATAGAACTTGCGCAGCAACATCTCCTGGATTGAAAAGTTCACAGTTGAAGTCGAGGGTCAGGTTCTGGGGTTGCGCGGCTAGTAGAGTCGTAATGATACTCTTCACATGGGCCGTGACTTGGTCCTGTGATACCGGCCTTGGTTAGTAAATGTAGAAACAAAATAGCCATTCAAAATGCAGTGGTGTGTCGTAATGATACTCACATTTTGATCGAATGTCAATTTAGGGCCCTCAGCAATATGTGTTTGTGAATTACCGAGCGCGGGTAGAGAGTGTTATTTTCGTGTGTGGTGAGATTAGGTGTATCAAAACCTTAATTTCAACAAGCCGTGGGATGCGCGTAAGCAGAAAAAATTAATATGTTGAAAATCAAATGAACTGATCACATAAAGTGGTGATTCTTGATCTTGAATTGGTAGTGTTGTTCTTCTCTTTCATATGGAACTTTCAGGTAGTCTATTGCTTTATTATAAGTAGTCAAGAGGTTATAAACGCGCACTGAATGGAAATTCACGTTAAAATATTATGGGTCATAACATCTGATTATCAATACACACCTCCCTTTACATGTTTGAATCACCTACTGTATGTTTTGGTACGTGGTATGGACGTGTCTTGTTGGCAACTGGTCACAAAAAAGGTCTTACATGTCTGACGCATCCATTTGGTGATTCCACTTCGAGGATGGAATTAAGGTATAAAATCCCACTCTTGATCCTCAGCAATATTGCCACAACCATGGCACCTTTTTTTGAACCCCCACAAAGTCTTGCCAAGAGGTCTAATACACCCTATCGACCAAAAGCCAGCATATCCAGACCCAGCGCGTAAAATTTCTGATGTTTGGTTCAAGCCTACCGTACACCGGTACGTCCTGGTAGTTCATAGGTACCAGGTACCTAGCTATTGTACATGAAAGTTCTCACCAACGTTTTACGTTTGATATGGACGTTCCCGCATCAACAACAAGCATTTCTGTTGCACCTTTGATTTTTTCACATACTGATCATGCTTATAATGACACAAGTTTGTTGGTTTTCTAATGGCATCTGTTTATGGATCGTATTTATCCCACCAATAATTATGCTTAACAATACCCGCATCCCAACAACGCCGTTTATCTGATGCGGGGATATGCAATTTGATGACGTCAGAGTTCAAGGTACCCCGAAGTATTCAGGAGAACGAATAAGGCAACTTGCACGTGCGAGTACTTGTACTGGCAGTAAAAATGGCGCCTTGAATTGTTTGGACCCTTATTCTTGCCCGTCAGCCTCGTTACTCCAGTCTCGAACAAGCTACCATGATCAGGGCTGACAAATAAACTTCAATTTGGATACATACAATGAGGGATTTGATGGCCTAGAAAGTAAAGTGAAGGTGTCGAATGGGAATTTAACAGGGAATTTTTAGGCTATTTTGAATTGTATTTTTTTGTTGCATGTCGCCTGAACCCACCAATCAATCCTGTCTAACTATTGATTAGACATGCCCGTATTCTTATGAATCGCTGTAAGACCCCCGCAAAATAAGCTTTTTTTGGTATTTCCACGAACTGAGTATCGAGGGATAACGGTGGGGGGTAAGCGAGTCAAGCCCAACATAGTAATATACAAATCAACTGGGGTGGATTCAGAGTTCCCGCACTTCTCCCCTTGAGCCAAAGTTTTATACAAATCCCCTCTTGAGGAGACCAGTACCAGGTAGCGCTTGCACAACATCCCAAACTTTAGGTGGTAATCTGGCAGGAGCAAGATAGATAACGAGCAAGTATTCAACAAGTGGACCGTAGGGAAGGTCTAGAAGATTTAGACGCAGTATATAGAGCCAACGATAGTAGCTTATGTCGTTTTCACATCAATATCGCCTGTTCAGCACTGTTAAATCTGCACATCAGGTTTTCCCCTACCGACCCCCAAAAGCTCCCAACGGGCTCTTATCATACATAAAAATCCGTACGAGTACAGCGCACACAGCCTCGAAGCACCCAGACGGCATAGTGTGCCCTGCAAACCACACAACTTCAACCACAACCCAACAGTCGCAAAAGATGTTTTTATTACCACCCCCGCCGCCCATGAGAGGCCAGCAGAATGTAGGCCTCTACTCCATGGGTACCACCACGGCCTCTCCCACGGCAGCCCAGTTGTACAGAGACCCTAACATTGATCCCATCGACGCAACACATGTGCCCACCCCGGAGTCTGTCGGTTTCACCGCCCCCGAGGGTACATACACTCCAATGGAATGTGTCTACCTGGCGCCTCCTCCTCCGCACCCTTCTGATCCTCCGCCAGTGGTGGTCAACCCATTGGCTCCAACGACAGCATCCCCGCAAGCATTTTCGAACGGCGTCAAACTATCCGTTTTCGCGTTCCAGGACAAGAATGGTCCACAGAAGAGTGCAGCCCCTGCTTCTAGCGGATCGCTCTTCAGCTTCTCACCAGCCTCGGGGTCAGGATGGCTTCGTCGGCCGTCACATTCCCTTGGCCCCGAACTCGCCAAGGTCGACTCTCGTGGATCAGACAACAGTAATTCGACATCCATCTACGCCCAGTCGTCGTCACTTCAGGCCTCCAGTAACGCCGTTTCAGTACCCATTAGCGTGCCTGGTAGCTCCGTGTCCGTTGCTGACACTACTAACCCCTCCGCCTCCAGCCTAGGCATGTTCCTCCGAAAGAAGTCAGTTTCTTCTGAGTGGGGAGCGAATGTCGGCAGTCTACAAACAGCGCAGGACTCCTCATTTGAAGACGACTACGGAACCCCTCCTAGTAGCACTGGGCTTGGAGTCAGCCCCGCTACCAACAACAAAAACACTAAGCGAAGTCGGCCCAAGAACTCTCTTGTCAAAAACAACTCATCCTATCTCAGTCGCACCATAGTCAGAGAGGGTCTTACTAAGCTACTCTGCGAACGACCTCTAAGTGAACTTTTTGTGGTAACCAACGTTAACCGGTCTCTCCAGTGGCTGGACCTGCAAGACTTCCAGACAGATGTGCATCCTCAACGACACGAGGCGCTCACCAAAATTCTGCTCACACGAGCACATCCTCTCTGTCACGACGTTAATCGAAAAACTAAGTCTCTGGCTGGATTTGATCTCGTTGTGGGCTTTTCTTCAGGAGATATTCTCTGGATGGATCTGGTGACTGGAAAGTACAACCGAATCAACAAGAACGGAGAGGTCTGTAAGGCGGCTGTTGTCGACATCAAGTGGCTACCTAACTCTGATTCTCGATTTGTAGTTGCCCACGCAAATGGATGGGTTGCAGTTTACGACAAAGACAGAGAGGGAGGTGTTTGTGAGGTTGCCCAGTCCTATGTCGAGAGCAAAAAGGAGAACCGCCCTAAGCAAGGAGCAGAAACAGACATTGAGCATTGTCATGTCATCAAGTCACATACTGAACAAAGCAAGCAGAACCCCATGGCTCTTTTTGCGGTCTCTCCAAAGCCGCTAACTTCCATTGCCTTCTCACCGATCTCGCACCGTACTCTGGCTGTCACGGGTCGAGATGGATACACTCGACTGATCAATCTCATGACCGAGCAAGCTACCGATGTGTTTCCCTCATATTTTGGAGGTGTCACTTGTTGTGCATTTTCCCCCTGTGGTCGATACCTGGCTACTGGTGGTCAAGACGACCTTGTTTCGTTGTACAGAGTTGACAGCGCTGCTTCTGGTCAACCTGCCCAGATAATGGCAAGATTACAGGGCCACAATTCCTATGTCAGCCACGTCGCCTTTGACTCTTACATTAATGATCCACGATCTATTCGTCTCGGTTCTGTTGGTCAAGACGGCTGTCTGCTTCTTTGGGATGTCGATATTCGTACTTCAGCTGTTCGGAAGGGACGGTCGCGATCCAACTCTGCTGCCACCCCCTTGGCTCCTAAGGCCGATGGATACGGTACACTGATTCACCCCTTTGTGTCTCGTCTGGAACCCTCGGCTGTGCTTTCTCAGCCTGTAGTAAGTCTCCCTGTCAAGGCTGTCAATAAGGAGTGCGAGCCTTTGACTTACTTGGAATTCCTGAGTGATCGAGTCATCGCTGCTGGAAAGGATGGACGAATTTGGACCTGGAAGAGACCTGATGCTGTTTAGCCTCACATGACGATTCAAAACTAACAATCTATAGTTGAAAAAGCATATGTGAATTTGAAGCTGCGATATGATTCTTGTATTTGTAGCTGTGGTTCGTACGGTTTCTACAAAACTGGGACCGTTACATACGCGTTTTTTCTTGGCGGCCTCCCGCTGCTGTTGCTAGGCGTCGGGAGGACTCGCACTCACCATTTTATACGTCGTATTCATACGTGTTTACTTTGTATGGTGGCCCGTACATATTGTACTTGTTCTATTCCTACGGTAGTAGAAAGAAACAAAAAAACTCGAAAGCCAGTAGGTCCATCGGTAGTTGGCAATGTGCGGATGAGAGTGTACGTTCCATCAACAGCCGCTCGGTGTAGCTACTGTACCGGTACATATATTAGCGAAGTTCTTGGGGCTAAACAGTTATCAGGCACTAAATCTTCTATTTTAGAAAGAAATCCAAATGCCCAAAAAGTCAATACGACCCTGTTTTATTGGTCTATTATCAGATATTCACCTCTAGCTACTTGTATCTGCGAGACAATGATGTCACCAGATTATTACGTTACTAGCTATATCCTAAAAAAAACTTAGTTTGATTCCTCCTTCCCCACAAGACTATCCGTAACTTTGTCGATCAGCAAGGAATGTGGATAGCCGTACCAACAATTACCCCATATTTAATACGGCACGGGCTCCTTTTGCTTTTTCCCAATTTCTTACCTTTTGCGTAACGAAGCCGTAAGCTGTTGATACTTGGGGCGCGTTGTACGGATATTCGGATATGGTCTTGGCACAGACTGCAGATGCAGATACTGGTTGTCTTGGCTGTGGGGTTTACGAAACTGTCTGTACTATAGGCACTTCCCCTCCTTGACTCACATCGTTGAGCAACACCAAAGGGTGCGCCTCGGCCGAGAGTGAACGTATGTGTGTGGCCCCACTGATCAGCACAACAATTCTAGACGTTTGTTGGGGGAAGCCTATTTGGTGTCTCAGCCGCGGATAGACCGAGAGAGTAACCCGAAGGCACGGTTCATGTCGGTTGGAGTCATGTTGCTGCAACCTGTAGGCAACACACGGCTATGCTTGTTTTTAATCCGGGTTCGTAGCGATTTTAATTACAAGGTGGGATCCGACGCCGCACCAGTTTCGGATCACCAGTGTCTACTCTCTAGATACATGTTTGCATTTGATGTGAGATAAGTTGAATTTGCTATGACCTCCTTCCTGCTTTCATTTTTCGGATTAATTGATGACATTTGTCCTTTTTTTTACTCCGACTAATGAACCACTTTCCCAAAACAGGGATTTCTTTGTTCCTACCAACGAAGTTTTCATCTAAATTTTGAGCTTAAAAAGACAGGTTTTATACCAGTGTCGCCTTTTTAAAACGTAAATGGGGTGATCCTAATCGGTATTTGGTTTGATTCCATCGTCAATCATTTAATATTTGTACCCCCTACTCATTATGAAGCTATATGTAAACAAAACACTTCTGGAGGTGGGGAAGAAAGAACCACACTAGAAAAACGTTGGTCTCATTGATTAAATAAAACATAATGCCGTTTTATGGACTCATAATAAGCGTTTGAGAAATTTTCAAGAAAAAAATAAAGCGAGCATGCAGTCTCATTTTATAGCTCATTTCTCTTTGTTACATCGCGGGAGCTACGATTACCAAATTACACGAAACAAAGATGTTCATCACAAAGTTTACCCCGCCTTCTGACCAATGCAGATTTGACGTGGGGGTCAATGAATGTCCTGTGCCGAGCTCATCAAGCCAAGAGATGTACGACTTGGCATGGAAAAATCTTGTAGATAACAAAAGAACTAAACCGTCTAAAACTGAACCCTGCAAAGTTGACCCACTAAGGAGGTCCATGATCATCAAGGATGATACTTGAAGGAAGTTTTAGTCACTCACGGCTACCACATTTAGACGCGTGTGGGTGTGTTTTGGAGTCCTCATAAACCAAAAAGGAACAAAGGCTGTAAAACCTTGAGCCAAAGTTGACACAGGTGTTACTTTGTAAAAAGTCACGTGGATAGAATTTACCATGGCTAGTGAGCTTTGTCGAGAAAATGCGCGTATATCCCTCTTTTCTGATTCCGAATAGCATGTTTCGTCATCAAGATACACTTGTGTGGTTTCTTTTCAAAGTATCATTTGCATTTGATTCGTATTGAACCTAGTACCCTGGTAGCCATCAACACTTGGCACCACTTTCCTTATCAATATGAAAATGAAACTGCCGAGGTCCTCTGTAAGCACAGATCTCAAACAAAATAGATCCCTTGTCTTATCCAGATATATAATAATACGTTACAATTTCGGCTCTTTGTTTTGAATATCAAACCACGCGGAAACTAAGAAGTCTTTCCGTGTTACAGTTGACCCCACACGGAGCTAATAGATCCGTCCCAGCTTGCGGCAAGTTAAAATTCTAAGAGATGGATGATGGAGGGGTCGTATGCGGAAGTTCAAGAATATCACCATGACAGATGCTTTGTATATATACCCCTTGGTCTGTCCCTGAAGTGACTATCAATCTCCACCAGCTTCTCCAAACGAAGGATCATTGCATTCACTTGCTTTTCAAATCATTAAGCACACGGTCAGACTCTTACTTCGATTCTTCAGTACAGACACTAGAATGGAAGCTCCTGACCTTTCGCCCTCTTCTATTCGGCGTTACTTCGCCACAAGACTGTCTACCCTCAAACCACCAAAGCTCACACCTCAGGAGAAGAAACTCTTGAACCCCTTCCCTGCCCTGGCAATGATCAACAAGAAAACATGGCTGTTTATTGCTGTTGCCTTTTGTGGTTGGACTTGGGACGCGTTTGACTTCTTCTCGGTTGGACTTGTGGCCCCCGAAATTGCCAAATCTCTCGACAGATCTGTTACTGATATCACTTGGGGTATCACTTTGGTTCTTATGCTGCGATCTGTTGGCGCTGTTGTCTTTGGTGTTGCTTCCGATCGATACGGTCGAAAGTGGCCCTTCATCGTCAACTTGCTGTGTTTCATTGCCCTTGAGCTGGGTTCTGGATTTGTTCAGACTTACAAACAGTTTCTGGGTGTCAGAGCCATTTACGGTATTGCCATGGGTGGTCTTTACGGAAACGCTGCTGCTACTGCCCTTGAGGATTGTCCTGCTGAAGCCAGAGGTATTATTTCTGGTGTTATTCAAAGTGGGTATGCGTTAGGATACTTACTATGTGTAGTTTTCACCCGAGCTATTGCTGATACTTCACCTTATGGATGGAGAGCTCTTTTCTGGTTTGGATCTGGACCCCCTGTTCTCATCATCATCTTCCGGTTCTTCCTGCCCGAAACTGAGACCTACCTTGCCTCTAAGGCCTCTCAGGAGGAGTCCGGTATTGAGAAAAAATTCTGGAATGGTGTCAAGACTACATTCAAGAACTACTGGCTCATGTTTATCTACCTTGTTGTTCTCATGGCAGGCTTCAACTTCATGTCCCATGGCTCCCAGGACTTGTACCCTACTATGCTAAAGAACCAGCGTAACTTCAACGATGATCGAAGCACAGTCACCAACTGTGTTGCCAACTTTGGAGCCATGGCTGGCGGTCTTATTATCGGTCACTTTTCTACTGCCTTTGGACGACGTCTTACTATTATGGTATCTTGCGTTATTGGTGGTGCCCTCATCTATCCTTGGGCATTTGTGGGCAATTCTGCAGGAACGAATGCAGGCGTTTTCTTCCTCCAATTTTTTGTCCAGGGTGCTTGGGGTGTTGTTCCTATCCATCTTTCTGAGTTGTCTCCTCCTGATCTTCGATCTTCAATGGTTGGTATTGCCTACCAGATGGGTAACTTGGCTTCTTCTGCTTCCTCTACCATTGAGGCCAAGATTGGAGAAAGATTCCCTCTCAAGAACTCTCATGGAGAGTTTGAAAAGGGTCTCTATGACTATGGCAAAGTTATGGCTATCTTCATGGGATGTGTGTTTGGTTTTGTGCTGATTGTAACTTTCGTTGGCCCTGAGAACCGAGGAGCCATGATGCTCACTGAAGATGCTCAGTTGATGGTCGATGCTGAGCATAAGCTGGACTCCGAGGAGAAGGGAGATTTCGAGAATCTGGAGCGAGTTGATTCTGAGGGAAAGCAAGTTGATAACTTCGTTGAAGAAGTCCCTGAACCCGAGGAGGTGTACACTGGTCACAACCCTCCCCATTATGACTCTGCCTATGGGTCAAAGTGATTATTTATCTATAGTATTAATTCATTTGTTTCATTGATAAAGTGTTAAAGAGTATAAGCAGGAGTATCGGGATGACAATAAACGCGGTGGGTGAAATTTCTTCTACAAAACTGCCATGAAATTTGATGAAGTCAAGATGAAGAATTTCACTCAGTCCTCCTGAACCTCAAAATGACCTCAAAATGTATGTTTGAATACACTGTTGATTCTTATTTAAAAGAAACTACTTCATAATCACACTCGTTCTTGCATTTTTCTCTGTTTTTTCATTCTGGTACATTAAAGCTACTTGAGGCCTATAAAATGCTGAAACCCACACGTCGGACTCAAACTCGGGTAATCAGGGGATAGCGAATAAATCAATGCTCAAGGCCTATATTTTATTTTTATTTTTGCCTATAAAATCAAATTTTTTACAGAATTTTGATAGTAGTAGCCACTTTTTCCGGGAAATCAAGGTTTTTCTAGAGGACGTGGCGTAATGGTAGCGCATTGGATTTCGGTTCTTCTGAACGACGTCCTCCAAAGGCTGCGGGTTCGAGTCCTGTCGTCCTCTTTTTTTATTTATTTTATCAGGGCCTAACTTTTTGTCTCCCTCTCACCAGGTGCATAACCCCCCAATGAGTCCCCCAAACCGCGCCATGAGGTATTTTTATACAAGCACCGGATAACACATGACAACTTCTGCCAAGAGCTGCCAAAGCACAATAGTTCCCCTGAACATTGCAAGGTATCAAAGGATGTAATGATAGCAGTTGTCATAGAATGAGATGGGGTGGGGGTTACTGTACACGATACATCAATCTCATCCGTTGTGGTAATGACAGATAGCTGGGCTGTGAAAGACGTTATTTGAATAAATGCAACGGTTATTGGTTATTGGCAATTTCCCTTCGTATGTCTCAGCTTGCTGCGCCATTACGAGAAGTAATGTCGTGCCACAGTTGATTCTTTTCTAAAAATAGTCCTTTTTGAGCCGTTCCGGGAGGAGGCTGAATTGGTAATAGCTCAGGAGCCGTTCACTTAGCCGTTTGCTTTTATATGCTAATTTGTGGAATGCCTGTCACAGCAGTGGTAGCATTGGTAGCTAGCTATCGGTAGCTAGTATGCGTTTTTCCCGGATGATTAAAACTCGAAAATACATGTGTCCATCTGAAACAAGCCCGGAGGGGATACTTGTATCGTACTTCGGGAACAGCCAAAATCAATTCTTGAGCACTAGGCTCGTTGGTTTGAAAGAGCCACAAATTGGTGCAACAAATTGTGTCTACTGCACAACTAGTCTGCACTTACGTCCCTTCAACACATGCTCGCTGATTTATAGATGCTCAGGAATGTAGAGCTGTCGGACATGGTTAAAGTATTTTTAGGGGCCACTCTGAGCGAGTTTGTACTCGTAGTATACGAGTACGATACCGTACCTGTTAGTGAGTTATTGTAGGTGGGGAAGGAGGAATATTATCTGAGTTGACGTGAAAGCTGAAACTGCGCGAACTGAAACCAGGGGGCCTGTAATTCTGCTTCAGGCCCTGCCAAGACTTTATTCACTATTTTCGACGCTTTCCTTTAGCCTATAATCTGCACCATTAGGCTGAGCTTGGAGTCTTCGGAAGGTGGCAACGCCACGGCTACAAAGATCGAAAAGACTCACAAATGAAAGCATCCATGTTATGTTAAAGAAATGATGTATATCCATCTGGATTGCGTCTTATTCACGTTCATATTGTTCGGATTCTGTTGTCTATCCTTTGAAATAGTCAAAGTTAAAAACGGGTAGCCACACAACATGGGTAAAGCACGTTGTAGAAACATCTGGGCATGTGTGCCGCAGAGGCGTCACGGGATGTTCGGGCCATCTTCATTGTGGCTTCTTTTGTTGTCACGTGGGCTTATTGCCAACTCCGCCTCTCACATCTGACGTATTCTATTTTTATCTCCTGGCTGCATGGGTGTACTGCTGGGCTGTCCCACTTGCTTCCATCGCAAGCTTGTCCTTGCAACTTTGTCTAAGCCTCTTTCTCCGCCTGCTGAAAATAGAGTTTACAAATGAGGATGAACGGTTTGGTCCGAGATTACTAAACACAGAAATCAACAAGTAAGGACTGCAAAGAATGTCAAAATGTATATAATTGTATCCACCGCATTTAGACTTTTCGAAATATGCCCATTTCCTTGATGTGCAGTGCCTGACTTGACATCCTTCATTGGCTTCATTCCTCCCCTTATTCAAACTCTATTAGATGTAACATTTCCCTGTCAAACCTTGCAAAACTGAGAAAATCGTTATAATCGCAGAAATATAAATGGCATGGATGAAATAATCACACAATGGCATTTATGTGATGATTCTGAACGTTTTAATACCACTTATGTATAATATATATTTGCCTTCAACCCACATTGTCTATAATAAAGTTGCACATTCATTTATTCGGGCTGGACGCGTTTGGCTCTCTTTTCTCCATTTTAGCAAAGTGTAAACATGGGCAAGGCCCTAGAGTATATATAGCCCAGGGGGTAAGGAAATTAGGGATCAAGACACAACTCTTCTCACACATACTCACAACCATCTACACAATGAAGTTCACTCAGACCACTCTTCTTTTGATCTCCGCCGTCTCCGCCCAGGATATCCTTGGTGGCCTCTTCTCTGAGGTTGGCAACCAGGTTAACTCCGCCGTTGGCATTGCCGGCTCTTACGCAGGTGTTGGAGCCTCCATCGCCGAGTCCTACGTCAAGGACGGTACTTCTTACGCCGGCGACGGTATCTCTATTGCCAAGACTGCCATTGAATCTGCTCGACACGAGGTCGACACCGCTCTCCAGGGAGTCCGAACCAAGGTCGACGCTGTTGCTTCTGGCGTTCGATCTGACATCAAGGCTGGTGTCACTCAGGTCCCCTCTCGAATCGATGAGGCTCTGTCCCAGGTAAACACCAAGCTCAACGAGGGTCTCCAGGCCGCTTCTAGCGAGTTTGAGATTGCCAAGACTGCCGGTGCTTCCGAGGCTTCTCGAGCCAACGAGGCCGCTAAGTCTTACATCAACGACGGTCTTAACGGAGCCAACTCTCAGTTCTCCGTTGCCAAGTCTCTGATTGATGAGGAGGCCAAGTCTGGAGGATCAGCATGGGCCGGTGTTGTTGCCTCTGTTTCCAACCAGATGGAGGCTGCTCAGATCTCTGCCTCTCTCACTGGCAGCGCTATTGCCACCGCCTCTGACGCTCTTTCTTCTGCTGCTTCCGCCGCCTCCACCGCGGAGTCTGGTTCTGCCGCTGCCACTTCTGGTGCTTCCAACTCTGGATCTGCCTCCGGCTCTTCTCTTTCTCGATCCGCATCGTCGGCTGCTGCCTCTGCCTCTGGATCTTCTTCTGCTTCTGCCGCCTCCACCGGCAGTGAGAATGGTGCCAACCCCATGGCTGCTACTGGCCTCGTTGCTGCCCTCGCACTTCCTCTGGTTGCTGCTCTTCTGTAAGCAGCTTAGCAGCTAACTAAAAAAGGGGATGAAAGACAATTGTATTTTATAATTAATTTATTAACAAATTACCAGTACAAGTACTCGGGGTTTGTACAAGTACAGTAGCTCTTGTGCAGTATCGTACTCGTACAGTACACACGTTCTCAGAAAAGCAGGGGTTCTCCTGCCCGTATTTGTTGGAGCTGCTCCCCTGTATCATGTATCAGATGTTCAAACAAGCTTAATCCGGAACGTGTTTTAACTTCACATTTTTCGCGCTGACCCAAAAAGCCCAATTCGCGGAGATACAATTAAGACTGGGCTGGATGGCAAATTAGAGAACGGGATTGATAAGCCACAGGATGAGCAAGAGTTTTAGCCATTGCTAAAAAGGTACTGGTACCAGGTACCGGTACGGCACATTTATTGAACTAGCCCATCTTCGTATTCGTCCCTTTCTAGAAGGTATTCCGAGCAAACCGTGGTGTGATTCTCCAGTTGTATGCAGATGGCCATATTACAGCATATACGGTATTATGTGGTACGTACGTACTATACGATACAAGAAGCCAGGGTGTTGTATGGAGGGACCAGTTGTACTGTACCAGTACAGTAAGATATTACGCCATCAATAGTGTTCCTTTAATTAGTGTCGTCGCAAGACAAGTACAGGTAATTTGCTGTTCGGTACGATACCTGGTACGGTACCAGTGCTGACGACTCTTGTTGTTTTTTATAATCACATAATGTATTAACCTATGAACTTTTGTGATACGAATAGTTGCTCGAAAGGTATCCGAGAGCTGTCAAGACACTTGTTAGCTACTGTACTGTTGCACAGTAGTTACTTGCCTCACCTTGCAGTTCCTAGTTATTCCAACTAAAATTCCAAGTACCAGGTACTTGGTAGGTCTATGGTTTTGTTAAAACTTAAGGCATATAGTGAGTGCACAAGAACAGATGCAAGTATCGTAATTAGTCGTACAGGAGTTAGAAAGTCTTTCAAGGATTCAAAGATGAACATTATGTATGTGTAATGGCTTCTACAAGTACCGTACAAGTATAATTGAATTACTTGTACAAGTACAAGTACAGTAGAGTGATCCAACACAAGAACCCTTGGTTTTGGCCTTGTTCAGAGACTCCGGATTATATTCAAATTATGCACTGACGATACTGTATGTTCTATACATTCAAAGAGTGCAATAATAAGCCATTTCACCACAACATCAAATATCATTAACATCAGTAAAAATATCTTTTCACATTTTTCCCAAGCTGTTTACCTATACTTACTTGATTTATACCACCGTCCAGATTTCATTTCTGGGCTGACAATGTCAGATAAACTTCTCGACATCGCAACGAATCATGCAGGCTTCATGTACAGGATGATCTTGCTCCAGCCACCACTTCAGAATGTCGCTCTATTTGCTTGAAACGAAACCTCCTACTGACATTACCCTTGCGGACGACGGAATTGAGTGCAAGGTTGACAATGTCATCTTCACATTCCCCCACAATGACGATGTCCCTTTTGTTCCGTCTTCGGAGCCCCTACAGTGCTACCCTCTTGGGGGATCAGCTTACGTTGTGCTGTCCTCCAGAGACCAGGTAAGAAGAGCTAGCGTGCTCTTCATTGACCTGAAGTCTTCCAATATCCAATGGAAGAGTATGAAGAATGTGTGCCCTGAGTTCTGGTCCTACGGGAGCCACCTAGCTGGGGTCAATGATGTCACCTCCATTCTGGACGCCCTCAAAATGGTGGGAGATATTCAGAACAAGGTCAAACAGATCACCAACAAAGAGTCCCAAAATGAGTCTACGGAATCTTTTGGATTGAACAGACTTACTCTGGCGGGTTCCATCCCTCCCAGTTTCTCAGATTCAACCGTTGTGTGCGCTGAGTCGTTCCCCCGAGAATCCCATCTGGTGATTTTGGCCACCAACTGGCCCTGGATCAGCGACAAGTTGCCGGGATTTGACGAGAACAGAGGCGACGAGAAGGTCACAATCTACATCGAAGCGGGATCCCAGGCAGTAGATGTGCTTTACAACTACATTTACGGCAAGCCTGTCAAGCAGATGCTGAATGCTACCATTATCTTGGAACTTGCCAAGTTTAGCACGTTTTCTATCACTGTCGATGGCAAGAGACTGACTAATCCCCACCTGCCTCCAGGACTATGGGAGGAGTGCCTTGATTTCGAGCCTATCCCCGAGGACTTTGTGAGACTGTGGAGAATGAACTACTTCAAGAAGAGACTGGAGAGTTACTTTAGAAAAAACAGAAGAGCAGTTATGGAAACGGACGAGGTTACCTATTTGTCCAAGGAGGAGCTACTGGAGTTGCTACGCCTATAGAGCACAAACAGATAGCTTTATAAAAAGATTATTACTAGAGAGAATGCACTGTACACGCTATTGCCCCTCACCTTTAGTAAACCGGATGATTGCATCTACTCGTTCATCTACCGCCATATCCCCTAACCTTAGAACAGGAACTTGGCAATTGTCCAGCCACCGTAAATGATAATCGTGCCCTCTGTTAGAATTGCAATGCGGATAACTCAAACTTTGTGCCCAAGACAAGAACTTCTCAGATTTAAGACCTACGGCAGGGTCCGATTTCAGAGCCTCTCCGTACCGCTGCTCCTCTCGTTTTTGTAGTCTGTCCATTCTGACCTCCAACGGAAGCTCCAGAAAGACAATGAAGTCGAATTGAGACGTAATTCTGTCAGACCATGTGGGCATACTACCCGAAACCACACAATCAGGCTGTCTGGCCATGTCACGCAACAGCATTGAATCTCGCTCTTCTGCGTCACGGTTGACCGAGAATGGCTCTTCTGTACCCTCTAGCCAAAAGTAGTCGTCTCCATCATAACAAGGAATGCCGAGCTTTTTGGCGACAGCTTTTCCGGTGGTGGTCGTTCCTGATCCTGATGCGCCCACAGTATGGATGATCATGATGAAAAGAAGGCAAGACAACCTGCAACGAAGAAAGGGGGTTAGTTTGCGATTAGTAAGCCAACGAAGAATACGGATCAAGCATAATCGAAAACGTATCCTTGTTGGTTAAAGCCTACACACACAAGTACACACAATCAAAAATATATATTAGTATCTACATGCTATCAAAGTGGCAAATTACTGGGTGCACCACTTGCAGCCAGTGATGGACTGGTAAGCCTCAATGTACTTTTCTCGGGTCTCGGAAACAACCTGGGGGGTCATGGCAACACCGTCCTGGCCCTTGAGACCACTGTTAGTAAGCCAGTTTCGCAGATACTGCTTGTCGTAAGAGTCCTGGGACTTACCCACCTCGTAGGTCTTAGCGTTCCAGAACCGAGAGGAGTCGGGGGTCAGAACCTCATCAACAAGAACCAGCTTGCCATTCTCGTCAATGCCAAACTCGAACTTGGTATCGGCAATGATGATTCCGTGCTTGGCGGCGAACTCGGCGGCCTTAGTGTACAGCTGGACGGACAGCTTCTCGATCTCGTCAGCGAGGTTCTTGTCTCCGATAATCTCGGCAGCCTTGGCTACAGAGATGTTCTCGTCGTGCTCTCCCTGCTCGGCCTTGGTGGAGGGGGTGTAAATTGCCTGAGGGAGCTTCTGAGATTCCTGGAGGCCGGACTCCACAGACATGCCGTGGACAGTACCGGACTTCTTGTATTCGCTCCAGGCGCTTCCTGTGATGTAACCTCGCACAATAGCCTCAATGGGGACGATCTTGTACTTGTTGACCAGCAGACATCGATCCTTGAGCATATCAACGAGCTCGGGGTCTTCCTGGACGGCCTTGGGCAGGGCCGCGAGGATCTTGCTGTTCTCGCTCTCAGCAACATGGTTCTTGATCTCATTGGCGAGCAGCTGGAACCAAAACTTGGAGATGGAGGTCAGAATCTTACCCTTCTCAGGGATACCGTTGGTCATGATGACATCGTAGGCGGAGATTCGGTCGGTGGCAACGAACAGCAACTGGTTATCATTGACAGCATACAGATCCCGGACCTTGCCTCGGGCAACGAGGGGGAGATGGCCCTTGAGATCGGTGAGTGCAAGAGGGGTGGCGGACATTAGATTGAGGGGATGTGGAGTGGTTGTCAGAATGTCAAAAGGTACGAAAGATATATATTTTAATGAGTCGCAGGGCTAAATGGGCTTAAAGTTTGTGTTATCATTGGGTGGGCCTAAGCCCCGAGTCATGGATCGCAGACCACATGTGTGGGGAGAAGGAAATAGCATCGTTTCTGCGTGGGTGAATGCAGCTTGGTCTATTTTACCTAGCCTCGTGCAAAAAAAATTAAAGGATCCGCCAGGGTCCGGTTATTGAAGGTTACCCCATAGTGTACCTGTAGGTGTGGAGCAGCAGCTAAAATTTATTTTATTTGGCTTCGCTTTGATAAATATTATGCAGGTTGGGATGGATAGGTAAGTATTCTAAAATCGGCAATATCTGATTAGGGATGATAAACACTATCAGCTTTTCTAAATTGTGCATCAATGGCCCTTCTTATGAGCTCGAGTGGAGCGTGTATCATTGCTATTGTCGCTTGTTGTGGCTCTGGTTAGACACAGCACATCGCTTAGTTGGCGAACTCCCAACTAAGATTAATTTTGATGTCAGGATAACACTCATGCAAACAATGCAATTGATCTCACACCAATGTTTGATTTCGTAAACACCGCATCAGGGACCTCGTTTACGGTGCTCAAATGCACAAAGCTATTCAACTTCGACAAATTTGCGACTCTGCGCCAAGATATCCGCAAGCATATTATCGAAAACGCCAAAAATGCATCGCGAAAACGCGTCTTCAGCGAAAGAAACAACAACGTGTACTACGAGCAAGATTCAACAGAAGCCGACCAAATCAAGACGGTAAATTGTGAATGGCACGTGTTACAGTCAGATGTGTACGAAATACACACACTGGAAATCTCCATGAGCGGCCATGTCTCAAAGGTCATCATAGTCAATGGTCCTGACCGCAAGGACTACTTTGAAACACACGCACTCATTCTGATGAGAATGCAAAACACATTCTTTGACATTGGTGGTGTTATTAAGGCATGGCTGACAGAGAAATTTGAAGTCTCGATAAATGAGGTCGTTTTGGAACACGACTTTCTCAAGTCGGAATTCAATCGGGAAGTCCCTTATAATGCACATCTGAAGATCCAGGTGAAGGACCTAGGAGGGCTCCTCAAATATCTTACTGTGGGTATTCATTACGACGATTTGGAAGCATTCGCCACACACAAGGATGGGCTTTACGCTGGTGTCACAGAGTTTCTGTACGAAGCTACAGGTATGAAGGTTCCTACAAGTGACCAGTTTGAGATTGTGTCGTTACTGACAAACCAAATGGTCATGGATAGACGGGGCAAGGTGAAGATCATCAAAACTGGACTCCCGTCGCATGATGAGTTGTTCTGGATTGAAAGTCTTCTCATCCGGCTCGCCAACTATGCCAGAAGCGGCTAACTACACAATTGCATCTATTTATTCATTCCTCACAATCAAATTAATTCTTTATTTACATGCATATCAACTTGTTCTCCGTCGATAAATAGGGTGTACAAGTTTACGTTATTGTGGCCTGGTTTAATAATTAGGCCAGCTTAGTCTCGTCAAAATCAAAGGAGGAGCCACAACCACAGGCACTCACAGTGTAAGGGCTGTCCACCACCTTGAACTGACTACCAATAAGCTCGGTGGTATAGTCAATGTTAGACTCTCGAAGAATCTCCAGAGAGCTCTTGTCGATGAGAACTCGAGCGCCATTCTTCTCGAAGACACTATCCATTTCAAAGTCCACGTCCTTCACGTCGGACAGCTCCAGCTTGTACTGGAAGCCATGGCATCCTCCAGACTCCACCTCAATTCGGAGTGCCAATAAAGGGTTCTTGTCATCTTCAGAGATGGCGTTAAGTCTGGTGGCAGCCCGGTCGGACACAAATAGTCGGAGTAGTCGTCCCTTGTCGTCCTTCTGGGGGTTGACAATGGTGACAGCGTCTTCCTGGATCTCTTGTCGGGGGACCGACTCGGGAAACTCGAAAAGACGTCGAGCAGATGCTGTGAAATGTCTTTGTGTAATCAAGGACGAAGTATTTAGTCGGTGCACGGCACGCAACGAACTCTTAGCTTGTAGTAGTTGTCGAAACATTGTGTGGCGTAATTTTGTTGTGTGAGGAGTTGTTCTTTCCTTAACTTTTATTAGCTTGGAGGTTAGAGGTGGGAAGTCCGATATTGGAAGGTTATTTCGGTCGTCACGTGAATTTGGAACAAGGAAACGTCGCAATGATTGTTGCTATAAGTTGAGTTAATGGATATAACGCCAAGGGTCTGGTATATTTATTGATCTTCTATCCGATAATATTGCTCTCATACTCATATATATTCCTTGAGGTTGCTCCCGAACTCCTTCCGTCCATCCACATGACTCTTTTAACCTTTGCAGATGATGACAAATGGGACTTCTTAACAAACTTTCGTCGGTTTTATCAACAAGTCTTAGTGATATTTTTTCAACAAACATACCTTTGTATCAACAAACTTTAGTTGGGCTTTTACCTTGCGTTATCGGGGCAGCGCAGCAGGACAATACAATACATCGCACACTACAAAGTCTTACAATCAATGGACTCGGAATTTTTGGAGATCCCAAACATGGAGGATATCGTGACGGCCCCAGAGCCTGATCCGGAACCTCCACGTTTGACCCAATCCCATTCTCATTCAGACGTCCATGCTCGACTATCAGCTCCTCTCGAAAAATACACCCTCTATGAAACGAAAACACGACTCTACATTGTCGCGTCGAATGCGCGTGAAGTGCAATTCAAGGTGATGGAAATAGATATGACCGGCCCTAAACAAGAATTGACTCTCATCGTCGACCCAGCCGTGTACACTCGTGCAGAGGTCATGACTGTCTTGGGTCACATGGAAGAAGAAGGAGGAGGAAACTTGACCAAACGACTGACAGCATGGGGTCTGCTAGGATTCATTCGATTCACAGATGGCTATTATATGGTGGTGGTCACGAAGCGATCGGTTGTGGCACTGTTAGGAGGTCATTATGTCTACCACATTGACAAGACAGAGATGATCCCCTTATCCAGAGGAGGAGACGAGGGCAAGACCAAGAGTCGGTCAGCAGACGAGGCCAGATATATGAGCATTTTTCAAAGTCTGGATCTTTCAAAGACTTTCTACTTCTCGTACGCCTATGATATCACTAACACCCTTCAACGAAACATGGAGCGAGAGAAGCGTGATGATGACAGCGACGACGAAGAGATAAATTCCTTCAATCACATGTTTATTTGGAATCATCACTTGTTAAGCCCCGTGGAGGAGATTATGGACAATGTGTTTGATTGGTTCTTGCCAATCATCCATGGATTCATTGACCAGGCCAAAATCAATGTGTGTGGTGCTAGAAGCGTTTACGTGACTCTCATTGCACGACGGTCTCATTATTTTGCAGGTGCAAGATTCCTGAAGCGAGGTGTCAACGATCGAGGTAATGTTGCCAACGAAGTGGAGACAGAGCAGATTGTGGCAGACTTGGTCACTTCGTCTTTCCACGACAAGAGAGAGGGTATCTTCAACTCTCCAAGGTACACTTCTTACGTGCAGCACAGAGGTTCTATCCCTCTATATTGGTCTCAAGATGTCAGTAACATGACGCCCAAACCCCCTATTGAGATTAATCTGGTGGATCCGTTTTTTGCAAGTGCTGCCTTGCATTTTGACGACTTGTTAAAACGATACGAGGCACCTATCCTGGTGCTTAATCTTATCAAGAGCAAGGAACGAACCCCCAGAGAAGGCAAACTTCTGAGAGAATTCTCACAGTGTATTCAATATCTGAATCAGTTTCTTCTTCAACGTGGCAAGAAAAACAAACTCCAATATACGCATTGGGATATGTCGAGGGCATCCAAGTCTCGGAATCTAGAAGTTATTGAGTTTCTTGAGCGGTATTCCACTACCGTCTTGGAAAAGACAGGCTTTTTCCACAATTCTAGAAGTATTCAGAAAGGCATTTGTCGGTCCAACTGCATCGATTGCTTGGACCGAACAAACGCAGCTCAGTTTGTCATTGCCAAGAAGGCTCTTGGCTACCAACTTCGTGCTCTCGGCATCGTGTCTGACGTTAATTTGTCGTATGATTGTGACGCCGTTAACTTGCTGACTGAAATGTACCATGATCACGGAGACACCATTGCTCTGCAGTATGGTGGTTCTCATTTGGTAAACACCATGGAAACGTACCGAAAGATTAACCAGTGGAGATCCCACTCTCGAGACATGTTGGAGTCAATTCGGCGATTTTATTCCAACTCATTCGTGGATTCTCAAAGACAGGAGGCCATCAATTTGTTTCTGGGAAACCATGTGTTTGAAAACAACAAACCACGTCTTTGGGATCTTCCTTCAGACCACTTTTTGCACAACAACTACTATTTTGACAACTACTACCTGAGACGATCGTACATCTTTTGGTGGACTGAATTCAATCTCTTGGTGAAAAAGTACGAAAAGTTTGTTCGAAGGAAGAAGGAACTTCAAGTCATGCCAGTTAACGAAATTACAGAACCCCTAAACTTCCCAGGATCGGACCAGAAGGACCATGTTATGGAAGTGCTCGAGGAGAAGTTGGATGCCCTTGTGTCTTACATCCCACCTTACCCCGGTTTCTTTGATAACTATTGGAATGAGTGCTACAAGCCGCGTTCTCTTTCATCATTCCATAAAGTGTTTGCCTTCAACATGAACTCCACGTCTCGGTACAATTCAGATGATAATCCGTTCAGACCAAGAAAAGAGATCAAGGGGTTGGAGGATATCACCGAGGATAAGAAGGATCCTGAGACGACTCCTGAGGTGTCTCAAGTTTCTGAAGACCCTCGCAAGTGTGAGATGGAAGAGCTGGTAAGCAGCTTGTCTGCCCCTATGCTCGATGACTCTGTTTACCGAACTTACCTGAGCAGTGACTCCACGTCCCATGCAGTCCACCCCACAGACCAACGACAGTTTGAGTTCTACATTGCTAACGAACTCCAGCCTGATGTGAACGAGCCGCTCTATCAACACATCCAAGACTCTACTGTTCTTCCGCGAGTGGATTCGGAGGACAAGTCATGGTATGGAATGACAGGTCTCCAGGGCACGGAGAGCCTCTACGAAAGCCACTACGCGTAGGGGTCAATATTTATATACAACACTAATAAAATATGAACAATGTATTAAATAATAATGTGTACGGGCCACTGGCTCGTCTGTCTATGCTGCTGCCATCAAATACAACCTATGGGGCGCTCATAATTTGCTCCACCTTCTCCCGGACTTGGTCTTCAGGCCAATCTCGGCACTTGTCGATGCATTGGTAAATCTTGAGGGTGGTTGCGACGTCTTCGCTCTTGACCCAGATCTTTCCGTTGACTCCAATGGCGATCTCAAAGGGCACAAGCTCTCCGATGGTATCGAGAACGGTGTGTCCCTTGAACAGCAACTGTCGGGTAAATGCTATTGGTGCATCGAAACAGAATCCATCCTTGAGCTCACCATATCCACCGGCCTTGCCAGACTGGGGGTCGATACACTCAATCTCAGCCTCGACTTCTCGCGATGCAGAAGACACTCGGGCGTACACGAGCGACTCGTTTGGCAGGTTGACTCTGTTCTTCTTGGAGGCGTTGGGGAAGGCCATGGCGTTGAGCTGGACACCGGGTGCCAGGTCAGAAACAGACACCTTGTAGCCCTCAGCGTGTCGTGTGGTCACAGTACCAATGACATTGTCGTTCACGGCAGGAATGTATCGTCTGGTGTCGCTTTCAATGTAAACGAGGTTCTGGTTCTTGGTCTTCTTATCTTCGGGGTCGGTTCGATGCACCTCGCCGGCAATGACGGGGATGGGGTCAGCAGCCAGAGGATCATCGAGGAATCCTGGCCCCAGTGTAAGATCCTGCTTGGGGAATTCAATCTGGTCTCCTGGGAGGCAAATCATCGTGTTATGCTGATGAAGTTGAGCCTTCAAAATTATGCATGATAAAATAAATTCAGGCTGCAGGTTGGGAGCGGTTGGGAAGCGAGAGAGACAGAAATTCATATAAATAGTAAGGACAACATCATGAAGTAAGGCATCTGCAGGGCTGGCATTTATAATCGAGCTCGTTCCATCCACACGTGAGGTACACGATGGCCCAATTTATATACATTATCACATTGCATCGAGTGCACGACTTAGTCCTCTCAAGTACGTGAAAATTTCAGCCCATTAAAGTTTAACAGCTACAGTACGGTTCAAATAAGCGAGATAAATAATACATCGTTAATACATTTTCCTAAACAATTAAGACACAAATTGAGACATGGCTGTTAGCCTACCAGTAAACTGCATTTAAGCAAGGTCATCTCGGGCCCAGGTGGGGAGGACGAAGGAAGCAGCGTGGATGTCCTTGTTGTAGTAACGGTAGAGCTTGGACTCCTCCTCAGGAGAAACGGATCGCAGAGGCTTTCGGAGGTTGGCGTCCTTGTCCTTAGAGCAGACCATGAAACCAATCTGACCGGAGGGGTAGGTGGGGATTGTGCAGTAGGCGTAGTCAGCAGAGGCGAAGACCTGCTTGCAAGCCTGTCGGAGCTCCTTGATGATCTTCATGTGGAGCCAGATGGACTCACCCTGGGTAGTGATAACACCCTTCTCAGTAAGGGCACCGGAGAGGAGCTCAAAGTAAGGCTTCTGGAAGAGAGAGGCAGCGGGACCCTCGGGATCAGAAGAGTCGGTGATGATGACATCGAAGGTGTTCTGGTACTCCTGGAGGAACTTGAAACCGTCACCGATGTGGACCTTGGTCTTGGGGTGGCTGAAGCCAACAGACATGGTGGGGAGGTACTGCTTGGAGACACGGGGAACGGCCTCGTCAATGTCGCAGAGAACGGCCTCCTCAACACAGTCGTGCTTAACGATCTCTCGGAGGACACCACCATCACCACCACCGATAACAAGCACCTTCTTGGGGTTGGGGTGAGAGTTGAGAGCCAGATGGGCAATCATCTCCTGGTAGGCGTACTCGTCTCGCTCAGTGGCCTGGATGGCACCGTCAAGGACGAGAACGTTACCGTAGTCGGTGGACTCGAAAACGAGGACGTCCTGGTACTTGGACTTCTCCACGTGGAGAATCTGGTTGACTCGCAGGGCCATGGCCTGGCCGGGCCACATAGTCTCACTGATTTCTCGGAACCAGCCGTCGACGATAGAAGGGTGAGTAAGCTCAGTCATTGTTGCAGTTCGTGTGTGGAAAAGAGCTGATCTAGAGATGGCCTTGGATCGGAGTAGTCGCAACACTTTTATAATGGGGGTAGCTGGCAAACTCTAACGGCAAAAACCTGTACTAACATAGTCATGTCATGCAGGTTCAGTGGGACTAACTGTAGTTGGTCAGTGGAGGGAGCACGAAGGAAACGGGGTAAGTACGTCAGTGGAGCATGATGGTATTGTGGACACGTCAACGCAATGTGCTGTGTTGCTGCGGTCTTATCGTCTTTGTTTAACGACTACTTTATGCACTTTTTTTGCCTTACTGTAGCTACTGGCACTTGCCACGCACTCGCCATTTATACGGCACGCCCATGGTTCTATCTGCTGGAAAACTATTATCCTTGCGTTTTAACCTCTTGTTCCATCATGTGCTATCAAACTAAAGAAGCTCAGGGAAATATGCGTGAGGTAAAAATCCGAGTCTGTTGGGCATACTGAGACGAGGAACTAAGAGAGAGCCAAGCACACAAGTGAACGTGTCTATCGCAGTTATCGATACATGGCACGATTATAGTCTCTAGACCTGCACGATAGCCTCGCATAAATGGGGGACCCCGTTTTATCTTAGTTCGTATCTCTCTTGACGTGGGTGAGAGATGCCCGTCACCTATCATACAGCATTTTTGACTCACACCCACAATTGACTTGCTGACCCAACGGCGGAGCAGCATGCTGTATAAAGATTTCCGAAATCGCAATCTTTTCAAACCACGCCTCTGCACAGTGTGTGCCTGTCAACGGCCGAGTGGTTGCCGAATCGGTAATGGAAGCGCTGCACGCTGAGTTTAATGACGTAGTGATGTGCGACTTAAAAGATGAGTGATCATTAAATGCCAACAGTCTTTATAAGCTGAATTGGTGCCCTTGTAATTGCGATATATCGATTTAAAGGCTACTACCGTGTTCACACAGCCCAAAATGAGCATCTCCCAACTTTTGGAAAAATGTCCCATCTGGCACACCTCATAACCTATAATATCAAGCTCCACGTACGTCAGCACAAGCATCAGCACATTGCAAAAGGCTAGGCAAGGCACATGTTTCGAGACAGAACCAACCTGTACATTTCCTATCGCCAGTCGTTCCCAAGGTCGACTCGGCAGCTGCTAACGACGCAGACTTCGGATGAGGAGGAACTCGGTCTAATTGCCAATTCTGACAACACAGGCGGGGGCGATGAAATTGAGCTCGCCCACATGGGCAACTCTTTGTCCAAAACCATTTCAGACGACGTCCACGGTATTTTAAGCGAAATCAAAGTCAAGGTCAACCGGCTAGAGGTTCTGCACAGAAAAAACTCGCTGCCTGGATTCGACGACCGGACTGGTGAAGAAAAGCTCATTTCAGACATTACTTATGATATCACCCAGGACCTCCACCACTGCCAGGGCATGCTGAAGAAGCTAGACCGACAGTCTGGTGACCCTGTTCAGGACAAGATGCAGATGAACGCGAAGATTGCGCTGGCCACCAAGATTCAGGAGGCGTCCACCGTGTTCCGAAAGCTCCAGAGTAATTATCTCAAGGCGCTTAAAAGAAACGAGGGCAGCATGGACCCCATCTTTCAATCGACAACTTCTAACAACACACACGACGAAGATGTTTCTCTGTCACAGAAGGCGCTCCAGCAGTCACAGCAGCTCATTGAAGAGGACGACCAGAGCACATCGAACCACCACATTCGACAGCGAGAGCGAGAAATTGCACAGATTGCAGAGGGTATCATCGAGCTGGCCGAGATTTTCAAAGACCTGCAAACCATGGTCATTGATCAAGGAACCCTCCTGGACCGAATTGACTACAACATTGAAAATATGGCTGTCAACGTCAAACAGGCAGATAAGGAGCTGGTCCAGGGAGCCGTCTACCAGAAACGATCAAACAAGTGCAAGATCATCCTTTTGCTTACCCTTGTTGTTGTGGGTCTCTTGATTGTGGTCATTGCCAAACCAAGATCTCACACTGTCTATGTTGAGCCTGTGGCTGGCAAACCCGGCAAGGCTCCAGCCGATGATAAGCCTGCTACGGGGGGTGACAATAACAATGATAGACCTGTAGACGAGCCTAAAAAGGGATCTGAAGGAGCTCAGAAACCTCAAGATGATGGTGCGGACTCTAGACCCGTCGTTTCTCACGCCCTGTTATGACTATGACATATTTATAATACTATTTACATGCATTGATTACAGTAGTCTAAAATCGCCCACCTTGTAGATATTAGTCAATGGACTTGAGCTTCTCATCAATCTCAGGGATGAGCTCCTTTGCCTCGGTCATCTGTTTGAGCGACTCGAGAAACTTGACATGGGCAACATAGGAGGTTTCCTGAAACATGCTAGAAATGCCGATACTGGGGGCCATGGGTTCTTCGGCCATGCCATGGGCGTAAGGAAACAATGCCAGCACTCTCTCGGTTGTACGCTTGCCAATCTTGTCGGTCCACGAGAGGACCTTGTTGAGTCCCGCAACGTTACCTTCCTTGGCACACTGTACCAATGCCGCCTCGATGGCCTTCTGAGGGAACGCAGAGTTATTGGAATGTCGCAAAATTCGGGCGAGCGCAAACATGTTAGCCATGGCCTGATGGTGAGGACGTGTGACCTCAAATCGAACAAAAATATCATCCTGTTCAGGGCCCTGTGCTGTGACCTCATTCTTGGTGCAACGCACAACAGCCTTGATCATGGCAGGAGCAGCCTCTTCAAACAGAACATGTCGGTTCTTGTAGTAGCCCACTCGTCTCACATTGTTGAAGGCAGAAATAAACTCGTCCATTCGCGAGCAAAGGCCAAACATTGTAGCAGCCATCTTGGGAGGAATATCCTGCAAAAACACAGATCGAAGAGAGAACAGGCTAATAACCTGGGCGGTCTTCTCGTCAACATCTGAGATTTTGGTAAGAGGACGCAGTGCCGGTGCCAGAGCCTCGGAAACTGTGTAATCAGAAGGTCTGGTGTTCATACCAGCAATAGTAGCGGCCACAGCAGTGATATCCTCGACATTTCCAGACTTGCAAGCAACCCAGAAAAGAGCGTCAGCAGCCTCTGCGGAAAAGCTAACATCCTCGGTGGCTCGGGCATACACGTATCCGACCAACTGGAACAGAGGATCGAGCTCCAGGGGCTCGCCGGCTTCCTCCGTCAACTTCTGGTATCTGAAAATGATGTTTTGAGCCACCACTGACAGCGCAGCACCCTTTCTAACTCGTCCATAGTTTTGCAGATGGGCATATTTGTCGCCCAGCACCTTATCTGAGCTGATCTTGTTGCAGATATCCTTCAACTCTGCCAACGAAGCTGATTGAATCTTCTCGTGCAGCTTTATCAAACTGTCGGTCTCGGTCTTGGCAAACAGCTTGTCGAGTCCCTCGACATACAGCTTTCGGTCTTGGACGTCCTTGATCTTGTCCTTGCGGGTCTCTGATTTGTGGAGCGTCATAGAAGCACGGTACTTCTCACGGTCCTCGAAATCCCGCTTCCCCGACTCGGTCTCTACTGTCAAGAAGTCTGCTGAAAATGTTGTGACATCGTGGATCTTCAGGAAGGGATGGAGAGATCGCAGCGTCGTCTCGGGGGTTGAGTTGTTCGCCGCTGGCTCCTTCACGGAATAAAATCTCTGCATGCATTGGATGGGCTGTGTAAGGCCACGTGTCCTCAGCAAAGACGTTGTCTTGCCTCCCGCATGAGCCCGGCTCACTGTCGTTCGTAGCATAGTCGCCAAATGTGTGTGATTGTGCTTTGATCTGAGAGTGTGATACTGTACGTGATATGGCCAGAACAAAGTTCTGCAAGTCATGCATACCGAAAATGAATTTTGTGAGAGGGTTGAAAACTTTCAAGCACTAGAACTAAAGCAAAAAAATGAGCGAGGTGGCTAACGACAAGGGGACAGGGGCAGCTTCTAACCCTTCTGAGGGTGAAAAGTCTGCTCCTAACAAAAAAATGTCCAAATCCGACAAACCCATGAGAGTCAAGAATCCCAACAATGCAGCATCCAAGGCCTACACGGTGGATCTGAAGATCCAAGGCACAAACAACTCTTCGATTGTGTCTAAGCGATCTGTGGAACGTCTATACAAGGAGAAACACGATCTGGAGTTTTTCCGGTACTTTGTGAAAAAACCACAAAGAAGATCGCCTATCATCAACCGAGGCTACTGGACCCGAATGGAGGCCATGGGCTACTGCATCTCTGCTGCTCTGGCAGAAAAGGCCCCTAAGCACATCATCGTCAACCTTGGTTGTGGTTTCGACCCTTACCCTTTTCAGCATCTTCACAAGAATGGCTCAACCGAGAACCTCGTCTTTGTGGATGTCGACTATCCTGATCTCATGCAGATCAAGGTTGATACCATTCGACGATCTGAGGAGCTTACACAGCTGGTTGGAAATGAGAAGCCAGCCTCCGAGATTTCAGATAAGTCCATTTTGATGCAGACTGATAACTACATTGCCCTGTCTTGTGACTTGCGAGACTTGGAGAAATTTGAGTCCATCTTTCGTAAGTTGGACTTCATCGTCGACGGAGATCAGAACCCTCTGATCTTGTTTACTGCCGAGGTTTCTGTTACCTATATGTTCCAAAAGGACGCCGACAACCTCCTGCGATGGTGTGCTTCGCTGCCCAAGTCCCGGTTTGCGCTGCTGGAACAGATTATTCCGGCAGGAACGGAGCACCCCTTCGCTAAAACCATGCTGGCCCATTTCGACTCTCTCCAAACCACTCTTTGGAGTGTGAAAAAGTACCCCAGCATTCCAGCACAGTACCAACGATTTTCTAGTCTAGGGTGGAAGACTGTCAGTGGAATCAGTTTGGCACAATTTTGGGATTCCTACGTCCCTGGTGAGAAGAAGGAGTTTGTTGAGAATGTCGAGGCCTTTGATGAGTGGGAAGAATTCCTGCTGTTTCTGAACCACTACTCTATCATCTATGGAGGCGCCGACATTTTCCAGGCATCCAAATCTGAATACCCTGAGCATGAGGAGTTTGTTCTCAAATGTGAGAAGCCCACTTCTGTGGCACACAGAATCGGTGCCGCTGCATGTGGATCTGAGAACGGTGTCATTTTGAACGGTGGCCAAGCACAGAATAGAGAGTCGTCTTCTCTTCTCTTGTCGCTGGACTCCACTGACGAATTCATTGTTGACAAAAACAACATGATTGCCCGTCAATACCATTCCTTGTCTGAAATCGAACCTGGTGTGATTATTTTGGCTGGTGGCCGATCATCCCCCACCAAGAAATTCTCTGATTGTCATATTCTCAAGGACGGCTCTTGGAGACCGACTTTTGATCTCCCTGAAGGACGATTCAGGCATTACATGCAAGGCCCTCTGCTTTTCGGCGGAAGTGAGAGCAAAGATCAGTGGCTCAGATTCAGCCTCACAACTGGCTGGAAGGCTCTGAAGTGTGACACTCACTACGCCCATCCCTACGCTGCTACGCTCATTATGAAGACTACTACTGAGGGTATTCTTCTAGGTGGTATGGACTCCAAGGGAAACCTGGGTAAAGAGGTGTACTCTGTGGCTATTTCTGATGATGATAATGTTGTTCTGTCGCTCATCCCCATGAAGAACCCTCTTCTGTATGCTCGTTATGGTGCCCAGGGCGTGTATCACGGCCGATATCTTCTTGTGGGAGGTGTTTCTTACGACATTCTCTACAATGAACATAACCAGGTTGTCGAGCTTGATGTTAAGAAAGGCAATGCCGTGCCTGTGAAACTTCCTTTCAAGTCATATCCTCTGTTGGCTTCTCACACTGTGAACATTGTTCGAAACTGTCTCGTTGTTGCTGGTGGTGGAGCTGTGTGCTTTTCCTTTGGTGTGTTCCACTCTGACCCTGAGGTTGTGGGTAATAGAGAACTCAAGGTGGTCAAGGAACAGCGACCTAGTGAAGAGATCAAGGTTGAGATTAACAGCACCATTCTTGATGTTGCGAGCGGCTCTCTGGAAGGCTTCACTGCAGCTTATGTGAATGCAACCCCAACTATTTTCCGAAACTGTGACATTGGACCTTCGTCAGAGCTCTGGAAGTCCCATGATTATCTCATCTCTAAGATTGGTGATGACACCAAGGTATCTGTGCATGTCGCTGAAAACAAAAACCTCAATTTCCAGAGTAAGAACTTTTCATATCAGAACCTGCAATTTGGTGAGTTGCTCAAGCTTATTTCGGATATTGAGGCCGACTCTGGTTCCTGCAAGTCTGCCTACCTCCGATCCCTATCCCTTGATAATCCCAAGACGGAGGCTGCTGATCTGTGCAAGGACTTCCCTGGAATCGCACCTGACTTCCGACTCCCCAAGGAGATGTCTGAGTTTATTGGAACCAAGGTCTTTTCTACGCCCCTGAGAATTTCTTCATCCAAGACGCAGATCTGGCTGCATTACGATGTTACTGCCAATGTTCTGTGTCAGGTGACTGGCTCCAAGCGTATCCGCATGTACCACCCTCGAGACGTGGTTCATCTTGACTTCCCCGCTGGTGAGTCTTCTTCACGAATCCCCAACATCTTCGCTCATGAGTCCTGTGCCCAAGCTTACGAAGTGGTCATGAACCCAGGTGACATTCTGTTTATTCCTCCCATGTGGCTGCATGCTGTTGAGCCCTTGACGGAGAGCATTTCCGTCAACTGTTTCTGGAAAGACCTCGATGACAGCAAGTACTCGAAAACAAAGGACATTTATGGAAACAAGGATTTGGCTTCTTACGAAAGTGGCCGGGAGGGCATCAAGAAGATTGCGGACAAGTTTACAGGTCTCCCAGCTGATATCAAGGAGTTTTACCTGAAGCGACTTGCAGAGGAACTCAGGCAAATGTAAAATAGGTGGTTGTAAATATACACAGCTAGAAGGAATCAACATAACTTAATGGTACGGGTTTTTAATTACATGATTTTATATTATATAGCTGGCTGTATGTTACATTTTTTGTTTGCCTTCAAGGCCCGTTCACTCATCATCCTCTACTTTTCTCTTTTTGGCATCGGGGGCATCTGAATCAGCATCTGAATCAGAGTCGTCATCATACTGAGGCACAGAGAAATCGTTGCTGGGCAAAGGCTGGGCCTTGTATTCGGATTCGCCACCACCAGCAACGGCGGGAAGAGGCTCGTATGAATCGTCCTCATCCTCGCCCTCATCCGAGATGGTAAAAGGAAGTTTAGTTGGCTCAGACTCGGTTTCTGCTGGCTCCGAAGCGGGCTGGGGAACATAGTCATCATTCTCTTCCTCCTCTGGTTGAACTTGTTCAACCTTATCACCGTTAGTATCTTGGACTAGACTCGAAACCTCCTTCTGGGCGTCCTCGATCTCCTTCTTCATCTTCTCAAACATGACCATAGTGTGTCTTCCCTCCTCGATGAGAGACGCCTGCTTGTTCTTGAGAGATAGCAGAGCACTGTCAATCTCGTTGCGCAGCTTTTGGTTCGCAGAAATGTCTGTGATGGTATTGTTCACAGTCTCGAGAAGAGAAGCGAGTGCTTGTGCATCTCGAGATTTCTGACAAGACTCAAGTTTGCTTTTGGTTTCGGTGACTGTCGTGGTTTTCTTGACCTTGCCGAGCAGATTGTTGAGCTCTTGCAGCTCAGATCTGACAGAAGCTGACCCAGAAGAGCCACCAAGATCACCGAAGCCCGATCCACCAATTCCGCCCAATCCAGATCCCCCAATTCCTTCAAGACCAGAGCCCCCGATGCCTCCGAGCCCTGATCCTCCAATGCCTCCGAGCCCTCCAAGTCCTGATCCTCCGATGCCGCCAAGCCCTGTTCCTCCAATGGAACTTCCTCCAATAGAATCTGACCCGGTAGTACCTTCGCTGCTGTCTAACTGCTTGGTTTTGCTGTTGATTTCCTCAATAACGTCGGGTCTGAAAACCTGTCGCTGTTCCCAGACTTCCACGACTCGCTTGATCTTGTTTCGGAGATCCGCGTTACCCTCACGGTAGGTTGAGACAATACCATCGACAATGACAGAGGCAAACGCCTCAATAAATTCATCTCTCTTTTTGGCCTTGCTCTGCTGAACCACGTCGTTTGCGAGGTAGATCATGGCCAGTTTTCGCTTGAGAGGAATGTTTCTAATGTAGTCATACCACGTCTGTGCAATCGGGGCGCAGGCACGTCTGTGAAACTGGATCCATTGAGACACTGAAACAATGGAGTCTTGGGTCTCATTGAGAGCCGATAGCTTCGACATGAATGAGTCCACTGAAAATGACATTTTGAGATAGTAGCTAAGTGGAATATGCTTATTTGAACTCTGGGGCAAATTTTGTTGTAGTGATGATGTACCCTATGGTGAAGCTGTTGTGTTTTTGTCGTTATCGGTTGCCCTTTGATGCAAAACAAAATGTGGCACCGTTTATCGCCTGTCCTACAATTTGTAGAAGTGTTGTGAATGGTTTTTAATGCAACCCCGAAGTTATTTAATTGATACTGTATCGTAATTATTTAGTGCATATTCTCAAGAAGTCTAACCAAGAGGCCCTCCAAACCTTCGGTATTGCTCCCATTGGGACTTCGAAAAACAAGGCTGGCTGGCTTCTGCGTGGCTGTGTACCAGTTTACGTGTGGTTCTCAGTCACCAGAAGGAATATTAATGGTAATAGGATGCTGGTAAAGAAACTGTTTTGTAATAGTTTTAATGTAACGTAAGAAGTGATTTCCTATGGCCCACAAGCTTTTATGAGCGTCCACTCACATGCACAATCTTTATCAGCGTTGATCAGACTTAAACACGTGACCTCAATAAGCTCCACATCATCACCTCCCAAGATTCATCACCCAAATAACGCAACGTCACACACATCAATCATGGCTGACAAATTCCCCGCTCTCGAAGATATGGATGATCTCCCTCAGGATGTCGATGTTGACATCGATGCCAAGGACACCCACGCCAGCGAGGATGACTTCAAGAAGTCGTTCCCTTCCCTGGACGACGAAGAGAACGACCTGACCGAGAACGCATTCAAGGAGGACTTCCCCGCTCTCGAGGAGGAGACACAGGCTTCTAGTGGTAACGTTGTTACTGCTGATGCCACCGAGGAAGAGCCTGATATGGGCAACCTCGAGACCTCCGTCAAGAGCCTGGACCTGTCCGAGTCCAGCGCCATCAAGGAGTGGAAGGAGCGACAGCAGCTGGAGATTGAGCGACGAGACCAGCAGGCCGAGTCCAAGCGAAAGGAGACAATTGAGAAGGCCCAGAAGGCCATTGACGACTTCTACGAGAACTACAACTCCAAGCGTGACGAAGGTGTCAAGTCCACTCAGGCCGCCGCCAAGGAGTTCCTTGCAAGCATAGATGATACTTCTGCTGCCTCCGGTACCACCTGGGACCGAGCTCTCAAGCTCATTGATGACTCTGAGACTGGAACTACGGACGGGTCTCGAGACAAGACTCGATTCCGAGAGATCCTTGTGTCTCTCAAGGGTGACGTCGACGCCCCTGGTGCCGCTGGTTACTAAATGTATGATAAGATAATGATTTAATGAAACTGTCGATTGGCGTAGATTGATGATTTTATATGATATGCGTAAGCATCGCTGGGCTTAGTGTCAGATTGGTGATTTTGTTCGTTGTCAGGTATCTCGCCTCGCTAAGACTGACACGTAAATCTAAAAACCTACACCTGGGATTGTATGAATACCGACGACAAGCTAAATACGCGTTTTCAATATGTCATGTAATGAAAAACCCAAATTGATGAAAAGGAGTTCTTTTCTTTGGAGAATACCATATTCCAGTCTTTACAATTGCCCAAGATGGTTTCCCCCGCCCCCCCCACTCTCATCTGTGGTCACGCATGTACAACTGCATGGACTAAGTTGTACATCGGACTGCAGTGACATGGCCTGTAGTGTCGTATCGTACCGGTACATATCCTCCCATCGACATCATCTACGCCATGCTAGTTTTGGTCACAACAGGAGGCACAGTGCCGTTCGAGGCACTCATCGAACTGGTCCTGTCACCAGAATGTATTTCTACACTTTCCCATTTGGGATTCACCAGAATGCGCGTCCAATATGGACGTGGCAACCAACACTTATTCTCGAAGCATCACAAGGAGTCGGCTTTGACGATAACGGGTTTTGAGTACTCGGATGATCTTGCTGGTGAAATGTCCAGGGCTCATCTGGTTATTTCGCACGCGGGGACCGGGTCTGTGTTGGATGCTCTGAGGATAGGGAAGCATCCAGTGGTTGTGGTGAACAGCAAACTGATGGACAACCACCAGATTGAAATTGCGGAGGAGTTATTCCAAAAGCGTCATTTGCTTGTGTCTGGTGATACAGACTCGACTGGGTTCATCAAGGCTTTGAAAATGCATCAAGAGTATTTGTTCGACTCCCTTCCCGACCCTGAAGAAGGTATTCTGCAGCGCATTATTGAAGAGACCGTGGCTCTTTAATAGCGCTACCAGTGCAGTACAGTTCTGCTTTAATTTATTTCTAATATTTACTCCAGTAGTCTAACTAACTACTTTCTGTGATCCATGTATTTTATCATCAATATTTAATTTACAGTAGCTACTCTATATCATTCTATACAAGTAAAAGGTGGTGGGGGTTAGTACAAGAAGTGGTGTGAGGATGGACCCTTTGTTTATCGGGTCATTCTCTTTCCAATCTCACTAACCCAAGTGGGTGCTCGCTCAAAGCCGTTGCTGCCACTCTGGTAGTCAATCATGGCGGCCATGATACCCTCCTTAGTGGTAGAGACGAAAGGACCGTGCTGGACGATAGGCTGGTCCAGAATCTGGCCACCGACAATGATGATTCGACTGTCCTCCTTCTCATCGGCCCGGAACTGAACACCATCTCCGGTCGTATCAAAAGTAGCAACATCATTGGCCTTCAGGACCTGGCCGTCAATTGTGGCTCCTCCCTTCATGACATAAAGGAGAACGTTGAAACCATCAGGCATGATCTGTGAGAGCTCTCGGCCGTCGTACTTGCTGGCGTCAACGTTGTAGTCAAGGTACCAGACAGGAGTGTAGGCCAGGTCCTTGACGGAATCAACGCCCATACTCTCTCCAGAAATCACCTTGATAACAACGTCCTTGTTGGGGGACTCGGCAACGGGGATCTCGTCCTTTCGGAGATCTCTGTACCGGGGATCACAGTTCTTGAGCTGCTTGGGAAGATCAACCCACAATTGGATACCCTCTACAATCTTTGTCTCTCCATTGGCACCTGGAGCAGGCATCTCAGCGTGGACAATTCCCTTTCCAGCGGTCATAAATTGGAGATCACCTTCGTGGAGTGTTCCCTTGCTTCCGGTGAAGTCTTCGTGGTCAACGGACCCGTCAATGACATAAGTGATGGTCTCCTGGCCTCGGTGAGGGTGATCAGGGAAGCCAGCCGTGGAAGGGACCTTGAAATGGTCAAAAAGAAGAAAAGGAGAGAAGTTTCGAACCTGCATGTTACCAACAGCTCGTCGAACTCGAGCTCCAACGCCCTCAGACTGTTCAATGGCAGTGAACTTTCGGGAAACTTTTCGGGGTGTGAATGGCATTATTGTGTAGTGTGTTTGGTGTGTCTTCACTTGTGTTTCCAAGTGAAAAAGAAACTGATACTTTGAAAGCTGCTTCTTCGGGGGGTTATTTATATTTCTTCGATCGGTATAGGCAGCAGTTGTATTAGAGTTTGGTTGCATCAGAGAGGCAGCGTAATGCGTAAGTCATCTCTTTATTTCCAGGCAGCTGCTTACTCCAGCAGGAATAATGAAGGAATGGATGCAGATGGAATACTAGTATCTAAGACAAAATGGATATCTCTGGATGTGCTTACAAATTCAAATGTTTATTACCTTACAAGTCATATACCTATCATCTATTTTCCAGAACCACTAAGAATTAATACGTCAACAAATTCATTAATAAGCCATGGTTGATTGGTAGAATTAGATTTTAGCCTGTGACAAGATTAGCGAGATGCGTTTTACGTCAGACGAGACCTTACACGCTAAAATAGGAAGGCAACCTTGTGTCCCATTCATATTACGAGTGCCAGTTCTGGAACAAGTGACAAGATTTCCACCATCACTCTAGGTAATTATGTATAGTAGAAGGTCGGCGATCCACCAATAAATTTCGACCCCTACATAAAAAATACAGGTCAGTCTCATAAATCCATTCAACACATCTATTTCTAAGCAGTCTTCTCCTTAAGATCCTCGAGGTTGACAGGGTCGGCGTACTCGTTGGTTCGGAACCAGTTCAGGGTCTTTCGAAGACCAGGTCCAGAAATGCTTTCGGGGCTCTTCTTCAGCAAAGAGAGAATGACGGCAAGCGACACGGCAAACAGGTAGACGTCGCCATGAGGGATGGGCTTGACGGCCTTCCGCTTGACAAGCTCGTTCCAGTACGACATGACAGCCATTCGAGCAGTGTACATCCATCGGCCACGTCCAGCAGACTGGTCAATCATGGCCCACAGACCGGACAGGATACCGATGAATCGGAACCGGTCCACGGGGGCAGTGTTGTTACCCAGGAACTTCTGCATCAGGCCAATGCCAGCCCACGAGTTGGACACCAGAAGAACCAGGAATGCGGTAGTTCGGATGGATCCCGACACAGATGTGGAGAGAATGCTGGCCAGAGATTTGCCCTTTCTTCGCAGAAGGCCAATGATAAGATGCAGGCCCAGAACCTTCTTGCCAACCTCAACAAACTGCTCAGAGATATACTTCAAGTAGTGGGGCATCTCAGAAGACTCGTTGGGGTGAATGAGGGCTCCTGACAGAGTGTGGAGAACAGGGTGGGCTCCAGACACAACAGGGCCGATGGCAGAGAGATTAGCAGGCAGAGCGTACGAATCGGGGTACACAATGGGGGAGTTGAACTTGGGGTATCGCTGTTTGGCAATAAGGGCGACTCCGTCAACAAACTGACGGGGAGTGGGCCACGGAACCTTTCCAGAGTAACCAGCAGGGACCTGAGGCAGGTAGGGCTCCGACAACTTCAGGAAGTACTTTGAGAAGGTAGGAGAAACAGTCTCGGGATGGAAAAAGAAGGCCGAAAAGAGCTGTCCGTAGGCGAATGGGAAGAGAACCCAGGATCCGAGCCATCTGGGGATCTTTGCTGTGTATCCTCGGTCGTCCAGGAAGTTGTAAAAGAACTCGCATGCCTTAGAAGCGGTGTAGAGAGCAATGTAGGACCGGCCAAAGTCTCTGGGGTAGATGACGAGGAAGAGGCCACTAGCAAGTGCGGCGAAAAATGTGGGGGTTCGTTCACTGACGATCCATCTGGTGAAGAGTCTGTGCTTCTTTCGGAACTTGCGGCTCTGGGGTTGCAGAATGTATTCACGCGTGGATGTTAGCAACCGGTCGCAGATTCGGAACGCGACAACAATTGAGGATGTAGATGACGCAATTCGAAGTCCGGTTTTATTGAAGATGAGGTCCTTGATGATGCTATCGGGTTTCTGTCGATTGATGAGACGAGAAATGGCGACAATGGCCACAACCAGGGCGTGGGTTCGCAGGAAAGTTCGAGTACCTGCTCGAGCGGTAGCCTGAGTGAAGTCACCACGTTGTTCAGCGCTTTTTTCCACCGCGGATGGTGCGACCATGTTGTAATGGAGCATCTCCGTGTTTTTCTTGGCCTCCAAGTTGGCCACCAGGTTCTTGTACTCCTTGGGAGACATCACGAACCGGACGGCGTAGGCCACCAGTCGCTCCGTCTGCTCAACGTGGGGCGGGTGCATTGTTGTGTGTGGTGTGTCTGATGGTACGATGTGATGAGAGCAAATACCTCCGTGATGCGTCTCTTGTCAATTGTTCAATGTGGGGAGTTGTCTGGGGGTACGCCAAAGTCTATTTTGTGCCGAGGTTGATGAGGTGATTGAAATGGTGCTATTTGATGGTTGAGCAAGGAGCGCATAGGCGCAGAGTTCTTCAGTATGTGTGGGTGAAAACCTGATTGGGACTGTAAATGTCAAAAATACGACCGTGGCGGATTTTCACGGAAAATTACAGTTTTGAGGGCGTCCAAGTGACTGGGCATGACGATTCGCTAATGCTAACGGCGATGATGCAGGCATATTTACGAAAGTGCGTTTTAATGTTATGGTCGTCACGTGAAATGTCTGCTTGCACGGGATATGACAGCCAATAATTCTGCCGTAAATTACATCTAACGAAAGCCTCGAACCACATACACGTGGGTTGGTCACAGTAAGAAAGCTCAGCAAAAAGACACCAAAAGAAGGCTACCGGTGCAACAAAACTAGGGGCTATGGAGCTGGCCAGTGAAATATATCAAATTCATCTCCCTCTGTATTACTGCTAACAGCGACACTAACATTGCTGCGTGACTCAGAGTCATAGATAGCAAGGGTACATGATTGAGGCATGTTTGAGTGCCAGCCCAAGCAGTTTAAGACAAAACACAAAAGTTAACAAAAGCATGCACCACATCTTTTGATTAATACTTCAAGGATCACTCCCTCTCACAACCTTACAACTTTTGGTAGCATCATCTTGCTCTCTCACATGCAGCTTTCGCGACCATGGACTTGCAAACATTGACGGCATCAGCAGTGGCTTCCACTCTCACAGAGATTGTGTTCCATCCTCTGGACACGGTGCTCACCCTGCATCAAACCAACACGGGTAACAAGTACCTTCTTCCGTGGCGAGCCTACTGGAAGGGTTTGGTACCGTCCATTGCGCTCACCACCCCGGGATTCATGATCTACATGGTCGCCTACCGTCAGAGCAAGGACTACCTCACCCCCTATCTCGGAGAATCATCCCTAGCAAACTACTCGGTGTCCGGAGGTATAGCAGAGCTGCTGTCATGCAGTATCTGGACTCCTCTGGACGTTCTCAAGGGAAGAATGCAACTGGCTCCTTCGGGGTACAAGACAATGGACCTGATCAAGAAGATCTTTGCGGAGGAAGGAATGCGAGGCTTCTTCCGTGGATACTGGATGGGCCTGGCAGTGTTCTTACCACAAACAATTGTGTGGTGGGTAACCTATGAAGAATCAAAGAACTGGTTTGAGAGTCAGAAAGAACCAGGGAAAGAACTTGGTGCTTTTGCTTACGGAGCTTCGTCTGCAGCTGCTACAACTGTCTCCTGTGCATCTCTCAACCTGCTCTCTGTGCTCAAGACACGACAGCAGCTCGCCAAGGCTACGGAAGTGACTGCTCTTCGACCCGATGATCATCAGAGTATCTTCAAGGTTGCCAGGAACCTCATCAAAGACCACGGACTCTTGCGAGCTTGGTTCAAGGGTCTTCCCGTTCGGCTGGCCCACCACCTCCCTGCCTCTGTATTTGGCATGATTCTCATGGAGAAAATGGCCCCAGACACTCAAACATCCCGAGAGGAGAAACGATTGAAGGAGGAAGGCAAGTTTGACTAGGGATAAGGACGAGTTTTAACACTCACACATACACGCACACACACACACACGCACACACAAACCTATATATAACATAGAACCCTGTCTCACCAGGGCATAGACATTCGTTCTTTTTTGTACATATAGCTCTACGAAATTCATTAATTAATGAACACAATTTTCTGTCAATAAAACTGGAAGCTGTATATACTGCGGCTACTGGTAAAATCTCGGATCTGAAACACCCCACCCCCGGAGATACATTTAATCTTGACCCAGAGCTATTCTCGAATAGAGTCCGGGCTTAGAGTAGCCGAGTGTACCCAATCCAATCTCAAAAGCTGAATGGATTTTGTCTAGCTAATTTCATTAAACATTGTTACAGTACAAAGCTTCCAGAATACAGTTGCTACAAGTTCGTATAGAAGGTTGTGGGATAAAATAAATTCATGATAATAAAGTGTCTGCCAGCAGACTTAGTTAGGAAGGGGACCGGTGATCTCAGTGTACTTGTCAGCCTGTCCCTGGGCAGCCTGGGCGAAGGAAACCTCATTGCTATCAAGATCGTAGATAGTGTAGATGGCTCGGAGGAAAGTGTCTCCCATGAGGTTCAGGTTGGCAAGCTGGCCAGTCGACTCGGTGATGCCCAGAATACAGAGACCAGAGGTGTCAGAAGAGTCCAGGTAAGTGGCAGGGATCGTCATGTCCTTACCAGAGACCTTGATGGTCTTGCCAGAGAATGTGTACTCCATAGACACCTTGTCGACGGAAGAGCAAGGGAAGGCAGAGATGCCCTGGCCAGCGTCAGAGAGCTGGATGCCCTGAGACTGGATTTGATCAATCACAGCGTTGTAGTTGGAGCTGGTAAGGTAAGTGAGGGAGGTTCCAGAGTCAAGAACGACATCCTCGCCCTCCAGAATGGTCTTGTCGCCAATCTTGGCGCTGTCGCACTTGATGCCAAAGTGGCCCTTGGTGGAAACGGGAACAGTCTTGAGGGACCCAGAGTATCGGCCAGAGTTGTAGGCACCAAATGTGATCTCGGAGCCCTGGTCATCGCCGGGAAGACCAAATGCCATTCCATAGACGTTCTTCTTAATGACACCCTGCTTCTTCAGAAGAGCGGGGAAGTTAGGGTACGTATCTCGAGTGGCCTCACCTCTCGCAGGTCCGATGCCGAAGACGGAGACATCACCAGAGCTCTTGTCACCCACGCTAACACCGAACTGGAAATCGGTGACAGAAGCATCTCCAAGAGAAGCATCGTCAGTGTAGTAGTTACCGGAAGCAGATCCAATACCGTACTGGATGTGGAAGCTCTCGCCGGTGTCCTTGGAGTTGTTGGACTTCTTAGGATCGTAGGCACCATTCTTCTGGCACAAGGTGGAATCATTCTCACAGTAGGTGGACTCGGAAGAGTAGACCCAGAGATCGGCAGAGCCGGTATCAACCTGGACAGTCACCTTCTGGCCTCCGACCTTGATGTCGACATTGTAGGCCATCACCTCGTTGATCATGTCAATGTTGATTCCACCATCAGCAGCAAAGGAGATACCCTTGGGCTGCTCGGGGGTGGGCTTTCGAGACATGGGCACAGCCAGGAAGCCGGGGTTGGCGGGGGCGGCCAGGGCAAGGGCGGCGAAGGAGGTGATAGCAGCGAAAGAGAACTTCATAGTGGATGTGGAGGAGAAGCCTTTGATGATGTGCCAAAATGGTGGGGTGATCCACTCTATTTATCTTCTTCGAGATTTCCAAAGATCGACTGCATATCAAGAGTTACATGGAACTTGGGTGCCATGAGTCCGAACACTGAGATGCAGGAGTTGCAGGGGTGCTAGCAAACAACGGACCTCACAAGGACAAGCACGGCATCCCAGGTGCATAGATATGGTTAGGCTTACTTCTAGAGGGGAATAAACGGCTCGTAGTCAGCTAGCTAGTGTGTGTTCATCATTGTGTCGATCGTGGCTGAGAACTTTAAGAGCGGCTGTATGTATGCCATGGCTGGGTGTGCTTGGAAGCTGGTGTCAATAATATCTTTCTTTGTTAGTATCAAATTGGGCAGCTCTGATTGTCGTCTAGCTCCGCAGGGAGTACCACTGGAATTTGTATCTCACGGCTCTCCTCTCCGCGTATTATTGCGGGTATCATATGTCACATGTATCTTGTGCGTAGTGCAGAACAATACAAACTCTGATGGAACAATAGTTCTCCACCCACTCTTCCTACGATATCTCTCGCAGATGCTTCTGAGATGCAGGGAGAAGATAAGAGACACTGTCCATATGGTTGGATCGTGATGTGACGAAGTGGGGGTCAGATACTGCTTCGGCCCCAACCCTCTTAATGAGATGCTAGCCACGATACTGTATATCTTCATAAAGCGAAACTCACCATCTTTTGGGAACGTCTCATCTGGGTTTAGAGAAGCAGTCTAAAAAAAAGACTATTTGGTTTGACTGTGAGGCTTTTGGCCTACAGGAGTAACTAAGGAGACGAGAAACCGAGCTCTTCATACCAAAGGATGGACAAAGAACTGCTAGCTTCAACGGCCTGCCTCAGATAGGCACCAGCCAACTAATGTGACATCTGCAGTGGCAGCTAATTGTACAATTATCGGTTGATGCCGTGCCAAGTCTTGGCTGGATGTCCTTGGCGGCAAAGTGTGCAGGTCATCCAGGAACGGTTCCTGAAAGTACCTCGGTATGCAGCAGCCAAACTTGTTGTCAGCACGGCAAGGAAGATAATGGGAAAAAGAAATTAATTGGGTATGACGTCAGAGTATGACTTGTTTGATATGAATCCGGAGAAAATATTGGAGGTACATGAACCAGATACAGTGAGAGCTCGTTTCATGGAAACATACATTCTTAGGGAAGCTCGCTCTCCCAACCCCTTGACTCGTTCCTCTCCACTCTTTTGTTTCATCTGTGCTGGTCGCAGCTAACATGTATGCCAGGTACGGTTCCTAGCAACTGAAACAAACACAATAGATGGCAGAAATGAAGGAATGCAAATGTAGACGGCACCAGTAGCTACCGGTGTGGTGGAGAGACGGCGTTGGTGATGGTTGTGTAGCGTAAATTGGTTGTTTCAGCTTCAGGATCAACACGATTGCCCAACCGTGATTATCTACTGCAAGCCTGTCCTTGGTGGCAGGACGCCTACCCCCATGTATATTCATCAGCCTCATACTGGTCCAAACAAAGTAAAATGCCTCAGTTAATCTCAAACCCGTCATTGTTACCTTGCGAGCGCTTGGCTATAGCGTTGCTATGGGTATATGTGTACGATACTTCTGAGACACTCAACTTCACTTCAGGTTGTTTCAGAATGTTTTGAATTAGAACCGGCTCTTATTGGGTACGAGAGAAGCAATCTGGTCTGCTGGGTCAGGAATGGCCAAGCCCTGCTTTTAATTCCCCTATGCGTGTAATTACCGTTTTTGTCAAATGTTTTACCTTGCTCCCGTCTTAATATTATCTACTGGAAAGCCGTTGGCGGGATCAAGCACTGTGCACATCTCGCATACGGCCCGCTCTGACACCAAACGACATTTGAAACAGGCTTATTTGTACTGGAATGCGCGTTTAAGGGATGGGATACTTTTGTTGGATCGTTGTTTCTTCTACCGGTACCTGCGCAATTATGTTTCATGATCGTTTTTTATACGAATGGTATGTTAGAGATTTTAGCCAGCTCTTGTTGAGTTCTACTTAACAAAACTATCACTACACTGTCAAGTAATTACTTCCTGTAATGTAAGTACAAAATGTGCGAAAAAAAAAATACAAATGTTTGACCCTGTTATTAGTATTATTATACAACATACTGTATGTACCGTTTAAATACAATCATTTCTGGAACATGTCGTTGAGTCTGGTAATTACTGTAGCTAATGCTATGCTCAAAATTAGATGAGATGACGCGTAGGTTCCCCTTGGTATATAGGGTTAGGGTACAATGTCGAGGGTTGGACAAGAAGTAAATCTGAGATACACATCCGTGTCCGTGAATTATTCATTCTAAAATTAAAGGGTTTCTGTAGTAATTTGTCACTTTGTTTTCAAATTTAATGTCTATTTTTCTTTTATTTGCTCTCCCCTACTAATTATGGAGCAACGCCACTTTAAATAATTTACGTGACGCGTCAGACACGCAGCCAAACCAAATTAAAAAAAGCACGCCCCAACCTGATCTGTGCCATAACACCAACATGTCGAGATATTTCCTGGGGTCTGTGCCTAAAGATGACTCGTCCGTGACTGTGGAAGAGGAAGAGGAGGATCCTTCTTCTGACTGGTCGGCGACTTCCTTGAGACCCAGGGAGAATATCCCAAGCTCAGAGCAGTACGAATCCAGTGACGGCCACATTTCTTGCATTCTCTCACCTCTCGATAGGAACATCGCGATTCCTGAGCAGATTGATGCGCCTCCCATCCCAGTTGTTCTCGATCCCACTGAGATCCTACTGAGGCGCTACCGTCCCGAATCTTTCAACAACACTGCATCTAGCTCAGCTGCAAATTCAACAACAAATTCAACTACAGCCGAAGGCATCAACAACTCGACATCTAACACTACTGTTACTGCAGATGATCCGTTTGTCGATGCTGTGTATTCTACGCCCAAAAATATGATTCCAAGCAGACGCATTGACGATACTACGCCAACTAAACCCCGTCCAGTTTCAAAGCAAGAGGAGCCTTTCAAGCTGTCTTCTTCGCCACCAAAAGCGGTTCCGGAAAAACTGTCTATCGAGGGGTTGAGTAGTCAGCTTGACATTCTCGATGACTTAGACGACGATGATATTGATTTTGCATTGACCCAGCATACACAGAAAAAGAGAGATGGCAAGGCTAAGCAGCCTGAAGTCAGGAAGGATGCTGGTGCCGCCGTTTTGGGAGACATGGAAGACATACACAGGTCGTGTGGCTCTCCCGTAAAGCTTTCCAGACCATCTATTCCCAAAAATATCACACCTGCAGCCGCTGGTGTGAAGAAGGTTGATGTTAAATCCTTCATCGATGAGCTGGAAGACGAGGATTTTGACAGCGATCTTGAGTTGGAATTTACCCAGCTTCAGGCCAAGAAGAAGCCTCGACTACAAACTTCTAGATACAAGCTTGTCACTGACCACGTCATGTCACAACGTATGCATAAAGAGAACGCCCTGCCATTGGAGATTGATTACAAACGAGACGATGTGCTGCGGTTCAGGATTATCGAGGTGGAGGAGAGCTCATCTCAGATAGCCCTCGTGGTGGAAGATAGCAAGGCTCAACAACACCGTGTTGCTCTTAGAGGTTGCTGGATGCGAGCTGTGCCTTGTGTGGGCGACATCTGCCATCTGATTGACGAGTCTTCGAACGATGAGATGGATCTTGATTTTGAGATGGATTTCGACTATGTTGTTGACGACATGAAGGGAGACATGTTATTCATTCTGAATCCAGATACCCTTGTGACGTGTACAGCTGTTGCTGAAGCTCATTTGTGCACTCGAAACGTGGTTCTGAAGGACAAAATGAAAGGACCTGGAGGAATCGGATCCATTTTTGCATTATTGGGAGTCATCATTCATGAGACTATTCAAATGTGCTTTGGAGCTGTGAGGTACGATGCTGAGTTTGTTGAGTCATGTGCTGAGACGGTCACCAAGGCTAACATGGATGGCATCATGCTTTCAGGTGAAACCTTTGAATCTGTTATCGCTAAAATCAAAGACCGCTTACCCAACATTGTGGAGTGGTTCCGACAGTACATGCGTCAGACCCCTACAGCGGTGGCTCTTGAGAACAGAACTGGAAAGAAGAGAACTCTGGCAATCACCAAGGTTGTTGACGTTGAGGAAGAGGTTTGGTCGCCTCGGTACGGAATCAAGGGTAAGATTGATGCTACGATCGAAGTCAGGGAGGACAACAACAGGTATCTGGTTCCTCTAGAGGTGAAGACTGGTAAATCAACTACTCACATTCCCCATCGATCTCAGACTGCATTGTACACTCTGATGCTGCATGATCGGTACGCTTGTCCCATCAATTTCGGAGTCTTGTATTACTCTGCAACCTCTGAAACGATTGTCATTCCAGCTGTCAAGGACGAGATTCACAATTTGCTGGCTATCCGAAACGAAGTCGCTAGCTTCATGCGACAAGGAGCTCGTGACATGCCTGATGTGATTTACGATCAGAACCAATGTGACCGTTGTTTCCAGAAATCAGAGTGCATGGTGTATTATCGACTGTATGATACATATGTGAAGGAATACAAGGGAGAAGATGGAGGTTCGACTGCCAACAAGGCGAGATTCTTAGAGGAAACGGAGCATGTGACAGAGAAGGATTCTCAGTTCTTCAACCACTGGGATACTCTGCTAGCCAAGGAAGGAAGTGACACCGCTGTCCTTAAACGAGAAGTCTGGACGATGCTTTCAAAGGATCGAGAAAAGGAAGGAAGGTGAGTATTATGACCCTAACAAGTTGCTAAATTATGCACAAAACTAACGCAGATGTTTTTCAAGCCTTGTCGTTGATAAGATGGAAAAGAATGCAACTTCTTTGTGGTACACTTTTAAGACTCCAGATGGAAGTGAAATCCCTTATTCCTCCGTCAACATTTCGCCTGGTGACCGGGTTGTCATTTCCGACGAGTTGGGTCACTATTGTTTGGCTATGGGTACTATGTTGGGCTCTTCCTCGGAGTCTGTGAGATGTGCTCTTGACCGTCGACTTGAGTTTTCGTTGCAGAAACTGCATGGTTTCAGACCCAACGATAACCAGGTCTTCCAGAGTATGCTGACCCATAGCTCACAAGGTCATGCTGCTCCTGTCAATTTCAGGTTTCGAGTTGACCGGGACGACTTTGCTTTCGGTCTAGGAGTTGCTCGCAACAATTTGTTTTCCTTGTTTGCAAAGCACCTCAACACCGATGAGAACCCACAGAAGATTGAACAGCTGCGTTCCTGGATTGTTGATTTGGCGCCACCCCAGCCTGTCATTGGAGAAACCACAGTTAAGCTTGGAAGACTGAATTCTGATCAGAACAATGCTGTGCATAACATCATGAATTCCAAGGATTACAGTCTCTTGCTGGGAATGCCTGGAACAGGTAAGACTACCACGATTGCTGAGATCATCCTGGAGCTGGTCAAGAATGGTAAGACTGTTCTTTTAAGCAGTTTCACTCACTCCGCTGTCGATAACATCATGTTGAAGCTAAAGCAACATCCTGCGTGTGACTTTGACATGCTAAGATTGGGAAGCACTTCGAGGATCCATCCCGAAATTGTGGAGCATTACGCCGCCAACAACCGAAAGAACTACGAAACCCGCGAGGAATTTGACAAGTTGTTCATGGCGCCCCCTGTAGTGGGTGCCACATCTCTGGGTATTGGTGACTGGATTCTTCAGGAGCGTCATTTTGATTACTGCATCGTTGATGAAGCCTCGCAGATCACCCTACCTTTCTGCCTAGGTCCTATTCGTTACGCTGACAAGTTCGTCTTGGTTGGTGACCACTACCAATTGACCCCCATTGTCAAGCATCCTGAAGCTGCTGGGCTACGAGAGTCGCTGTTCAAGATCCTATGTGATGCGCATCCGAGCCACGTGGTTAACCTGGGTATCCAGTACCGAATGTGTGCCGATATCATGTTACTTTCTAACACACTGGTTTATGATGGTAAGCTTACTTGTGGTAATGAAGAGGTTGCCAATCAATCGCTGACTGTTCCTCAGCTTTCCAAACTTCGAACGTTGTATGCCGACGGCCTCCCCGATGATGATTATCTGGGGCATGTTCTTGATCCCAAGCGGAAGGTTATCTTCCTCAACACTGATCTCGTCCCTGCTCAGGAAACTGTTGCTGGCGACAGAGTCCATAACCCAACTGAAGCTGTTATTGTGGGTCAGATTGTGGAGGCTCTTTGTCTGTGTGGAGTTGATGACTCTCAGATTGGGTGCATCTCTCAATACCGTGCCCAGTTGAAGCTTATCAACAAGGAGCTGGCAATGCGAAGTGGCATTGAAGTCATGACGGCTGACAAGTTCCAGGGGCGTGACAAGGATTGCATTGTAGTGTCGCTTGTACGGTCCAACAACGAGCAGCGGGTTGGTGATCTTCTCAAGGACTGGCGACGTCTCAATGTTGCCTTCACACGTTCTCGATCCAAGCTCATCATCATTGGTTCTCGAGCTACGCTGGAGTCCTTTGATCTTCTCAAGGAGTTTCTGCGGTTGATCGATGACAATGGCTGGATGTATTCGCTTCCCAAGGGTTGTACAAATATGTACAGCATTGCCAAACAGGGTACTTCGCCTCGAAAGAAGCAGAAGAAGGTTGGCTTAAGCCAGCGATTAATCGATAACCGGCCCATCATGAAAAACATTCTGGAGGGGCTTTAACATAGTAAATACTATTTTGTGCATATTTCATATTAGTAAAAGAGGGTCGTTATTTTAATAATTATACGCGTTACGTCTTGCTAATATCACTGACGGCGCTCCAATCGGAGGAAAAGGCATCTGAAGATTCAGGTGATAGAACATCAGCATCTGAAAACGAAGGTTCCTTAGAGTCTCGAATGTCAGTTTCACAGTAGCCGAATTTCCACTTTTTTGGGGGAGTTTGGATCACCAGCCTTTCTCCAATATTTTGCCATTCCATCTCAGATCCATCTTCCACACACTTGACTTGGGGGAGCTTCTTCAGAGTCTTGAGAATGGCAGCCACATGAAGAGGAAGGCTTCCTGAGCCAGACTCAAAAGTGATAACAATTTCTTTTTCATCATCTGGGTCTGTTTCAGAGAGGACTCCTGGATCAGACTCAAAGTCTGAAGGAAGCTCTTTGAGCGTAGAACTGACGTTGCTACTTGTAGCTCCTTGGTTCAAAGTCTGGGTGGATCCCGAGAGATCTTCTTTCACGGTCAATTTTTCCATTTTCGCTTCTAGAGCAGTGAGCTTTTCAGCAGTGTCGGAAGCAGCACATGTGAATCGAGCATCAACGGACCCAATGGCATCTCGAAGAGATACTAGTTTGGCTTCCATGATAGCCATTCGAGAAAGAGTGTCGAAGTCACGAGAAGACTCCGGGACATCATAAATATGCCACGAGTCGGCATTCATAAACTCTTGGCTAACGGTAAGACAAACAGTGAGAAGGGGATCGTGGGAAGAAGCGTAGTCGGCAGTAGTGGACACCTTATGTCTCATTCCTTGTTTGTAGTTGGGGTAAAGAGTCTTACAGAAGTCATTGAACTGCTCACAGGAGTCCCACTCGCTGGATCTAACATAGATGGTAACAGCCATGACCCCTGCCCATTCCCATTGGCCTTCATGGTTCAGGATGGAGTCATAGAAGTATACCTGTTTTCTGGATCCTCCCAGCGTCAAAGAGGTACTCATTGTTTTCAAGGTAAAGTGGATTGATCCGGTGGCGAATATTAGCCCAAGGGAAATGATATTTATATGAGAGCGGTGAGCAGTGTGGGGACATTTCAGGTCTATGGGTTAGGCCTCAATTTCTACAAAGGTCATATAGGAGGAAGCCTTGCGTCACGGACGTTAGATATGGATTGGCTTTAATAGATTATACTGTAGCTAGTATTAGGAGAGGCCCTCTAAGCTCTTTGGATATTTTTTAAGAGACATCATATAAAGAGTATCACAGACTCAAAAATATTATTGTCAATTGAATAAGTACCTTCTCAACTAACTGATGTTTCTGTGTTTACCCTCATCATAGCAGTACGCAGTATTGTTTGGTGGTGCCCCTACCGTTTAGCACTTGATAAATGTACTAAGAAATGGTTCAGCTAAATTCCCCGCTATTGTACAGTAGGTTGGAATTTTATATACAAGCACCGGTACGAGTAGCTGTATGTAGCTACGCGTACAGTAGCTAACCGGTGCTGTACAGTATGTACCACAGTAGTTGCTAACTCCTGATCTCTCTGGAAGTTTTACCAACCTCGGAAGCAAAATCTATGCGCGTGCTGGTCTCACTAATTTACTGTACAATAATTACTGAAAATACTAGCGCTCTATCATGTCATTAATTAATTGAATATCTCTAAGTTCTAATTGTGTGGTGGCGTGGTCTAATAGCCAGCTACATTCTGAAGAGCCACACCAAGAGCCCAGGAAACTTCATTTCCTCCATGACTCTTGACTGTCTTCAATGGTCTATCCAAGGCAATGCCATAGCCAGAGTGGAGTAGGGTGTACATGAAGGACAGGTCTAGACACCACTCTGGTCGTCCCTGCAGTTCTTTGAAAGCCATTTCTGAAAGTCCAGAAATGTCAGTCCACTGGCCATGGCACACTTTCCCTTGTAGCTTCTTCACATCCCTCAGGTTAAACTCGTTCTGGAGACCAAGGTTTGAGGTTCGGTCGTAAAAGTAAGAGATCAAATACAGATCTCCACTATACGTGTCGATGGGCGGTTGGTACACGTTGTTGAGTGAGCAGGACGAATGAGTGCATGGTTCAGTATGGAGAATCTCCTCCATGTAAGCGATGCACTCCTTGTCGTTCATCGCGTCTGAATTCAGCTCATAACCAGACTCCGTCCTGCCGTTAACAACCTTGCTCATACCCTTACCAATACACGGGTTGGTTCGACCGTTATTTAGCTCGAAAATCTTCTTCCGCGCCTCCATCAGACCATAACCAAGATGGGAATATTGGTACAAGTCAAAGCGACTTTCATCGTCTCCAACGGCCATAGAAGAGCATCCACCCTTGTTTCTTTCCATTTCAAAAACAATCTGCGTAGACCCGCCACCTAGCTCTGCCACAGAAACGGTTCTATTGTGTTGAAGGCGACCCAGCAGATAATTGAGTGTCATCCAAGCAAAGAACCCTTCTTCCTCACCATTCAATACAGCGACCGCGTCGTCGTTCTTCTGGAAGGGGTATTCGGCCAGTAGACTGTCTACTGATGTGAGAATACCCACTTGTTCTTCATGGGTCAGCATTCTGAGGCCAGCGGTACATTTGACCCAAATGGGAGTCTCGGCTTGGTGTTTGCTAGGAACCCAGCTGGTGGCCCGGTTTAGCATGCCCCGGAGTGTATCTGCCCCCAGATGGGGCTCCGCAGCAAAAGAAGATAGGCCCGGACGAGTGAACTCGAAATACTTGTCCTCGAGAATAGGTAGTGACTGGTTTGTCTCATGTCTAAATTTGAAGACATGCACTCGAGAACCAGTAGAACCGGCGTCTACCACCACGGCATAGGACGAGTTTGGCGTGTAGATGGGTCGCAGGATCCAAGTCAGCAGAAGAAGGATTATCGAAGGTACCCACATTTTGAAATCGTCATATTTAGGGGAGCTGTAAAAGAAGAAGAAAAAGAAAGAGGTGTGCACTAATCTGTGCGGCGATGAAATGGGTGTAGCTGTGCTGCTTGTGTGACGCACGTGCATTAGGTTAGCACGTGTATGTTGCCACAACGTCGCCACTCATTTATGGGGCTGAAGACGTGGCAAAGTGGCAACTAATATTAATAGAATTCTTTGGTTATTCGGGGAAATTGATTTCATGTCTTTTATTTGTTGCTTTTGTGTATTATTTGGTCCATCTACATGAAAGGCTGAATGTCAATGTTATCTCGTGGAGCGGTAAGTTGGAGCTAATGAGACATACGGCGTCAAGCCAATAACATCTAATGCTCAGCTGACTAAATTAAAAGTCGGAGGTGTATGCTAGCCACCAGGTAACTGGTATAAATCGACGTTGTATTGTTGGGCTCCTACGATACTGTTCCTTTTCCATGCTATTACCTACTAAACATATCACTACGATAATTCATCGTTTTGATCTTAATAACTTTCCTGATGAATACATACCGTCTCCATGCGACCTTCGTTCTCGTAAGTGGTGATATTTATAGAGAAGTGGAGTCGTACTGTACCAATCACTGGTTCGGTATACAGTATCGCAGCCTAAATCCATAGTTTCCAGTCTCCCCCAGATAAACATGCAGGTCAATCAAGGTTCTCATACATACGAGTGCATACACACAACAGCAATCATACAGACCTTCATGTTGAGAGGAGGTTAATTACTCACAGTTATCTTACGTTCACACCAATGTTGAGAGCAGTATCACGGGCCACTCCTCAACGTAGTCCTCGTGTGGCACAATGCCTATTTCAAGGTCTAGACCCCCACCAACAACACCAATGCCTCCACCATCCCGGCCATCCAGCATCACGGCCGTTCCTATCATTCATTCTTGGGTCGCTGATGTCCCCTGTCGACGCGATTAAGAATCTCAGAGACACCAAAAACCTTCTGGAGCAGACCAAGGATGAATTGCTGGACACTTATGAGCAGACTCAGATCCCCAGAGTCCATACATTTTCTCCTCCCCCGGGATACTTTCCCCGCAAGAATGAGATGCAAACCCTCCAGAGAGCTCTGTCCACCGACCCAGCTTTTGTGTGTATGTTTGGCGGCAGTTCTGTGGGAAAGACTGCCCTGTTGAGAAAGGTTCTGAGTGGGCAAACATCCCCAGACCAGAACATGATTATGGGCAGTTGGGGAGTAGGCAACACGGTCGGAGGTCCCAGCATGTCTGAAAATGAACAGCACAAGTTTGTGGTGATTCACTTTGACTTGCGAATTGCAGGATTCAGCGACAGGGTTGGTCTATACATTCGTCTGTCCACAGCATTTGAAAACTTCTTTCAAGAAGTGGTAGATGAATACCAGCGAGACGGTGTGGGAGAAGAAGCCAAGAAGGAATACGAGAAGTATTTTAAGGGCCACATTCTGACTTTCAAGCATGCAAGAAAAGACATGGAGACAAAGGTGGAGGATGCTTTCAAGAGTGCAGCTGGAAGATCCCGTGGAGACGCCTGTTTGTCTGGGGACATTGCCAAATTGATGGAAATGTTCCAGTCTTCAATGCTGTCATACTGGGAATTTGACCCTCACAAGATTCTAAAGGAACGAGAAAAGATCCAAGATAAAGCAATGCAGCAAGTTAAGGATAGCGGCGGGAAGCTGGCTTTGAAAATGCTCAATGAAGATGAGCTGTTGAAAAAGACAAAGGATGAGATTGCTCGTCGTTCTGGGCTCACCATGGGATCTAAGCGAGTTCCAGTGTTCATTTTTGATGAAGCGCACAGACTCCCTACCCTCATAAATGATGAGGACTGCCTCAAGACACTTCTGGACTCCTTCCTGGTCCTCACGAAGCAGGATAGACTGTGTCACGTTATCCAGTGTACATCGGACGCATTCTACATGTTGTGGCTTAGAGCCATAAACGTTTCACAGCATTCAAAAATCATCACCGTTGATGATGCTACATATGAAGAGACCAAGAAGTACTGGCATGACTCCCTACTTGCTAGCACTATCGGTAAAACACAGAGTCCAGGACTGCTTAGAAACAGGCTACCTGATTTCGATGTCGTCTGGGACTTTTTCGGTGGACGATTTGCCTACATTACTGATTTCATTGCCGAGTTCATCAATGCTCAGGGAGAAATCAACCCATACAACTCTTCCTCGTTTGTGCACTCTTACACCTTGCTTAACCTCTTCTTGACCCACCAGTCGTTTGATACCTATTCGTCTCTACCCGAGAGCATAGACTTCTCCGTGGATATGGACCCAGAAGTGCTGCTCTCTGTGTGTGTCCAGATTCTGAGAAACAAAAACGACGCTGAAGACCCCAAGAGAGTACGAGGTTCCATCAACTACTTTGATTCGTGTGCTCTTTACGGCACAGAGCATATCAATGCAATCGTCAAGAGTCGTATTTTGAACATTAACTGGACAGAACCCGTTGGAAATCGGCTTTCAGATGAAGGGCCCCAGCTAACCCCGGAATGCATCTACCGACCTCAGCTCCAGCCCATGTCTCGAGTGGTTGAAAAGGCCATGGAAGTTGTTTTGGCTAGCCCAGCGTTGGCGGATGTCAAGGCTAGAGCCAAAGAGCGCTTCCCTGAGATTGTTGGAGATTACAATGGTATCAATATTTCCACAGAAATCAAAGGGGGCCTTGATGGAAAATAATTTTAAATGCTAGCAACCTACTGGTAACATTTTACTGTATTTCCTTTTTATCCACTACAATTATAATTCAAACAACATAATATACAAGTACCTGTAGAATATATTAATTCGCTACGATTCATATCTCATATCACTCATTCATCGTACTCATCATACGTCATACATTACTATCCCTGTCTTCGCTGCTGGAACATGCTAGGATCAGTGGGAATCATCTCGCCATTGGGACCTCGCATGAACGGAGGAAATCCAGGAGGAAGTCCGTGCATGTGAGGTGGGGGCCCTCCAGGACCACCGGGGGGCCCACCGGGTCCACCAGGTCCACCCATTGACCCGTTAGGAGGGGGTCCGCCAGGTCCACCAGGAGGTCCGCCAGGGGATCGAGGACCGCCAGGGCCAAAGTTGGGGGGCATGTGCATATTCTGCATGTGAGGGGGCATCATATACATAGGAGGGTAGCCTGGAGGAGGGCCTCTGTGGGCAGGGTGGCCAGGAGGGGGAATAAAATGGCCTGGGGGGGGTCTGGCACCAGGAGGGAAGGGCATCTGCTGCATTCGGGCCCATTCAGGAATACCGTTGGGACCAGGGGAGTTGGGTCCGGGCGAATTGGGACCTGGAGAGTTGGGGCCACCAGGGCCAGGGCCATAAGGACCAGGGCCGTTGGGGCCATTCAGGTTGAGACCAGGAGGAAGCTGTCCACGACCATGAGGTCCCTGAGGGGGGCCTTGTGGGTGGCCCTGAGGAGGTCCTTGTGGGTGGCCTTGAGGAGGACCTTGGGGGTGGCCCTGGGGCCCTTGGGGATGACCCTGGGGTCCCTGAGGAGGCCCTTGGGAAGGCCCTTGGTGCCCATCTTGAGGTTGAGAGGGGGGCCCACCCTGGACTCCTCTTGGGCCAGTGGGGTGTGTGTTTCCTTGCTGCAGCTGGGGGCTGGGAACCTCCGGCTTGGCCTGTGACTGTGGTGTTGATTGTGTCTCGCCGACATCATCCTCGTTGGCTGGTTCCTTCTTGTTGAGCAGACTCATAAAGAAAGAGTCGTTGCTGTTTTTGTTTTCCGGTTCATCGGGCTGATGGACCATGCCAGGGGGGAAAAATGATGAGGCCGAGTTGGACGGAGGAGGCACCTGCTGGGGCTGCTGTGGGGGGATTGGTGGAGTAGACGCGGCAGGTTGGGGTTCGGGGCCTCTGAAAAAGTTGGAGAACTTTGACGCTCCAGACCCACCACCCCTTCCACCGTCTCCTGAAGCCAGAGCCTCTTCCTTTTTGGGCTCGCTCCACATGTCGAACATTCGATCGACGGAGTTGGACGACGGTTGGTTGAAGAACCGAGAGTTTCCTGACGCTGATGGCTGGGCTTCTTCTGTGGCAGGGGGTTCTTCTTCTTGGATCCCCTTCTTCCGGTTGTCTTCTCGTCGCATTTTTGCCTTCCATTGCTCAAACTCGGCCACCGAGCCGGGCATACTCATTCCGCTCTTGTGGTCCTCCAAAGGTTCGCTCATCCACTCAGGGTTGCTCTCGTCCAGAGTGGAATCCCGCAGATCACGGTTAAAATCTCCTCGCTGTCGTCGCCCGGCACCAAAATCGCCTCTATCTCGCTTATTGCCCGAGCCCATTCCCGACTTCCACGTGTACTTTGACGTAGCTGTGAAAGAATCATGGCCGTTGCGTTCCTTGTTCCGTTCCGATCGGTTGGAAATAACCGAAGACTGGAGCTCCATGGCCCACTCCTCATTCTGGAAGTCGGGCACCTGAGGACTTTCTCTCAGGTTGATCATGAACAGTGGGGAATAGCGCTGGGTGGGGATTGGGGCGGATTCGTTTTTTTTCGCGGCAAACAAGTCGTCGATTTTCAGACTGCCCTTGGAGCTAGGCCCCATGGATATAATTGACGGATCCATGGCTTTTGTGGTGGATTGTGACGGTGGTTGTTGTGTTGTTATTAACTGTGTTGTGTGGTTGGTTGTGTGGTTGACACTGGTAATATTTACGCTTCTGCTAGCCTAACCGCAGATTGCGCTTAGTAATGGCGCACTACAGGTCACTGTGCTATCAGGAGTAGGGCAAGAAATGCGCAAATATACATGTAAGGTGGGTCTCCAGGCGGCTGTGTAGTTTTAAGGCACTTTTTTGGCCGTAATTGGATGATATTTTGAGTGTGAAGAGTTGTTCGTTTTTTATTTAGCCACCTTCTTATCATAATCTGAGTTTGTCTCTGGAGTTCTATAAGTAGAAAGGTTCTGACACAATGGTATCGGAAGGACAGCTTTTTTAGTGTCAAATGTTTGTCTTCACCGATTTGCATCCATCACGTATTTATTTTCTACAGTATTTGGTACGATACTGTAGTTTCTTCTTCGGGCTGTGGTCTGATATATATTTTTACTAAATTAGAGCATCCAGAAATGTGAGCAAGGAGAATTAAGATGCACAACGATCTTTCAAGACGAAACGTGACAGCGTGCGAGTGTGTGAAAACCCAGATAAAGATACTTGTGTTCGTGCAGTATGGGGCCAACAAAGGGCATTGATATACTCTGCGCATAGCATACAGTGGCTACGCTACTCGTACAGTACAGTACAGTACGAGTACTACACGTACTTGTAACTACTGTAGCCTGTTCTTCACTCTCTCTTCTTCAGTATCGTAGGTTTTATTAGTGGGTGGCGACCCAACAAAGAGAACATTGAAATATTATAATCTCGGACAAAGATGACCCTCAACAGATGATAGGGAGCGTACAGTAATACGATACTCGTAATTTATAATCATATCATGTTATTTGAACAGCGGGCATCATATTTCCCGTATTTTAATTCCATACTCGTCTTTTTTTTACTCAAAGTATCGGGGAGAGGCGTTGCCAGTCTCAGGTTCGTCAAGGACGTGGAATCGATGGCCTCGGACACCCTGGCCTCGGAAGAGATCGGGGAATCGACGACCAGTGGGAACCTGGTTCTCATCCTGAATTCTGTTGTTGGTGGAGGGGGTCTTATCTCCAACAACAAACTTACCAAGCTGGATCTCAGTATCAGTGATGGTACCTCGAGAGATTCGGGCGTAGCCGGTTCGCTTGATGTTCTTGTAGAGAATGTACTCGCACCATCGGTCCCAATCAGAAGGATCGATATCGGACATGCCAGAGGCATCAACGTAGGTGAGGTAGTTGTCCTGGAGAGGCTTGGTGACCAGGTAGGAGAGCAGGATCAGAGGTCGGCCCTCGGGGGCGGACTTCATAATCTCAGAGATGCCAAGAGACTGCAGTCGTCGGTCCTCAATGTCCTCTTCCTGTCCAGAGTGGAAGACCACAACGTCGACCAGCTCTCCGTAAACATCCAGGGTAGCGTGGATGGCAGGAGCAAGCTCACCAACGGGAGAAGGCAGCAGATGGTGGGTGGACTGGACAATGGGGAACTTGGAGAGCAAGCAGCAGCCCCAGGTATGCTTGTTGGGACCGGGGCCAAAGTCGTAGTAGTAGCCGAGCTCCTCAGCGATTCGCTGACCGAGATCTCTGTTACCCATAATGACACGCTGAGTGTCGGACTCAAGGAAGCCAATAACGTCTACCTCCAGCTCCTCGATGACGTTTCGCATTCGAACCTCGGAGGCCCACATGTCGTTGTCGAGACCAAAGTGGACGGTCCAGATACCGGCAGTCATGAGCTTCTCCTCAGGGTGGTGAGGGACAGGAGCGGGCTGGTCAAATCGCTTGTAGCCGACAGCAACAGTGGCAGTAGCGATAAAGATGATGGCAAGTAGGACGTGAGCTCGGATCTTCTTGAGAAGAGAAGCATCGGTAGTGGCGTTGGACTTGGTGTTCTTGTTGTTGCCAATCTTAGTCTGGGCAAGCACACCGAGACCAATGGAGAGCTGCTGGGCAATGAGCACGTAGTCGGTTCGCTCTCGGAGAGCAGGTCCACCGGGAACGAAAGCGTAGGCAACGATCCAGACGTGGGCAAGGTACAGCAGAGTGGTGACAAACATAGCCAGACCCCAGGTGCCGGAGTTGTATCGGCCAAGGTTCTCGAGGAAAGAGGGGGCAACAGCACACAGGTACACGGTCAGGGTAAGACCGCCGGCGTAGCCGATCCAGCCGTGGAAGCTGTACAGGAGACCAGTTCCGGCACAAGAGATCAGGAAGGGAACCCATCCGTTAGCAAGTTTCTTGGTACCGAGCCAGACACCCAGGCACATGGCAAGAATGGTCACGACACCGTAAGGAACGGGGACGGGGCCCTTGACAGGGTATCCGTCCCACACCCACAGAATGATGGTGGAAGTATCAGAAAGCAGAGAGTGCAGGGCGAAGATGAGACCACCGACACCAAAGGCAGCGCCGATGGAGGTCTCCGAGGGGTGGACGGGGACCTGGGCAGAGTTCTTCTGGGGTTTGGAGACCAGAAGAGCAGCCACAACACCGACAATGACACCGGCGGTGTTCCAGCCTCCGTTGGCCTCGTGCATGATGGGCCAGATGGGGTTGTTGGTCCAGTGAGCAAACTTGAGCAGAGAGGTGATGATCAGACCCAGAATGAAGGCAGATCCCTTGTAAGTACCGAGCAGAGGTCGGGAGGCAGAGTTTGCAAATGTGTTAGCCATGGAGATGCAGCAGAAGCCAGCGCCGAATCCAACAGCCTCGAGTCGGGGAATGGGGCCAGGGATCCACCAAGCGGCAATTCCAACAACTCCGAGAAGCAGAGGAAGCTGGGGGATCATGTTGAACAGCTTTCGCAGAGGAGAGATGTACAGAAGGACGGGGGCAGTAATGGAAACCAGCAGAGCCTCGTAGCCGGAAATGCCCATGAACCACAGAGGGAAGTACCAGATGAGCAGGGGCAGGGCGGTGAGCACGGACCAAAAGATGGTGGCATTGGCAACGTCGATGGAGAATCGGAAGAAGTTGAAGCCAGCAGTGGCGAGGACCTTCTTAGGCTCGGAGACGGAAGTCACACCCTTGGCATCGACAATCTTGAGCTCCAGAGCGCTGAAGTCGAGGATAGTGACGGCGTCGAACAGCACATCGAAGATGACGAGAGCCCACTCCAGGAAGGCGTAGGTGGTGTAGGCACCGGCAATGTGGTGGACCTTGTGCTGGATGAAGAAGTAGATGAGAGGGGGGATGGATCCGAAGAAGCAGAAGGCGGCAATCTTCCTCCACTTTCGAGCCTGGGCGTCTCGGGTGCACAGAGTGCATCCCACGGTCCAGGGGATGGTCAGGACCATATAGGAGATCATGAAGATATCATGCCAGTCGTGGTCATCAGTGGAAGTGACGTAGGTCCAGCCACCGCATGTGAGGGTTCGCATGAGACCGGAAACAAAGATCATGAGCGACAGACGGGGTCGGTTGGCGACAGTGAGCAGGAACCAAAGGACGACAAGGGCGAATCGGGGTCCGGAGGTGATGGCGATGAAGACCTGGAACACAGATCGCTCGGGGTACCGGTCACCAATGGCGGCAGACACACTAGGGAACCACTCATCGGGGTAGCCAAAGTGCTCGTTCTCGACAATCTTCTTGTAGTGCAGGGCGCATCCGATGATGAGGGCGCCCAAGAAGGCAGACATGGCGACAATCGTGTGGGCCCAGCCAACATACTTACCGTTGACGGTTAGCAGCGACGTTCCGGGCTTGTTGAGCGCGTCCGACTTTGCGGCCGGCGTTGTGCCTTTCCAGTTCTTTTCTTTCGACATGGTTGAAGGAATGAGTATCAGACACTGTGATAAAACTTGACTAAACTCTAGATGGCGATATAGGGTTGGCGTGGAGAAGCTGGGTGGCAGGGTGATAGTAACAAAAACAGGTTTTGAATGTATGGTAAGGGTTTGCTTGGATGACACTACTTTGGTGTTTTGGGGCCATTCTCTGACTCCCCTTCATTTCTTTAGCTAGTTACACGTCGTGTTAGTTTTAAGGAGGTATCGCACCACCCCCACCAAGACGCGTTTCAAGGTTCTTACACGTTGCAGTTGGCAGCTTCACGCAGAACAGGGAGCGTTAAGGGATTGAACGTTGGGAAAGTTGTAGAGATAGATGACTACCACCACTTTAGCAAAACTTGTACTTGAATAAACCTTTGTATTTGTGTTCCTCCTTTTTTCTACCTACATTTAGCGTGTCTATACCAGTCTCACCTCGGCTCATTCACTTTCACATCGTGCATAATGTGTGAACTCTGAAGTCTCTATTAATGGAGCAAAGGGCAGTGTAGAAATGTGAATTTGGCGAACCGTCAAATCCCAAAATAATCGTGTTTTGTGGGATGAGATGGGCACAGCCAGTTGTTGGAGGGTGTGGAGTGGTGTATCTGGAGAACAGCAGCTCGTACTTGTACTTGTACAAATTCAACTCTCCTTAAATTACAATTTCTTGTACCGTACGTAGAAGTATGCATGCTGAATGGCATCCTCATACTGTAAGAATAATCCTTAATTACAGTACGAGTAGGATACATCATCGGTACTGTAACCACCGAATAATTGAGACACAAAGTTGCGAACCCGACCGATAACACCCAACCAACGACCAGCATCACGTGAACAGTCACGTTGTCCTTATTTCGCACTCTCGCAGATCCCGCCAACAACACTAACACTACACGACACCACGTGACTACCGTAGAGGTTACAAGCCTAATCATACATGTACACTGTAAATCATTATTAATCTACCATTAATTACAACGCCATCTAAGACAACCACAGGTCCACACACACTACTCCTCCTTGACATCACCCTCGATCTTGCCATGGTCGTAAGGGTGAACGAGCAGGCCGCTGAATTTCTCCAGAGCCTGGACTCCTCGCACCTCTTGAGTCTGCTGGGGAAGTCGCACAATGTGGAAGTCCTCGTACAGATCGAGAATCTGCTCAAGGTACTTCTGCTGCATCTTGTATCGAGATGAACAGAGCTCACAGTTGTCGACCTTCTTGGGGTAGAGCAGCTGGTTGACGACAATGTTGTGGGTGTCAATGTCGAAAGAAGTGAGATCCTGAACCATTCGCTCGGTCTCGTAAAGGGACAGGAACTCGGGAATGCAAACACACACAAAGGTGGTGAGGTCGGGGTTCTTGAACTGGGTGTTGACCTCGGAAATGGTGGCTCGAGTCTCATTGAGCTTGGCGAACATGTCGTCCGCAGAGGGCCCACCCTGGCCACCCATCAAAGAGCCGAGCATGGGGCCAAATCGACCAGAGAGCTCGGAAACCTTACCCAGAGCCTTCTCCAGAACAGTGGGGAAGGTCAGGAATCGCAGAGTGTGACCGGTGGGAGCTGTATCGAAGATGATGACAGAGTAAGATGTGCTCTTGACCTGCTTGAGAACCTCGGCAAAAGACATGGCCTCATCAACACCGGGGATAGAGAAGGCAATGTCCTGCATCATGTTAGTCATGCCGGCACCAGCACCTCCTGCGCTCTGGGCCTGCTCGATCATCTCCTGAATGGACCCACTGGGGTCAATCTCCATGCAGTGAAGGTTGTCGATTCCGTTGACGGGTCGAGCGTCCTTGCCAAACTTCTGGCCAAAGGCATCGGAAAGGTTGTGTGCGGGATCAGTGGAGATGAGAAGGACAGACTCTCGGTTCTTGGCCAGCTGGATAGCCAGAGAGCATGAGGTGGTGGTCTTTCCAACACCTCCCTTACCACCGACAAAGATCCATCGAAGAGAGTCCTGGTCGATAATGTTCTGGAGAGAGGGGGCGGGAGTGTCTTCGTCCATTGTGTACTTTTGTAGATTGGTGAGGTTGTGCAAAGTAGAATGCTGAGGGGCAACGGGATCCAAAACTATCACATCCCAGAGGTGTATGTTAAGGGTTAGGGTTTCTAGCCTTTTCCCAAAGAGATGGATTTCGAATGTGATCGTACATGGTGGAAGCGTGAAGCGTGTTTCTTCAGCCAAGGGCCAAAAATTACATTGGGGCTGCCAACACCACGCCCCACACCCGATGGCGGTATCGTACTGGTAGATAGAGCCAGGAGCTAGAAAATTGAAATAATGAGACGTCGAAAATTAGGATGTATTCAGAAGTGTTGAATTTTTGACGTGCCATTCAAAACTCCACGAACTGTGCACAATATATAATTAACGAGAAAATTAGGAGGCGTCATTGGTGGCAAACTATTGAGGGATATTTGTGCTTACAGACAGCTCCGATATCTATGGCCGCAAACACGATATCGTAGTCTGGCCAGCTCGTCTCAAAATGTTAGACACCAGAAGGGTTGATTAGTGACGGCTAAAACATCGTTGACAAAAAAATGTAGTGCTTTTTTGTACCATGTTAGCCTGTCGCAGACTTCGATCGGAGCCCCCGCATCTTTCCGAAATCCTATCCGGTCTTGTACGTGTCATCTGTTCATGGGTGATCCTTAGGTCTACGCTATTATTACGATACTGTCTCAATTCATGATTTACCGTCTGAGCTGCAGCAACCAAGTTACTAGCACACAAAAAGTTGGCGTAAAAAGGGCAATTGCTCCAAAAAACACGCCCTGACTACATCGGCTCCGCTGTAAAAACCAGTGGTAGTTTTAATATACCCTTTTAGCTGTAGCCAAGCCCCAGGTTGGGGCAGAGCTTGCATAGTTCCGAGCTTCTCCGCATCACGTGACCGGAAACACACATCACAACTTACATATCTTACATTGTCCTTACCAGCAGGCAAAGGGAACACACCTGCCGCTTCCATGCTGCGTGCCGTTACATCCTGGACACAAAGCCGTGCTGCAATACATGCTCATAAATGGTTTTTGACATCGAGGTTCCTCTCAACTGGACTGCGGGGAGAGGGGCAGGAACAAATTGCGGGCACGTTATCTCTCCCATCTTACCCGCGTTGGTACCGTCTTAATTCCACCTGAAAAATAACAAAGCTGGCCAATGGCTATCTCCGCAACTTGCTCCATAGTATAGTTATGGGCGCAACCTTGTTGCCATGTTTGAAGGAGACACAGTGCAATTGCATAACAGAGAGGAAAGCAAAATACGCCGAAACCGTCGGAATTGCGCCAAAAGGCCCCAAGGTAGACAAACAGGCGGGAATAACGAAGGTAATGGCCCCAGACCTGTCAACGGGTCTGGTCCGGAAAATTCTGCAGAGTTATCCCGGGTGCTGGCCGCTGGAATAATAGAGTTTGTAAAGAAAACTGTAAAACTGGGGCCGGTTCTTCCGGTTTATATAAATATTTGACGCTCTCCACAACTTACCCCATAACGAGTTAACGTGAGTAGTACAATGGGTGTACAAACCTCGAAAGATACCTGCGAACACGACCAATTCGACTGGAGGCGGCAATGGGATGTGCGCCTTCCAAACCGGCGTTGATTCTTTTGCACGATCTGTGGTTTCGTGTCTGGAACCCTTGATTAAATCCCGCTAACCCTAGATGCTCAGACACGCTTTATTGAAAAGGACTCCCGTCCTCCCGCGACTCGCAAGTCGCAAGGCCTTTGTGCCTTTGATCCAGAAACGAAAGTACTCTGATGACGTCTTCCTTACCACCAACGCCGCCAACTACATCGATGAGATGTACGCCGCATGGAAGGAGGATCCCAAGAGCGTCCACGTCTCTTGGCAGGTGAGTGATGGTGATGATATGGAGGATATTGGAAAGCCTGCGCTTGGCTGATGATTTTTTTACGACTTTATGGTGTTTTGTGGTGATAAGCAATTGGACTTGGAAACACGACATATGTGTGTGTATGGGGGTCATGGGACATGAAGTTGCTTTGTGCAAACCGGAACTGTATCACAGATATAGTAAAGGTCAAGGTAAGTCAACTTGATGATTACCCCTGTGGCTTCCTCGTATACACTCATGTCGAGCATAGCGCAATTCGCCCGCGTTGCACTGGTGCAATTTTTTGTGCGCCTGCCTGTAGCAATTTGTATGTCTCACGATTGGCTCACTATTGACGCACTTCTGCACACTAGACCTGCTCTTCCTTTGCGGTTGCCATTGCTAGACTCAGGGTGTGTTCCCGCATTGGGAGTTACGGGTTGAGCCGGAGCATGGAAAAACGTGCATGCAGGACGCAGAATTGTTGGTCGGAACGGACTAACAGCTGTATGCACCGAAAATGGTCCACAGGACCGTGTGATTAGTAATGTTTCAATGGGACATACCCCTCCAATCTTTGATTCCCCACCTCCGCGATTTTGGATTTTAGTGTCGTTACTTTTTGCACATGCTTGTGTTTATCTCTAACACCTTCTCCCCTTTTGCGAAGTCCCAACTACACCTTAAATCTAAACTCGCAACTAAACATCACAAGTCGATAACTAAACTACTAAAGTTGCATTGAGCGATGATTATTAACGCAGTCTTACTTCAAGAACCTGGATGGTGGCCTTCCCGCCGATAAGGCTTTCTCTGCCCCTCCCACCATTGTGCCCTCTCCTTCTGGAGGTGTCCCCACCCCCGCTGCCCCCTCCGGAGCTCCTTCTGATATCACCAACCACATGAAGGCTCAGCTTCTGGTTCGAGCTTACCAGGTCCGAGGTCACATCAAGGCCAAGATTGATCCTCTTGGAATCTCCTTTGGCTCCGACAAGAACATGAAGCCCCCCAAGGAGCTGACTCTCGATTTCTACGGATGGTCCGAGAAGGACCTTGATACCGAGATCACTCTTGGTCCCGGTATCCTGCCCCGATTCGTCGAGAACGGCAAGAGCAAGCGAACTCTCCGAGAGATCATCGCCGACTGTGAGCGAATCTACTGTGGCTCTTACGGTGTTGAGTACATCCACATTCCTTCCCGAGAGGAGTGTGAGTGGATCCGAGACCGAGTCGAGACCCCCAAGCCTTACAACTACAACCCCGACCAGAAGCGACGAATGCTCGATCGACTCATCTGGGCAAACCTTTTCGAGACCTTCCTCGCTTCCAAGTTCCCTAACGATAAGCGATTCGGTCTTGAGGGTGCCGAGACCGTCGTTGTCGGTATGAAGACTCTGATTGACCGATCCGTCGATGCCGGTATCGAGGACATTGTCATTGGTATGCCCCATCGAGGTCGACTCAATATGCTTTCCAACGTTGTGCGAAAGCCCAACGAGTCTATTTTCGCTGAGTTCCAGGGATCCGCCGTCTTCGACGAGGGCTCTGGTGATGTCAAGTACCATCTTGGTGCCAACTACCAGCGACCCACCCCCTCTGGAAAGAAGGTCAACCTCTCTCTTGTCGCTAACCCCTCACATCTTGAGGCTGAGGACCCCGTTGTCCTGGGTAAGACCCGAGCTATCCAGCACATGAAGCACGATATTGGCACTTTCTCAAAGGCCATGGGTGTTCTCATGCACGGTGATGCCGCTTTTGCCGGCCAGGGTGTCGTTTACGAGACCATGGGTATGCACTCTCTCCCTGCCTACTCCACTGGTGGTACCATCCACATTATCGTTAACAACCAGATTGGTTTCACCACTGATCCTCGATTCTCTCGATCTACCCCCTACCCCTCCGATCTGGCTAAGTCCATCGATGCCCCCATCTTCCACGTCAACGCTGACGATATGGAGGCCGTGGACTTCATCTTCAACCTCGCTGCTGACTGGCGAGCTACTTTCAAGTCCGATGTCATCATCGATCTTGTCTGCTACCGAAAGTTCGGTCACAACGAGACCGATCAGCCCTCGTTCACTCAGCCTCTTATGTACAAGAAGATCGCCGACAAGCCTAACCCTCTTGACATCTACGTTGACAAGCTTCTCAAGGAGAAGACTTTCACCAAGGAGGACATCGAGGAGCACAAGCAGTGGGTTTGGGGAATGCTCGAGGAGTCTTTCAAGAAGAGCAAGGACTACGTCCCCCACCAGAAGGAGTGGCTCGCTTCTCCTTGGGATGACTTCAAGACCCCCAAGGAGCTCGCTACCGAGATCCTGCCCCATCTCCCCACCTCTGTTGAGGAGACCAAGCTCAAGGAGATCGGAAAGGTTATTTCTACTGTCCCTGAGGGATTCACTCTCCACCGAAACCTCAAGCGAATTTTGACCAACCGAGGCAAGTCCGTTGCGGAGGGTACCGGCATTGACTGGTCTACTGGTGAGGCTCTTGCTTTCGGAACCCTCCTTGAGGAGGGTCACCACGTCCGACTTTCCGGTCAGGATGTCGAGCGAGGCACTTTCTCCCAGCGACACGCTGTTGTCCACGACCAGGTGAACGAGAACACATACACCCCTCTCAACCACCTGACTAAGGACCAGGCCGACTTCACCGTCTCCAACTCTCATCTTTCCGAGTACGGTGTCATGGGATTTGAGTACGGTTACTCTCTGGCTTCCCCTGAGGCTCTTGTTATCTGGGAGGCTCAGTTCGGTGACTTCGCCAACACTGCCCAGGTCATCATTGATCAGTTCATTGCCTCCGCCGAGACCAAGTGGTCCCAGCGATCCGGCATGGTTCTGTCTCTGCCCCACGGTTACGATGGTCAGGGACCCGAGCACTCTTCCGGTCGAATCGAGCGATACCTGCTGCTCGGTAACGAGGATCCCCTCCACTTCCCCTCTCCCGATAAGCTTGAGCGACAGCACCAGGACTGCAACATCCAGATTGCCTACCCCACCACCCCCTCCAATATTTTCCATCTCTACCGACGACAGATGCACCGAGCTTTCCGAAAGCCCCTCGCCTGTTTCTTCTCCAAGAACCTGCTGCGAAACCCCATGGCTCGATCTGACATCTCCGACTTTGTTGGAGAGTCTCACTTCCAGTGGATAATCGAGGATGACCAGCACGGCAAGGCCATCAACCAGAAGGAGGGCATTGAGCGAATCCTTTTCTGTTCCGGCCAGGTCTGGACTGCCCTCTACAAGCGACGAGAGGATCTTGGCGACAAGAAGACTGCCATCGTCCGAATTGAGCAGATCCACCCCTTCCCTTGGGCCCAGGTTCGAGATCTCCTTGACTCTTACCCCAACCTTAAGGATATCTGCTGGGCTCAGGAGGAGCCTCTCAACGCCGGTGCTTGGGTCCACATCCAGCCCCGATTCTACACTACTTTCAGCGCTACGGAGAACTACAAGCATGCCAACATTAGATACGCTGGCCGAAAGCCTTCTGCGTCTGTTGCTGCTGGTACCAAGAAGCTGCATCTTGCTGAGGAGGAAACTCTTCTGAAGCAGGCTTTCCAGCAGGAGGATACTGCTTAAGTAGTCTGCTGATTCTTATGAATGTCATTTAATTGTATATGAAACGCTCGTTGAAGTGTATATGAAGTTATATTGTGAAAAGTAGAGTGCACCTGATGCGAGTGTATGTTGATGCCGTTCTGGAATAACAACGAGGTGGAAATTTTCAAGACTTTACCCCATGATCTGTGTTACCTCTACAGAGTTCTTTGGCTTGCTTCGGGGACGACAAGCTTCTCCCAAAGTAAAAGTGTACGAATGGTATACCCGTGAAACTACAAACCCATATAAATAATGCACTCGTACTCGTACCGGTACTTGTACGGAATAGGTACATGATGTGCAGTAAATACCGTTACTTGTACTTCGAGACACACTTCAAAGTACGATGGTACAGTAGTTACAATATTATGCTGCGTCTTCTGTGTGAACAAGTTCCGTTAGAATTACGATACCAGTACGAATAGGCTACAAGGTACAACCTTTTAGTTTTCTTACGGTTTTCTTTTTTTCTTGTGCCTTCCCACCTGGGATCAAAGCCAGGGGCAAATTTCTGTTTACAGAGCGTAATGTAATTACAGTACGAGTTCAGTAGTTTTGCCACTGTCACACGATCGTTACGGTTGCGGGGGCGGTGGCAAATCAGCAAGATTCAGATGGGCTGGTTGTGCTCGACAGCTGCGACTATCATGATGGCTGTGTGCTGGTATCATGCTGTCACACCGATATTGCGAGATTTAGTAACTGGCTAAAAATAGTAAATATTGAGCTTCAACGTCTAGATCTTGCTCCCATCAGCAAGGTACGATTTAGTTAGTCGAGATTCGACACAAGATCTGTTTTTGCACTGTACTGACCTTAGGGATAGCGTCATTGTTTCGGTCCGGAGCCGGATTACAAGATCACGTATGACTCCCCCACAATTCTTTTGATTAGAGTGACCTTTATTATAATCACATGTGCTTAATCCCGACCAATTGGACGTGCGCCTCGACTAAAATCCGGCAGGACCGTTGTTGCTCCGCGGACCCGACTTTCTCGGCAGTTCAGTAATCTACTCCACATCAAGGTGTGAAAACGGTGGATATTATGTGTAATCAGTGATGAAACGTACACAGTCGAGACCGTATGTACGATACAACATGTGAAGGCTAATTAAAAAAAAATTTGTCAACAGAGGGTTTGATGAGCGCTCAACGTCCTATGATCACAGGCATGTCATAGGCATATGGCTGCGTACCTATTGATTTTATGTTACTGTACTGGGCGAAGTATCGCTGGGTTCATGACCCCCTATTCTTACAGGCTGAAACACTCTCAAAGTTATGCGAGATTTGCTTCAAAAAAGTCTTTTGACAGATGTTTTTCTCGTTGTTGAAAAAAGTCAACTAGTTGTATGGTATTAAGTAAAACTCAGCTTGGAGATAGCCGCCAACGGTTGGTCTTGTGAGGATGGCGATCAGGCACCCTGTCAGAAGCACTGCAGCATGTACAATTTCCCTGCCTAATCCCCCTCCTGACTGTATGATATTATAGCACAGCCACCTTGGCTATACTTAATGTATGCTGTGGCAGGGATCCGTACTGTACGTAGTGGACACAGTAATAGGTCGTATACACGACACTCAGTGGGTCTTGTGGCAAAACTATGGGGATCTCTTTTTTCCTTTTTTTTTTTCTTCTTTTCTTGTCGCTTTTTTTTCCCCTCTAAGTTACTCGGCCACTGGTTTCCGGCCTGGAATCCTTTGTCTCCTACATCAAAGGGGCACATGTGAGAAGTGCAACGAAATTACGAAGTACAGCACCCACAGTGTTCAGCAGGGAATGGGTCGGCGATTGTCTTGGCGTACAGAGATTTTTTCAAGCAAAGTTTGGACATTTATCGTTTGTGGGTTGTAGCCCCCACTGATGGACTGGTGCTACACAGAAAAAACTTTTGCTGGGTTTGTGTCAAACAATTAATATCGCCTAGCTAGTTGACATCTTAGTGGGATTCCGAAACAACAACATATTGACAGCAGCCTTAATATGGACAGGCCCAACCAGCCTATACTGGTACTAATAAATACTGTAAACTAAAGTCCCAACCACACCAATACGCCCCTCCCCCACCAACTCCATCCACACTCTCGACGATGGTCCCGTTTCAGAGTTTACCCACTGCCCCCGTACGTACAAACAAGTAAAGAGGACACGAACGTATCAAACGACATATGCACAGATGTACAACAGGGGTGCAGTGCGTGCAGTACAGTACTGCTGATACCTGCTGCGAGCGGCTTCGGAGAACATCCGCTGCGGCCTATAATTTTACTTGACAGCCTGTTTGTTCTAGGGTCACTCTGTTCTAGGTCTAGCGCATGTATCATATCGGACCGTCTTGACCAGCGGCGGTGAAATCTAGCATCCGAGGAGCGGTAAACTAGATTATCGTCGCTTTTAGTGTTTCTTCACCTCAACCGTGCTCAACTATATCTGTTCTCTTGGTTACTGAGAGAGGAAGCCGCGCCAAGTGGGTCTAGATGTCTTAGAATCAGGTAAAAAGAAAAAGACAAAAAAAGACAAAAAAAGAAGCCTGTCTTAAGATCTACAACTAGGTTCCCGTTCCGTCGCTTACGACGAGGTGTGCAACGTACAGAGAGCCACTCACATCTGCAGAGGCCGACGAAAACAAACAAAGATGAAACTCTTCCGTTGACAGGCTCCTGTAAAGTCGCACTTCGGGGATAATGTCCAATATCATGTGAAGTTCAGACATGATGCGCCATGCACATGGTTGGTGGGTGGGATAACCAATTAGAGTGCCGTTTACAGCTGATTTGGTGCATATAATGGTGACTTTGACAGAAACAGGTTAGGGTATAGTACGAGTAGTGCAATTTAACAGAGAGGGGTTAGATGCAACGACGACAGCTGATGTCGTATTGCATCCCAAGAAGCCTCATACAATAGTGGTTTGTGGCACCGTTGTGTAAATTATGCCTGAGACATGATAGACGGCGATTTTTCAATGGGCAGACGACGAATAGGCTAATTAGTTGTACAATACGACTTTAGTTTCGAATCAGGATCAATCTTCCCGAATTAGGAAGACACCATAACTATACACTGACAAGACTTTAGACATCGTTGTATCGGAGTCCAACGCCCATGGTTTTGCTCATTGCAGTACCAACTGGGTACCATATAAGCAATACCGTAATTTTGACAGTGGGGTGATTGGTTTTTCAGCTTATGACGGGCTACGGTAGCGTGGTTCCAAGTATGGCTAGTTGACTATGCAACTAGACACAAGGAAACCTGTGTAACATGCAGAATCGGGTAACCCGATATCTCCGCACCAGTACGTCGAAAATCTCGGGGCTCGTCAAAGACTTCCGCTTTGACGTTGCCGTACAGAAGTGCCATGAAAAGTTTCCCAGTTAGCGATCCTTATTTTTGTCTTTTTTATTTATTGAAAGTCACTTTTTTTGCACTCCAGTTTTTTGACTTCTTCAGCGTACTTACATATACTTGGGGAAGTCTGCTTCTTGGCGTAGATCACTGACTGGCAGAGGCTGTGCCATGGCCACACCACTACAGACCCAGTTGGCGAACAAAGGGGTAGCTTTGACTAATTATATTTTTGAGGCTCCGCTTATAGGGACTGACTAACGAGCAGCAGGAGGGGGTTTCTTGCGATCCATGCGCGAATTACCGTATCGGTAGTCCCATCACCCAAGACTCTCAGGTGTATAGTCGACTACTGTAATTAGCTAAATCGGACTGTTTATTGGGAGTTACATTGAATACAGTCCACTCCCTCCCATACTGAGCATTTCTTTTTTTTGCCAAACTATAATATAGCCAAGACCCAATAAAGATGGCCGCACGAGAGCGTCGCTGAACGTGTAACACCGTGACTAAGACACTGGTAGCCGCCGGCGAAACACTCCACTACAAGCAACAGGAGCCATGCGCCCGTGGTAGCTGATCATACGCTAGTGTGACAGTCCACATGATTTGTGCAGGGTTAATGACACAGCAGGAGAGGGAGTATAGGCGCATTTTATTCAGGAGGGTAACAATGGATGTGCATGCAAGGATGGTCAGGGCTGTGGGCACACAAAAAAGGTACCAACGCCGGAACCAAGTCAAAATTTGTTAACACCTAAACCTTTTGCGGACTTAAAAATCTATTGGGAATAGCAGCGACTTAGTATGAAACATCAGGCGAGATTTTCATAAGTCTGGCCAGGTGACTGGTGCCGTGACGATTAATCGATTTTTGTCTGCATTTTTATTATTATTTTTTTCTCGAAACTTCCCAGCCCCCTACAGCACACCCCACGCGTTGCATTGTTTCAGAATTTTCGAGGGAGCACTGTATAGCGTGTTTGGGTGTGGTCTGTGTACAGGCTGTTAAAAATAGGTGTGGTATTGAAAGTAGGAGGCGAGGCGGACGTTGCACAACGAAGGGATAGTAAAGAGTGGGCTTGAGACTTGGTTGCAAATACACGAGAGACGTAATACAGGACGCGACGCGCACCCCTTCCACCCGTAACTAATTTTGTGCTCTTCGATGGTATTGACACAGGGATTCATGCCTGACCTGAGAGGCTGAACGTGTATGTGTACATGCTCGCTGTACCCTGACAAGCATGAGGAATGTGGTGAAGTACGCGTCGATGTCATAACATTGAGAATAATCGACATAATTAATTGGGGAAACCGACGGAACACGGCATGGAAATGGACACCGATCCTTGAGGATCGAATTTTCGAGATAGTAGCACTCAAATTCTTTCTTTTGCCATCATTAAGTTACCATTGCGTTGCGCATTCCTCCATGCCCTACAATGTTTTGGAGCTGGAAAATAAGCTCTGTTTGAGATGTGAAGCATGGTATAAAATACCAGCATTCGCACAAACGCCTCTTCTTCGATTATCTCGGTATCACACGTTCGACCACCTTACACTCCTTTTTACATTGACCTAGAGACCGACAGGCGCCTTCTCTATCTCATCCCGAGCCACCTATACCCCTACACCTTGCAATTGCAACGTTGTTCTAACCCAGACACATTCCTTTTAGTGAGTATCGATTACACGGCTGATGAAACGTGTTGTGCGGGAAACCACAAGTTGAAAGGTACAAGCAGCTGGGAAAGCTGGAACAGTTGTTTTGTTACTGTCGACAAATACGCGATCTACAATACTCGGACCCATAATACCACCAAATCAATCGTTCGATGAGCATTGCTGTTGTTATGGGTCTATTATTGGAACTCAGCCGTTATGTGTGTTGGTTTCGTGTTGGGACATGGGCTGTGTGGAATGAGCACGAATGCAACAGGAAGAACATTGACGACACAACAACAAACTCCCAGACGACGGAAATGGAAACATGTTTAACGACCACTAAACCCGACGCGATATTACTGTGAAAGTGGAAAGAAAGTCCGAATGTTCAACCGAGTGGCGATTTAACTCACACTTGGGGGTCATTGGTGTATTTTTTCGATTTTCTCTTGGACTACCAACCAGTATGCGCATGGCCCGTCTCCCGTTGTCTAGACAACATGCTCCAAAGCTTATTTTGTACAAGACGCGGACTCTGGGTTTAGGGGTGTACATATTGAGACAAAGTTTCCCAGCCTATTTGAGTTCTGCTTAGCTTGACAGGAGCTCACTGGTTCGTTTGAGAGGAAAAAGAGAGAGAGGGAAGGAGAGTTATGACTGGGTCCAGCGATCATCAGACGGTCAGCAAAGTTGCACGGGAGCCGTGGCCGCGATCACAAGTCATCTTTGTCACTAATGACTTGAACCAAATATGGGTGTTTTATTACATCGAGGGGAACTCCTCTCAGCAGGCCACTCTTCCGACGTTCGACCCAGCCACCCCTGCAGATCCACCCCTTATCCTCCCTGGCCTCCTTTTCTCTCCCTCCCTTTTTCTTCACTTTTCTACTATGCTTCTCATCTGTCCCCGTCTGTGCTGTTGTTTGTGTCAATCCTCGGCTGGGTTGAGAGCTTCTTTTGGGGCAACGTTATTGTTTACGGCGTGCAGTTGACAGCTAAACTCAAATGCGGTTTACAGTTAATAGCTTTAAAGTTTGGAAATTTTTGTCCTTCTTTTACATCCTCCCAAACTTTGCCTGTCCAGTTATATTGCCTCACATCCCACCTCAAAAATCCTCTTCTACATAGTCTGTTGCAACACCACAACACCGTCACTCCTTCAACACAACAACTGGTAACGTCTCGCTGGTCGATTCTTACTGTCCATTCCTTTCCCTCAACCCCAAAACAACTTGCAACAACTGCTCCAGGCGAGCTTTCGAATTATATTAAACAACACCTAACACCTTAGTCATGAAGTTCTCTACTCTTGCCCTGGCCGCCATGGCCGCTATTGGCTTCGCCGCTCCCGCCACCTCCGATGCTGACTGCAACGAGGAGAAGGAAGTCCGAGACTTCCACGCCCACCACCAGCACAAGCGAGCTGTGCAGGTCGAGTACGTCTACGTCACCGTTCTCGTTGACGGTAACGGAAACACCATTGAGCAGCACCAGATTGCCACCACCGAGCTCCAGGAGGCTCCCGCTCCCGCCCCCGCTACCTCCACCCAGGAGGCCGCCGCTGCTCCTTCCAGCACCCTTGTCGCTGCTTTCGCCGCCAAGGAGCCCGTCACCCAGGAGGCTTCTTCTTCTTCTGCTGCTCCTTCCTCTTCTTCTGCCCCTGCCCCCAAGTCCTCTTCCGCCCCCAAGTCTTCCGGCGGTAACAACGGTGGCTCCGGCGGTATCTCTGGAGACCTCGCTGCTTTCTCCGGTCCTTCCGAGAAGTTCGAGGATGGTACCATTGACTGTGACTCTTTCCCCTCCGGTCAGGGTGTCATTGCCCTGAACCAGCTTGGCTTCGGCGGCTGGTCCGGTATCTACCACCCCGGTTCCACCGCTACCGGTGGCAACTGTGCTGAGGGCTCTTACTGCTCTTACGCTTGCCAGTCTGGTATGTCCAAGACTCAGTGGCCCGATGAGCAGCCCGCTAACGGTGTCTCTGTCGGTGGTCTCCTCTGTAAGAACGGTAAGCTCTACCGATCCAACAAGCAGGCTGACTACCTCTGCGAGTGGGGCACCCAGTCCGCTATCGTGACCTCTTCTCTCGATAAGGAGGTTGCTATCTGCCGAACCGATTACCCCGGTACCGAGAACATGGTTATCCCCACTGTCGTTGAGGCTGGCTCTTCCGGTGTTCCCCTTGCTGTCGTCAACCAGGAGGCTTACTACACCTGGATGGGCAAGCCTACCTCCGCTCAGTACTACGTCAACAACGCTGGTGTCTCTTACCAGGACGGTTGTCTCTGGGGTACCTCTTCCGGTGATGTCGGTAACTGGGCTCCTCTTAACTTTGGTGCTGGCGCTGCCGGTGGCATTTCTTACCTTTCCATCATTCCTAACCCCAACAACCGAAACTCTGCTAACTTCAACGTTGAGATCATCGCTACTAACGGTGCTACTGTCAACGGTAAGTGTGTCTACGAGGACGGTAAGTACAACGGTGGTGGTTCCAACGGTTGCACTGTCGCCGTCACCGGCGGTGTTGCTGCCTTCCACCTTTACTAAAGGGTCTCAGGTATTTATGATGTTTTAGATTCTTTATAGGTAAGTTATATAGCCAGTCCTCTTGCTATATTCAAAATATTACTGTGTATTATAAAATAATAGAGCGAATTTGTGTGACTTTTGACCTGTACATTTGTTATTGTATTTCTTGAGAGATTATTGAGAAATGTTTGATTGCTTCATAAACAATGTAAACAATGACGTGTAAACACTGAACTTTTATTGTGTAATTTGCTTTTGGCAAGCTATCAATACAATGAGTTTATTTCCACATATTCATTGTCTTGGCCGCCAAACAAAGCATAAACAAGGATTGTTACTTTTTCGTGATTATTGTAATGTGACGTGTATGTGGAAGGGCCAAGATGTATCGCGTCATGTGGCCAGAAATTGTGGGGCAGAATTTTTTTTCTTATGGGCTTCTCGGCTCCCTTTGGTTTTATAAATCCATAGTAAACGATTTTGATGGTCCACGTGTGCTCTCCCTGCTATTCAAATAGGTTTTGCTGCACGGTTGGAATGTACCTGGGGTGCAGCCACAGCGTGTTGTGAGCGTGAAGGCTGTGAGGATTGATAAAAGAAGTCAGGCGCCAGTTTGTGGCAGGGGCATGGTATGCAACAAGCAAACAACAAAAATTGAATTCCACCACCTATAATCGGTCCTTACTTGCCTGGAATGCTCTTTGCTTTGTAATTTCACATGGCGTCATCTCTCATCTCTGCCTCATCGGCCCGTCGTCATCATTAGCCCCAAAACGCGTCGGGTAATTTACAACAGGGGTAATAATAACCTCCAAGGCAGAGCCCGGCGTATAGCAACCTCAGTGTAGAAGCATTTTGGGGCCGTGTTTCACTCAAAATATGACGCATCCGGTCTTTTTGCTTGCTGAGACTCTCCAACACTGATAACTCTCCGTGGATTAGATTGCGTTGTTTTGGGCAGTGTTGTGTTTGGCTGAATAGCTACAACGTTCTGTGTGTATACGGTGGACTCCTCACACTATAAATAAAATAGCCCATTTCCTGTCTCTCTTTCTCTTGACTGCGACAACATCAACGACTGGTGATAGTTTACACAGAGATACCCCCTTATGGAAGGCGACAATAAAAACGAGAATAGCTGCCCCGGATACCCCCAACATACACGGCCGGTGAGCCATGGTAAGTTTGGCCGAGTGAAATCGTCAGGCAACAATGGCACAGACATCATCGGCTTCAGTATTGATACCAACGACGTGGTCACCCTCATTCCTCCCTTGGACTTTTCTAATTTCAAGGCTGTGGAGAGCAGTTGGTGGTCTCCATTGGCCCACGACGGAGACCCCGATGATATTGATGAATCTCTCGAGAACATCATTGTCCAAGGAAAGCTTGACAGATACCTGGTGGAGGTGATAGGCCCAAACCAACCAACCCCACTCCTTATGACCGGGATCCAGTAGCTGATTTTCCAGATGCAGCGGAGGCTCCCAAAGTTGAGGGAAAACTGATACCCAGAACCAATCCTGGTGCACATGCTACTTGCACACGTTAAAAGCGTCGTATACTGCTCAATTTTATCTTAAGAATCTATTGTCTGCTTTATAATTAATGTAATAAATAAACAAAAACCACACTTCAAGTGATTAGTTACTCTTTTTCTTCGTTTTGCACTTTGGAGCGGTGTCTCCATTTCTTCCAGTCCTCTCTAAGACCCCTGTACACCCGCAGCAATGACTCTCGACCATCATATAGAGGGAAAATGACAACGAAGATGAAGGCCAGGAAAACCCAAATAATGGCCACAATGATCCAACCAGAAAAGAAGGACTTGGAGAAGACGTAGTGTCTGTACAAAGAGTAGGGCCAGACAATCCATGTGATCAAACAGATGATGACTGCAAAAATCTTGGCCACCTTATACCAATATAGCATAATGGGAATAGATTCTTCTCCTAGAGGGTGTGACGAGTAGTCCGTGCGTTCTGTATCCCATCCAATGTAGTATAGAAATTTTCTCCAAGTCGACAAATTGGCAGGAACTATGAGTCTGGGCTGGAAAATGGCATTGGAATGATTGCATTCCTTGACGGCAGCAATTCCGTAGCTTTCGCTTGAAATTGAGCGGGTGGAAGAATTGTAAGGCTGCTTGGCTAGCTCTCGATGATCCGATTCATTGTCAGAATCGTTCTCACTGCTGGTGATATCATGGTTGACACGAACGTCAGAGACGTCATTGTTTTTAGATGTCGGCGAGTCGCTGTCTGAAACGAAAGAGGGCGAGATGATACCTTCATGGATAGATTCAGGATCGACAGGCTTCTCATCGTCTTCGTTCACCTTGGAAATGTTGTAGAAGATGAGCCAGTCAAAGTCTTCAGGCCGAGCCAAGGTGATAATAACAGAGAACAGCAGAGAAGACATAAGCGTAGCAATGTTTCCCCAGACATTGGGAAGTGGGGCTCCTGTGGACTTGACACTGATCTCACCAAAGTAGACCTTGGCAGTACCTAGCCAAACACCCAGGCCGGTAGCCAGACCAAGAATTGGAGAGACAAGAGCAGCCAGCCGCGACTGTCGCTTCCAAAGGATGGTAAGAATTACAGGAAAAACACCAGGGGTGATGGCAATACCTAAAAAGTAGGACATCCAGTTCAGGTCAATACCACCAAAGTAAAAGGCCACAGCAATGGCACCAGACAGAAGACCAAAGGAGACAACTCCTGCGTGAGACACGAATATTAGCACTCGATCAGAGGCATTGGGTCGAATGTAAGTTCTGAAAATGTCAAAAGAAATGATACTGGAAACAGCAATCATTTCAGCTGAGACAGTGGACGTGACAGACATGAAAAGCATGAGCACGATACCCACAGAGGCTCCCTTTCCAAGCAAGGCATGTGTGACAATTGGAAAGACGTTGCCGACATCAAGGGCATGTGCAGAGATGGGATCAATGACACCAGACTGTTCCAGGACCCGAGCACCAAGACCAGAAATTGTTCCCAGGGCCCAAGGCACACAGAAGATTAGAACACTACCAATCATGTAGCCAGGCACAGTGGCCTTGAGATCAGCCGCCATGGACTTTTGCCAAAAGGCAGTATCCATGATAACCAGGCCAAGGTTGGCAATGTTGTGGCAGATACTGAAGAGAGCTGCGCCCTGAGACTTGAAAGTGAGCAAAGAGCCACTATAGTTACCCTTGATGTAGTTATCAGCATTGTCCGAGTAAGCGAGCACCTTCTCATAGAGACCGTAGACTCCGCCAATATGCTCATTGGTGAGAATACCGATGCAAAAGTACATGAGCAGAACCAAGGCGACGGTGGTATGGACGTAATCTGTCAGAAAGGTGGCCTTAAGACCTCCAGCAGCAGTATAGAGAATTACACCAACGGGAATCAACATACTGGCAGCTGCCGAGTGCATTCCGGTAATTGCCGAAATAGCACCAGCGGCAGCCAAGATCATGGTGCTGCATGAGAGAATGTTGTTGATAAGACAGAACACCATGTAGACAAGATGACCAGGAACACCGTATCTGAACTTGATGATTTCCAGTAGCGTATGTCCATTAGGGACCTTCAGTTTGACTTGGATTCCCACAACAGTCATGAGAGCGATATGGAAAGACAGACCAGCAGCAAACCAATAGGGTCCCGACATGCCAAAGTTGTAGCCCACGACAGCACCGTACAGTGTTTCGTTAGCCCACATCCACGATGAGAAAACCGCCGAGGCTGTTAAACCAATTCCAACTGCACGGTTAGCCACCATGAACATCTCTGACTTGTTGGCCTTCTCTCCAAGATAGTTGAGAGACACTCTAAGAGTGAAGACGATGAATACGGCGAAGAGGGCCCCGACACCCACGAGGATACCGTATCCTGCACCTTGGGGGAGAGGTGGTGCTTCAGAAAATGGCATTTTGCTTGTGTTTTCGATATCTTGATCTCTTTACAGAGGCACCAATTAGGTATATATACGGGTGGTATCAAATCCCAGATGATCAGGGGAATTCTGGGGTTACAGTAAAGCATGACGCCATTCGGAAATAGTGGACGAGCCACACATTACCAAAGATGACACGGGCGTTAATTTTATACCCGGGTTCTAGATTACAACTGTATCTAGGCTTTGTAGCAGTGGAACTTGGTGACATTTCCAAAAAGACTTTGTGGCGTCTCGTTACGCAATTATGTCCCTACATGAGGGGTAGTGGGATGGGGGTTTAGAGCACTGACAGGTTCATGTAAACATAATTTGTATGCGTGGAAATAAATTAGAGAAACTTTTATATGCCTGCATTATCTTCTTCGTTGTAAAATCTGGTATCGCCATGGCAATTGCTGATAAGCCACACACTCCTTCAGTGGTTAATCTCCCAACTATAATTGGGGTGGCTGTGGTTAAGCAGGATAAAGCCAGGCAAGAAATTTGCGGATAAAGAGCCTATTGATGCTCGTCGTCACTGTGGCTGGCAGTATTTGCACGTGCAACGCGGCTAGGCACAGATGGCGAATAGGAATAGATGTTCGGTTCGTGGGAATTGATTCTCTAGTGAAGCCACTCCAAAGCCACGTTATTGCCGAGGTTGCCACGCTGATAGCAAACTGGCAAGCCACCTCAAGGCTTTTAAGACAGTAGAGTTGATTGGTCCAGCCTCAGTCATCACTCTTCGCACTGCTCGTCTAGCCATCGTTGGTCATCGAGCTTTTTGACCTCCTCCAGAAGTGAGATTTTCACCACCTCCACAATTTGAGGATCATGTTGCACAGCGTGCACATCCATGCTCATAGCTCTGTCTAGCACCTTTTGTAGCTCATATTCTCTCTGCTCCTCCTCAAGCACGTCTTCGGGCAGCTCCACAGACGTTTCAGGCATGACGGAGTCTTGAGGGTCACCCTCAATGATAGTATAGGCCTTTCGTAGCAGTTCCTTTTGCTTTCGTCGTGCCATCGATGTGGCGCTTTCAAGCACCGGTCGGACACTCCTCATATCCATATCTGGCTGGTCGGATTTGCTAGTCTGTTGTGATCTGTGCGCCGAGGTGAATCTGTGGGCGAGTGGTGTGCTCTGGGCTTGTGGACCTTGCGAGGAAGTCGGAGCACGGGAACTTTCGGCAGGCCGCTGGAACAGCTGTCTACGAGCATCTCCCTCCATGTTATTCGTGGGTCGCTTGACTCGGGAGTCTGGGTCAGGCCGATACATCAGGTGCTGCTCGTTGTTTGTGTTTTATGCAATCATTTTATTGTCGTGAATATTTCATGCACTGTCATGCAAGGTTGGAGATGTGTTGGGGTGGGAGTGGTCTGCGCGTATTCTTATTCAGCGCAGGATCCTGTTTTCTGTGGAAACTGGTTAACAATACTTTTCTCAATTCGAGGTAACAACAGGCCTGCTATTACATCGTATGGGAAATGTATACTCATTATATTGACTGTAACAATGACCTTCCGTTCTTGGTATTTCGCATTGTGGGGAGATTCAGACATGGGTTTTTTCGGGGCAAGCCTCATTTGGGGGTATTGTAAAGAAAGATACAGGGCTGCAAGATACTGTATCGTATCGTACTTGTATCGTATCGTACTGTACCGGTACTACCTATTTATCAGCACATTGACTGAATACCCTTTTCTCCTGACATTACTCAGTGACACGGTCTGATACGCGTCTCCTTAATTGAGATAATTATTAGGCGTTCTTGGTTTCGGAGAAGACCGCGAACGAGTGAGCACAGCATTGTACGCACGACAATTTATCTTATGTAACGCGTGGGCCTCAAATGAAAGAGCAAAGAGGCGAGACCAACAAAACACGATTGGCTGGCATGCAACGTCTGGTTGCTATGCAATCTTTCCCCTCATGCCTCAAAGAGTTGGAAAATCTGGAGAACGTTCCCATTTGATTTTTCCTGTCGAACGTCTTAAAATAGGTCTGCCATTATTGTACGGTAGCCACCGTAGAGTGGGTAAGGACACGGGCGGGTAAAAATATTAAATATTATTTATGCTGTGCACCCTACAGTACGAGTACCAGTAGCAGTACAGTTAACTTGAGAATTAAGGGTGAATAGTCTTGGTTTGATTATTACGCCCCTATAGCAGAGACATACCGGCTATGCAGAACCCATGGGGATATTAACTGTTCCGCTGGCAGTGTCTCAATTGCTCTCCAAGTAGCGGCGCACCCCGTATATTGTTAATTGCTGCTTGGTATGTGCTTAAGGACTTATCTGACTCCTATCATTGTCTTATCATGTTGGCGCCGTAGCTTGTCTACTACTATACTATTGTATTACGGGTCTGAGTACAGTAGAAGCCGTCCAACCACACGGCGCGCTCGCATTCCTGCCTAATCAAGACATGGGTACAAGTACACAGCCGTGCCATCTGGGGTATCTCTTTCTGTGCGGTGCAGCAACTGGAATGTGGGTGGGACCACTCACTCATTGTGCGAAAGGTGCAGCACGCGCGTTGATAGCGCCGCATGTGTGGAGAAACAGCTCTCATTCGTGTGTGCACTACTGACGCGTTTCCAGCTCGTTAGAGTGTCCAATAGGAACGACAAACCACGTGTACAAGTACACTATATACAGACTCCCCCCCGGTCCCTGAGCAAGTTTCATTATGGTTATCCAAAGTGTTTCCTACAATGGGCAATTTCACTCCATATTCAGACCTGCACGTCTGTCAGAGCGGTATGGGGCTGTACAAGACTATGGCCCAACAAGGTTTAAAAATGCTATCAGGCGCGGCTTTAGCATGTAAAAATAGCACAGCTTGACAACAGGAGAACCCGGAAGTCACGGTGTGATAAGTGAAAAAAAGTGCTGGATGGGATTTACAACACGATTGAAACGTACAGCTGTATATTAACTGCCTTTCCAAACCCCGTCACACCCCATTCCTCGAGGGTTTCACTCTGTAACACCTCCTTGATCTTCCGTCAGATTTGCATTTTTCCCGTTGTCCAAACTCTAATTATTCCCCCTGGCGGATCCAGTTAGACTGCTGTCTGGTTCGTTGGGTGGCACCGCATGTGGAAAAATTCCACTCAAGCCAGTGTGTGGAGAAAAAGTGGAGACAATAATCGTAAAATGGCTTGTAGAACAGGGGAAATGCGACCCCAAATAATACAATCACAGCCCTGCTTGCACACCACAAAGGTGCCCCCTCCCACAGTGTGCGTCGATATGAAACTATGATTTTTTTGCGCGTACCACAGCAGCGTGTGGCGTACCTACACGAATGCTATCTCAGAGTAGATTAAGCAGCAGCATTGAAGAAGCTAGTCCATGTCGCCAGATTGACACCTTCGAAGGCTTCTTTTCGTTTCTCACCACTTGCCTTTTGCTCTTGTTCACACCACTTTCGCTTCAATTAAGCGCTCTCCCAGCTGCCCCTTGGCCTTGTCAAATTCACACCAGCTACCACGGCGGCCCACCCCAGCGCTAAACGACTTGCTTTGCCTCTAGGCTGCTCTCCCGGTGCTATTGCTAACCCCCATCTACATCTCGACAAGATAAATTACAATACAACCAACAACTCACCCGTCAGTCGTTCCTTACAGTCACCTCTCCCATAATCGCTCATGGGTCTTCGCTTGAAATCAGCAACCGGCCTTCTGGTCATTCTCCTGATCGCCTTTGCGCTACAGTTGGTGGCCGTGTTATCAGTGCCCGTGACGAAAACTATTTCACTGGGGTCATACCAAGACCACAAGTTTGGCGTCTTCGGATACTGTAACGTCAAAGATGGAACGTGCTCGCCAGCAGGTGTCGGCTATAACCTGGTGGACTCGGACAACGCGGGCTTCTCGTTGCCCTCCAATGCTCGACACACGCTCAGCAACCTTCTCATCGTCCACCCTATCGCCTGCGGTTTTACTCTTATTCTGACTGTGCTGGCTCTACTTGCTCATATCCAGGGACCCGCGTCGTCCTCGAGATACCTGCTCTTCTGCCTGGTCTTTTCACTGCCCACCTTCCTGCTGGTGCTGCTGTCGTTCCTGGTGGATATTCTGCTGTTTGTGCCTCACCTGGACTGGGGAGGATGGATCGTGCTGGCCGCCACCATTCTGGTGGCCATCTCCGGAGTGGTGCTCTGTGTCATGAGACGAACGTTGTCGTCCAAGAAGGCCATGAAGAAGCACCAGATGGACACTACAAACGAGCTGTCGGCCTTCTCGTCCCAAAAGCACCTCAACTCCTTCACTTACTCCAGCAAGGAAAATGTGCCTCAGTTCAGCGAGCTGCGATACGAGAGCTCCCACGACACCTCAAAGGACGACGAGGTTCTTCCTCTTACTTCCCACGTCTACGAGGAGCCTTCGCACCACCTGGCAGACACCTCTTACGCCTCCCAGGGCACTAACAACTCTCGAGTCAACCTCCTTTCCTCCGAAGAGCCCACTCAGAAAGAACGAGAGTCCCCCTTCAAGGACCAGAGACAAGACAGATACACACCCGACCGATACGGCCCTAGCCCTGATCGATACGACCAGGGTCCAGGTGGCGTGCCTGGTCGAGCTCCTAATGGAAGCCGAGGTGTTCCCACCCGACGGCCTTCAAATGGTCCCACTCCCCCTGGCCAAGGTCCCACTCCCCCCGGAGCTTACGGCAGAAACAACAATCCCAACCACGGTGGCTTCAACCGACCTCCTCGACCTCGAGGACCTCCTGGCTCCAACAACTCGAGCCCATTCCAGGGTGCTAGAAATGGTCCTGGTCTTACACCTCCCAGCAATTTGCAAACCTCAACCACTGGTCCCATGCAGCTTCCTGCTGGCACCTACTTGCCTGGTGAAGAGCCCTCGAGCTCTCCCGACACATATGGTCCTGGCGTGATCCCCATTCCAGAGATCCGACGAGAGAGCAAGGTGCCAGGTGCCTCCCCCACACCTCCCACTGGAACCACCCCACCTCCCTCAGGAACCCCCGAGGCAGTGTCCAGACCCTACAGAGGAAACTTCTCTCGACGAGGCAGCGAGGCCAGCGCACAAACCCCTCCCCCCAACGCGCAGCCCAACCCTCCTCCTGGAGGCTCTCACAACTACGAGTACGTGCCTGCTCGACAGCAGTGGAACCTCACACCTGAAGAGAGCAACGCACCCGCACCCGCGCCTGCTGGCGGACCTGCCACGCCTCTACAGCGAAACCACTCTTACGACACATACAACCCCTACAGAAGTGAGACACCTTCTGTAGCTGGCTCTAGAACGCAGTCTCGAGGCCCTGAGGACAACACTTTGCATCAGCCAGTCCCGACGACTGTGACGCCTTCCAACTCTGGAGGTCTCAACAGTAAGGAGTCTCCTTGGTACTCTCCTCCCGTGGACGAGCAGTTTCGAAACTCCTTCATTCCCGACGCTCCAGTGTCTCCCTCCGAGTCTATCTCTTCCAACTTTACCTCTGTGTCACAGCGAGGTATCAATCCCCGATACTTTGGGGCTGATGGACCTCCCGGAGGTTTCCATCAGGGAGCTCCTCCTCCACCACACATGCGAGGAGCCCCTCCCCAGATGGGCCACAACACGGGTCCCGGCCCCAACATGGGCCCTCGCCCTCCTTACGGAGGCCCGGGCGGACCTTCTCACAGTAACAAGCATGATCTCCTACTGTCTGGCAACCCCGACTTCCAGTTCCAGCCGCAATCGCGACGAAAACCTGGCCGTGGCAGCCGTCCAGGAATGTCTCCTGCTAGCTTAATGGGCCGAGATACCGGCCCCTACAGCATGAGATGAACGTAAACAAGCACTCTAGAGCTTTGTTTACTCTTTTTATTCTAGGCGTTGTACTTAATTTATTTTATTTGGTTGGTAAATTTAAGGTAGCTACTTGTGCTAATTGTAACCGTTTTTAACAGTAAAAATCACTCATAATATATTATCATTACAGACATGCAGCTTACTCGGCTCTAATGGCGCTCTCATCCTCCTCGTTCTCGGGTCGGGGCTTGACAACCAGAGGCTGGCCGGTCAGGCGGAAATAAATGTCCTTGACATCGTCAGTGGTGGACTCGAAATGTGAAGAAGAGTCGTAAGACTTGGAGATGAAAACTCCGTCCTTGGTGCCGTCCTCGACGGGCTCGTAGATGTCGGCAATACCCATCAAGGTCTCCTTTCGGGGACCAAGCAGGTTGAAGGCAGGCTCCAGCTCAATATGGGGCTTGTCGGTCTCGATGATAGTGGAGACAATGGCAAGGTAGTGGTCCTTGGCACAGACGTTGTGGGCAGAAGACACGACAGCAATGTAAATGTCGTTCTTTCGCTGCACCTGGTTCTGGGGGATAATGATCTGCACAGAGTCCAGGTTGCCAGTGTTGGGCACGGGGTGCTCCAGGATGCACATGGCTCGGATAACCTGCTGGCCGGTCTTCTTGACCTTCTCGGGGAAGTAAGTGGGGTCACCAATGACAATAGGGGCAGAGGCAACCTCTCCCTCAGACTTGACACCGGTCACCTTGCCGTCCTCACCGTAGACAATCTCGTCGACGGGCTTGTTGAGCATGAAGGTACCACCGTAGATGGCTGAGAGACGGGCAAAGCCCTGGGGGAGCTCTCCGAGACCATAGACGGGGTAAATGTAAGGGGACTTTCCATATCGGGCCATGGAGTTGAGGTAGAGGGCGATTCGCTCAACAGTCTCACGGGCAGGCTGCTTGAGGTAGTCGTCGTTGGTCCACAGAGCCATGGAGTGGCCGACAAAGTCACGGGTGCCGGTCTCAAGACCAAACTTGAGGTAGACCTCAGACATGGTGTTGGTGTCGAGCTTGAGGCCCTGGTGTGTGGCGAGATCGTCCTCCTTGTAGCCTCCGACAAACTCAAGGAACTTGGCGAGTCGTCGCTTCTCAAACATGCCCATAAGGGAGGAGTTGATGGCCTCAGATCGGTTGGAGGGCACCTTGGCAATCTTGCCGGATCGGAAGACGAACGAGCCGGAAATCTGCTTGAAGTCAATGTATCGGGTCACGTTGGTGTGCACCAGAATGTTGGAGAGCTCTCCATTGGCCATGAGGAACTTGGGGATGAGATCCACGTTCCAGTCTCGGTCTCGTCCCAGACCCTCGGGCTTGGTGTCCTCCTTGCCAGGTCGGAACTTCTTGTACAGCTGGGTCAGGTTGAGAGAGGCAGACTCTCCTCCGTAGTGGTCCTGTCGATCAATGTGCAGCACCTTCTTGCCCTCGACCGACAAGATTCCGGAGAGAATGCACTCGGTAAGGCCCGTGCCGAGCACAATGACGTCGTATTTTTCGTCCATGATGTTGTCGTGGTTGTTTAGGAGGGTTTAGAGAGATTCTACGAAGTCTAGCGTTTGGTGTTGCTTAAGGGACGTGGTTGATTAGGGTTGCGTTACCCGGATTTGGCTACTAGTACAACGGGGGTTAGGTCATTTGCCGCGGGGGACGGATGCAACCACCATGGCAGGCAGGCTTCGGGAATCTAAATGCCACGTGATACGTCTGTTCTTTCGGCCCTTGCTACCCCCTATCCCTCTATAGCAACCTCCTGCAAGTCGTATCGCTACGTGGCCTGCAGAAGTTGCACGGTTGGGACAGTGGCCTTGCAGTACCAGCTGATGTTAAACCACAAGGCTTGGAGGTATCGTACATATTGTATCTGCGCGGCGATGCGATAGAGCGAGTTAATCGGCTGGTGGTGAGACAATTGATTGTGGATCTGGTGTTTCGACACCAGGACTCTTCCAATTGTACGACATGTTTCTCTTGTGGCTACCAGAGCTGCAGAATGGAAAGGTGCATGTTGCAGCAGTTGTTATGCTTGATGCCCAGTGTTGCTGCGGTAACTGACGACCCTGTATCGTACTCCTCGTTCACGGCTGAAGGTGTTGCACAGTAGAAATGAGAGGGTGATTTATGACACAGGGCACTGTCATAAGATAACTAGTGACGAATTTTTAATCACGTGATTAGATATCACGCGACGCGATTATTTGTATTGATACTATATTGCCAATTGCGTTTTTTTGATTCTCTCAAAAACCGCTCTCTACGTTATTGGACTGTCTCCAGTCTTTAAATTCGATTAAACCAAAGAGTATGTATTCTACACCCAAATGACTATCGTGAACAAAAGCATAAGGCACTTCCATTAAGAACTTTTATATGCCATTTCCACGACCGACTTGAGACCGAAACTCGGATGCATCTCTCTCTCGTCTGTTTTTCATGAGCCCCACTTGTCCGCCCAGCAGCCCCCACATTTCACCCCCACTCCAATCCCTATCTGACACTTTAGTAACCTTAAATGAGCCTACTAATGTGAGTCAATCGTATCCATCTCGGACCTCCACAACGACCTAAAATGACCCGACTTCCGCTGATCTCGATAAAAGAGGCGAAATTCCGCATGATTGGAGCCCTGGCTTCGTCTGGACCCAACCAATACATCTTCCCCAACCCCATCTCGTTGACAATCAACCCCGAAGAGAAATGGGCCATCAGCGGGCCTCGAAAGTCTCAATTGATGTCCATCCTGGCAGCCAAACACGTGTCGGAACCTCCCCTGGGTCGCCAGTACCCCTTTCTCGAAAAGAAGCGGGTCCCCAGCCAAGTTATCCAGACCCTGGAGTTCCGAGGATCCATCAACATGGGTCACTTGTCTGCCCGATACGAGTTCTTCAAGGACGAGTTTGACATGACTCTGGTCGAGGAGCTGAAAAGGGCCGCGCGCGATCCCAAAACTGCCATGGAAGACATCCCCCAGCTGCTGAAAATGCTGGAGCTAGACACCATTGGCGATCGATGGTTTGGAGCTCTGTCCAACGGCCAGACCCGACGATCTCGAATCGCCATGGCCCTGATTAAGCGCCCCAAGCTGCTGTTAATCGATGATCCGTTCCTGGGACTTGACCCGGGTGCTGCTGATCTCGTGAGTCAGGTTTGCAAGGATTTGCCTGAATCAAGAGGCACGCACCCCATTCTTGGTCTACGATCCCACGAAACGCTCCCAGACTGGATCACCCACGTGGCATACGCCGACAAGTCTGGGATCGTGGTTGCAGGCGAAAAGGCGGTTGCTGACGAACTGCTCGAGAAAGCCAAAACTAAGCATGACGAGAAGATCTTCTTGCGAAGTAAAAGGGCCAAAAAGGCCCAGGAGAAGCTGGCTGCTGCCAAGGATGCCCCTTCAGTGTTCTCAATGAACGCTGTGGAGGTGACCTACTCGGGAAAACCTGTCTTGTCTAGCTTGTCGTGGGACGTCAAACCTGGCCAAAAGTGGCATCTCCGGGGAGTCAATGGGGCTGGAAAGTCGACCCTGCTGTCTCTGATCACCGCTGACCACCCTCAGTCTTGGAACGAGAAGATTGTCATGTACGGAATCCCTCGAGAAGTTGGAAACCACTCCTACTTTTCTATCAACAACCGAATCGGTCACACTTCTCCCGAAATCCATGCTCTGTTCCCCAAAACGCAGTCGGTTACCGACGCTATTGACACCGGCTATGTTGTTGGAAGCACCATTCCTCCCAAGAACCTCACTTCCGAGCAAATTGAGAAACGAGACAGCCTTATTTCGCACTTTGAGCTTGACTCCGAGCGAGACACTCCCTTCAACGACCTGACCGTCAGCCAGCAAAAGGTGGTGCTGTTCATCAGAGCCATTATCAAGAACCCCGATATTTTGATTCTGGACGAAGCACTTTCTGGGATGGACGACGATGCCGTCGATCTGTGCAAGGAAATGATGGAGACGTGGCCTGGATCGGTGATTGCAGTGGCTCACCTGGATGAGGAGCTTCCGGAATGCACTCACTTTATCCAGCTCAAGGCCAATGCCGAGCCCGCGGACACTGGCCAATTGTAATTAGACCTACTTTAAGGACAAAAAGATGCTTGAGCTGTAGCCAACCTAGAAATGGTGACTCGAGCCAACTAACACTCTGACATTGAACTGTCGTGTTTATATATTTATACAATGAATTATGATTAAATACTGTGAACGTATGAAGTAGTTGATAATCAAAAACACATACAACTTACTTTTGCACAATCTCTCTGCCTGCTCAATATCATCTTAACCGCTCATTACACAATCGTACATAAGGTTTAAACACCTATCGTCACATCAACATCCAACGTCTGTCTACACACACCGGAAAAACAATGGTGAGTATTGTGCAACTCCAGCAAAGCAACTTCAACTAACACAGTCTCTCTACACCTTCCCCGATTCCACTCTCAAGGATCTTAACAAATTTCGGTTCGCCAGTGCCCGAGTCGACAAGCCTCAGGCCATGATCCGTGAGTATCTAGCTGCAACACTGTGATGACTTGGCACATTGACTAACACAAAGTGGAGATCAACAAGAACGATTACGCCATCCAGATCGCCGACACAGATGAGGACTACCCCTTCTCTTCCGCTGAGGAGATTGTCGAGAACCTCCCCGATAACACCCCTCGATACATTGTGATTAGTCACCCTGTCACAAAGAAGGACGGAATCAAGTCCTCCATTCTGGCCATGATCTACTACCGGCCTGCCACCTCGACCCAGGAAGCTCGAATGCTGTACGCCGGAGCTGTGGAGCTGGTTCGAGGAAAGGCTGGTGTCAGCAAGTTCATTGAGATTGACGATGAAGACGACTTTGAGAACCTCGAGGAACTGATTACGGAATAGACACAAGACAAGCACACACACGCTTGCATGCATGCACACTAATTACATTCCATGTAAAATAGATAGATGTAATGACTACGATACATATAATGACAATGATAATTAATTCAATAAATATTACTCTTAAAGCTGCGAAAAGATCTCCTTCGTGGGATCCTTGCAAGTGAAGAGCTGGTAGATGTAATCAGAGGTGGTCAGTCCAATGTTCTTGGTCTTAGTAGATCCAGTACCCACAAGAAGCTTGGGTCCCTTCTCATCAAAGGCCTTGGCTAAGGCCTGGGCAGATCCATACTGGTCACTAATGTTCTTAGCAGCCAGATTACTGACTCGCTTCTGCTGTTCCATCATAGACCTCAGACACTCCTTCCTAGTCTTGTACGACTTGGTGTCAGAGCTGTACAGATCCAACTTCTGGCGGTAGGGCTGCAGCGAACGACCCAGATGAAGCTGACAGATGTACTCAGCAAGCTCCTTGTCAGTGGGAAAGTCCAGAGGCTTGTAGTTGAGAGTCAGGTACAGCATGTTGATGAAATTACGAATATCCTTGACCTTAGCCTCATTTCCGCTAAGATCCTTCTTGGAAATATGAGCCGTGCCTGAGATCTGAGCTTGCTGCTTCTTGTGTTTGTCTGCCTCGACTGCATGGATGAGAGTCTGGAGCCCCTTTTCCAGTCCCGTTGACAAAAGCACAACGCTCGTACAATCTTCAAGAGTCCTTTTGATCTCGGCCATGAGCTGCATGCCGTTGCCAAGCTCAGCCACTCGCATCAACTCCTTTCCAGTGAACACAAGCACAGCAAAGTCCTCTCTCTTGGTTTTGGGGGTGACGGGGAGATAGATGTCCTCTTCCTTATCGTAAACACAAGTGCAATGACGATCGTACACGATCAAGCCATACTCACATCCTGCCACGGGAGTTGGAGAATGGTACTTGAACTCGGGGACCTCCAGAAGCTTCTGCTGCTTCTCAAGATGCTCGGTGAGCTTTTTGTTCTTCTTGAGACGCTCGTCCAAAAACGTTGTCAGCTCATGTTTGGTGTCCTTGTGACTCGATCTCTTCTTGTTGGCTTCCTTCATTTGCTTTTTGTTGGCATCGGTCATCTTCTTTGCTTCTACCTTGCTTATAGGTGCACTGCCTGGCACAGAAAACGTTGGTACCTTTGTACGAGAGACTGGCTTGCGGGCTGGCTTGCCGGGAGACCTGCCGGTGATCGAGGCGAAAAAGCTGCCAATAGCTTGAGAAAGCCCTCCGGGACCCGCTGGTGTCGCTACTCTAGCCTTCTTTAACGATGAGGGCACTGGAGATGGTACCTCCGATGGGGATGATGGTTCAGGAGATAGAGCCAATGGAGAATCGGGGATTGGAAATGCTTCGGCCGGCGACAAGGACTGTACCGGAGGCGAGACTACAGTTGCAAGAACAGGGGATGAGGGTATGATTGGCGAGGAGATCGCGGGTGTTGCAACAGGGGAGGATAATACAACAGTCTCTGTGACACCAGGAGACAGCGCCACGACCGGAGACAACGCTGCAACAGGAGACGAAAACAAATCAGAAGACATCGCAGGTGTTGCAGCAGGTGATGATACCACAGCTGCTGTTGCTTCAACAGCAGGAGATGCCTCGACAGCAAGGGATGCTTCGACAATAGGAGGTATCTCAGCAGCTGGGGATGATGTCACCGGAACTCCAACGGGAACCTCAGCAGCAGGAGATGACGTTGCCGGAACTTCAACATGAACTGCTGCTGGAGACGATGGGGCTGTGACAACAGGAGGTGACTCCACCGAGACTTCGGCAGCAGGGGAGGATGTCGCAGAAGTAGCTACTGGAGACACAGCCGAGGGAGCTGATGTAGGAGGCGCTGGAACAGGAGTTGCGACAGTCGGAGCTGCGGCGGGGGAGGCTGTGGCGGGAGTAGAAATCACAGGAGAGGTCGTAACAGGGACAGGCTTAACAGAGGCTGCAGCAGGATCAGGTTTAACAACAGCTGCAACAGGATCAGGCTTGACGTTCGAAGATGAAGCTGGGGCAGGAAAATGTCTGACTGCAGGTGTAGGAGTTGCCTGTTGACGAGCATTGACCTGAGGTGGAGGAGACGAATCAATAATGACCACAGGAGCCTGGGGGTTTGGTGACTGGGACATCTGACTGTAGTTCATCTGCATAGGTGGAGGCGATTGGGCGTAGGGTGAGCCATACATCTGCTGGGGCTGATGGAGCTGAGTAGGTGTGGCACCACAGTAGCCTGGAAAGGGATGGACCTTTGCACCTGGTGGAGGTGTCCAGGCAGAAGGGGGACAATAGCCAGGAGCACCTGGTCCATACCCTGTAGTGAACTTTGAAGACGCGTAACCAGAAACATGAGGGGGAGCAACTGGTGCTGCGGGAGAAAAGCTCTGGCGGGGCTGGGGTGTAGAAGGCTGGGGAGATCCGTGTGTTGAGTAAGATGCATAGTACTTGGGAGGGGCAGTCATTGGCGGCGGTCTCGGTGGGGTAGTCATGTTTGGATTTGTCATCATATGAGGATTAGGAGTTGCAGCCTTGTGAGACGATGCCATAGAGGTAGAAGCTCTTGGGGGCGACTCGAGAATCACCACATCGGACGTTCCACACTCCCTCTCCATTTTCTCCTTGGCTTTGCGGAGATTGGCCTGGTGTTGGGCCCATTGTTCCTCGGACAAGATCGATTTCAACTGCGCCTGGACTTCTCTCTCTGCCTCGACTCGTGCCCTTTCCTTAACCTCCTCCCGTCGCTGCTGTTCGGTCTGGGCCGGTGTTCGGACGGCAGGTCCAGCGGCGGTTCGAGCTGTTGGCTGTGCTCGTTGTTGAGCAGGAGGGCGAGTTGCCATGTCAGGTGTATGTGGCTTGCGTCCTGAAGCAGCCTTTGGCGCCGCCCTTGAAGCTGGTGCAGCCTTTGGAGCTGGTGTAGCCTTTGGAACCGGTGCAGCCTTTGGAACCGGTACCGGATTAGGAGCCTGTGCCACCTTCGACGCATCAAGAGCCATTTTTAGTTTGCGAGTCACCTCATCAACTGCCATTTTTGCTTGTGACGAAGAAGGGGATGGAGTAGATGACGAGGCAGTCGCCGGCCGTCGAGCCTGGGAAGAGGAGGGCGGGCGTGTTTGAGATCTAGTTTTGCCACTAGCAATCTCGGCGACAATCTCAGATTTGCTACGGTACTTGATTGCATGTTTGGCTCTACGCACTGCTTCCGAGGGTTTGGCCATGTTTCGCATTCTGGCTGATTTGTTTGGCGTTGGCACAGAGAATGACACGGGGGGTGTGGGGAGCGATTTGGCCTTCTCTGCAGCTTTTGGTGGCTCAGCGAGCTTTTTGGGCTCAGGCATCTTGAAGTTGGGGCCCATAATGAACTCAGACAGCGACTTTGCGATACCTCCATGGACCTGTGTCACCTTTTTCTTGGGCTCATTGAGGGAGCTTGTGGATTGCGAAAAGGTCTTCTTCTGGGGCACAGGCCGCTTGAATATGTCATCATCATCTGACGAAAAGGTCAGATCCAAATCAAACTCGTCTCCCATGGAGTTGGACACCTGCTTTTTGGCGGTCGGGCTGGACGCGGCATCAGGGGCAGGTCGTTTAGCTCGATTCAGCTTTGCTTTGGCAGTAGGAGAGCTGGGCATATCGTTGTCGGATAGGGCCACCGAAACGTTTGGTGAGCTGTCTAGACTTATAGCGTCAGACATGATTTTAGTCGCGAGGTGATTAAGTTCCTTTTTTAAAATTCACCGCGTGTATGCAGCCCAGACGCGACGTTGGTTAATTACGCGTCTTACATAATCTGAAACAGAGGGGAAAAAGGAAACAAAAATTGCAGAAAAATTGCAGAAAAATTGCAGAAATTTGTAAAAGAATAGACAAATCTACTACAATAGTACAACACTACTACTGTACTAATCTATAATCATTATCATTCGTTACATATACAAATTGTCACGGTTATTAGCATCATGCAGAGGGCTCCGGGCGTCGAGGGGGCAGAGAAGGAGCAGCCGCGGGCTTTTTGGCTTCGGAAAACTTGGTGTCGTTGAGCTTGGTCAGAGCAGTATGGAGCTGTGTTCGAGCACTCGAGACCGCCTCGTGACGATCGAGCCGCTCATGCTGATGAATGACGTCGTTGAACTTGAGCTTGATGAGCGTACGCAGATCCTCCGTCGAGAATTGCCGCAGCTTGCCCTCCTTCACCTGGGCCAGAATGGTGTCTGCGTCGAGCTCAAACAGCTCGTAGTACTTGAGAGACGACGAGAAGGTGATCTGCTGAGGAGACTCCATGATGGACTTGAGCATTTGCTGAATAATGTGAATGTTGTAGAGCAGCTTGGCCACACCGTTAGCGTTGAGCGCATGCAAAAACTGAGTGGATCCCACAAATACATTGTCAATGTACTTGGACACGCCCTTGAGGATCACATGTCTGAAGTTGAAGTTGAGGAGGCCAGACATGCACTCGTCGCACTGCAGAATGTCGGCGTCCAGCTGGCTGACAAACGTGTCACGCTCGTCTAGAGGGTGGTCCAGATAGTAGTCTCCGTGCACCATTGCCTGCTCAATGTAGTACATAACTCTCACACGAATGTCGGTTCGAAGAGTTACCAGACACAGCGAGGAGAGATCCTTGTACTCCTTGAGAGTCTTGTCAAAGTCGTCCACGGCCTTTCCTGCCAGAGTGAGCTTGACCAGTCCAGAAACAGACTCGCTTGAAGTAGAAACGAGCTTGGAGGCATCGGTCAGAGTCCATCGCTTTCGAAGCTCGCCGGATTGGGCCATGGAGTCGCTGGAAGCAGAGGCAGGAGGGGTTTCGGTAACCACATTTCGCAGTGACTCCAGCTGTTCCAAAGACCATTCCAGAGAAGACACCAGAGTGCACATTGCTCGGAACGACTTGGCATCCAGTGTGTCTTGCTTAGTGATGGGGGTCTGGATTTTTCGCAGAGCACCCTGCAACTTGATCAGCACCATAGACTCTGCATCAACGAGCTCGTTGGAATCCACCGAGTTTCGAACAATCTCGGTAGAAATGCTTCGCAGCTTGGGGTCTTCGGCCCATCGTGCACACAGCCGGATTTTGCTCTGGTCCTTGTCGGAGTCGGCCCACGAGATGAGTGTCTGGAAGTACGTCTTGTATCGCGCCACAAACTTGGAGATGAGCGACAGGATGAGCGATGTGTACTTTTCTCGGTACAGCGATGACGTGTTGAGAAGTCTGCAGAGCTGGAACACCAGAGTGGAGAAGGACTCGGCCGACTTGAAAATGGGGGCGGCCAGCTTGGAAGACAGACCATCGGTGATCTGGAAGGCCTCGTTGGACTCCACCGTGGCAGAAAAGGCATTCTCCAGCGAGTCTTCTAGCTGAGGAAGGAATACCGAGCTGAGAAACTCGTCGAGAAACTGCCGAGGATGGCTGATTCCAGTGACCTTGGGGTCGGGAAAGATGTTTTGCACCTTTTGCATGAACAGCAGTGTGGGGTCCAGGAAAGCTCGGACGTTGAACACGTTGGGGGGAGTCAGCATCTCGTGACTGAGGGCAGTATCGACAGTAACGAATGGAGAACCGGCGTTACGAGATGTAGAATGCAAGGCATTGCCGGATGCAGACGCCAAACCGGGCACAGAGTGCTCCAGAACTCCTCGCAGAATGTCGTTTTCCTGGTTGAACTCGTCGGGAATTCCTCCGGGGTTGTCCAGCTTGAAGAGAGCCTTTCGAGCCATACTACTTCGTTTGGTTTGGGGTCTGAAAGGAGGAGGAATGTCAAAGTCGAGTCTGTTTGGCGCGGAAATGTTGGACGCATCGGTGATGTACGATCGTAACAGCATCTTGACCTCAGACTCCATAGTCTGCCAGACACCGAGAAAGTTGTACTCCAGCGTCTTTTTGTGTCCGTCGTGCCGGTTAGTAATTGCCTTGGACACCTCATAAAATGCACGGTGGCCCTCAAGACAGGCGGACAGCTTGGAGTAAAGTGTCCACACCAGGTCCTTGAGCACATTGAGGCCAATGTCGCCGTTGATGGGTCCGAAAAAGTCGGACAGGTAGCCTGTGGCAGACGTGCTATTGGAATTGCCTCGCTCCTCTGAGCTGTCGGCACCGTATTCCTGCAGATCTCGTAACGACTTGGGGAACCGGGCAGCCACCTCCTGTACCGTTTTGTCGACGAGCTTGTGAATTTCGATCGGCAGACGCTGGTCGACAATCTCAAACAACGACGGCAGACGGTTGAGGTTGTTGACGGTCTCGAGAATGAGCCGGATGTAGATAAAGGAGTTTTGCTCGGGGTTGACCATCTGGGCAGTGACGCTTTCCTCAAACGGCTGGTCCTTGTGTTCTGCCAGATCCGACAGAAAGTCTCGCAGTTCCTCGGAGCCGGAGAAGGTCATGGTGGACTTGCCGCCCTTGCTGATCTCGTGGTCCAGTTTGTCCATAATCACCTGCTCGATATCTCCGACGGATCTTGCTCCGGTCAGAGACTGCGAGCTGAGGTTGGCAATGTTGCCCACCCATCGTCGGTCGCAATAGGGCGACTTGAGATACAAATGCGAATGCAGCTCTTCTACGAGATGAGCAAAAATGGACGACTCCTGAGCCGTGAGGTATGTTTTGAGGCCCTCAAGGGAGGAGATTGAGGCGAGTCCATCATCGTCCAGGAACCGCAGAGCGCTGTGAAGAGTCTCCTGAGCCGAGAGAAACTGCTTCTTGGAGATTTCTGTGTCGAGTTTGTCCGGAACGGCCTTGAGGTCCTTGATTTTCTCCAGAATCTGAATCATTTGCTTGTACCGCTGGGACGTGGCGCCTAGCTCCTTGAGAATCGGCTTATTTCGCGACAACGCGCTTTTGCTCTCCACCAGCTGCTGTTTGAGCTGGCGCACATTGTCGTGTGACTCGGCGATGCTCTGGGCGATGGATCTGTACGAGCCCACCGAGGAGTTGAACCCCTGGTAGTTGTCGTTCACTACATCCTTGAGCACATTGCTAATGTCCGACGTGAGTTTTTCGTAGTCCTTGGAAAACCGGGCTTTACCAATTGATGACGTGTCCATTAGCGACAGCGCCACCTCGAGAATGTTGGCATTGTCTCGACCCAGCTCGGGCCACTCGTAGTCCACCTTTCGACACAGCTCGTCGATCTTACGTGTCACTGGCGATGGCGCGTGGTCGGAGTGGTCCCGCGGAGCCACAGACAGTCGTCGTGTCGTGCGGTGGTTGTCGGGCAGACCCAGATAACTCATTTGTGTGTGTTTTTTGCGGCAATCTTTCCAGTCTGGTGATGCGATGGAGATATTCACTCGTTGCTGGCGTGGAGTCCAACCTTATCCCGCAGCTGGACTTAGCGGAATTTGGGGGTGGGTGAAACTTTGTCGAGTAACAAAACAGACGTAATATACTAGCTAGGGGGCGGTATTATATGTCAATTGTGTCGGGGTAGCGGTGGCAATTTAATGATGGTTTTTGTTTTCCGACACGTGACCCTTAAACGTCTTTCCTATAGTGACTACTTCATTTCACTGGAGATAACTCATCATGCATGAACAAGACAAGACAAGCTCCGCCTTCTCTTTTATTATTGTTCCTATTCAGTAATTATAGGGCTCGGACAAGTGACAAATTCACCAAGGTGAAACATGTGTGTAAGTAAGGAGGTGACGTCAGGACCGTGGAAACTGCTTTGATTGAGGATAAAATCACATACCTGCAGAAGCCACCCCTACAGTAACAACCACAAATAATTCATTGCCTGGTGGAAATCACGCACGGATTAACCCCGAGTTTAAGACATCCCAAGTAAAGTTTTAAGTAATTAGTTGAATAAAATATATAATAATGCATAAATTATAGATAATTATTTGTTAGGAAAACACTCTCAGGAACCCACTTCGATCCACAGACAATATCATCTCGTATGGACGCAACAAAATGGCCGTGTCGGTAATGAGATCCTGATGGTTCTTAAAGCTGCGTTGCTGCTCGGCAGAAATGATGGAAAATCGTGAGGGCTTACCAACCCGTTTTTTGTTTGTCACTGGAGACACCAGCTTCTCACTAATAGTGACCATCTTGGGATGAGACTGGAAACGCGAATATTGCACTCGACATCCCTCCTCATCAAGACCAGACACAATGCAAGAGTTTTCAGGAGAACTAATGTCGCAGAGACGCACAATTCGGTCGGAGGTGGAATAGACAAAGTAGGCATACTTCCCATCGTCGGTGAGAGTTAAAGATGTGGAAATCAGTGACTTGGAATCCTCTCCGTCCTGGATCCCCTCCTCCAAAATACCCTCATCAGCAACAGCTTCGCCATAAAAGCTCTGGAACTCCTCACTGTCCACCTGCAGAGGCTCAAAGTTCATGGTGTCGACGGTGGAATTGTATGGCTGGTAAATCTCGCTGCAAGTACCTCGCTCGATATCCCACACCGTCACCAGACCGCCAGAAGATCCTCCAGAAACAAAGATGCGCTTACCTCGTCCTCGGGGCTGCAGACTGATACGGTGAATGGTTTTTCGGCCAGGGATACCCCAGGACTTGACGAGAAGCTGGAATCGCAGATCCCATAGCGTCAAAATACCCCGTGAGGTTCCAACCACCAGCCAGTTGCCTCTCTTGTCAACAGAAAAAGTGGTAGGGACGCCGTAATGAGGCGGGTTCTCCAGAGAGTAAAGCAGTGTCAAGGAAACAGAGCCTTCTTCAATGCCTCGAATATCCAACGCCTCAACACGCCCTCGGGTGGTGCACATGACCATGGTCTGTCGATGCAACTCCAGCCAAGTGCAATGTCCACCAGGAAGCTTGTGGGTGTACATAATCTCGTACCGTTTACATCGTTCCTTTTCAAAGGCCAACTTGATAAACACCAGCTTTGATGATTCGGTAGCAGCAACCAGAATGGAAGTTGTTGCAAAAGCAAGAGCCTTGACCTTGGACTTGAGATCAATGGTCAAACAGCTCTTGAAAATAACGTTCTTTTCCAGCTTGTCGCTCTCCCAAATCTTGACTGTACCGTCATCTGACCCAGTAGCAAATACCTGCTGGTTATGACTGACAACGATTCGGTTGATTTGGGCCGTATGCTCGTTCGAAATAGCAACAAGTGTACCTGTGGGCTTCCATCGCTTGGAGTTCATGGTTTGAGTCTCAATAGCTCCCTCGGGGTTCTCTCGAATGGACTCAGAGGCCTCCAGATATGCCTGATGAAGCATCTGTTGGACATAAATATCCTTGCCATCGTAACTGGAGAAGGTGGAGGGTTGTGTCTCATCGGGGAACGCCACCCCTTCCTTCAAAAAGACATTGTTCAACGTAACGCCTTCGAGGTCAAGAGCTCCAGCGTCATTCTCCTCTCGACTTTGGGCAATCTGTCCTGCCAGTTGCAGAATGTATGGTCTCATGGTCGCCAGCTTCCACAGATCGGCTGTATCAAAACCAATGTTTTGGAGCTTGCTGATCCAAATATCGTCTTCAGGCGACCGTGCAATCGAGTCATAGGTCATGTTGCTGGCATCCATCTTCACTGTGCTCACAGCAAAGTTACTCATTTGACCGGGGAGCTGTGACAGCACAAGACTCTGGGCTAACGCTTCGTTGGGCGTTGGTTTCGAGTCCATATCCCAAAACAAAGAGTTGGGACTTTTCTTGCCAGCCCACGTGATGGCTAGGGAAAAGACTGCTCTGCTTAAGGGTTTCTTGGAGTTGAAGTACAGCGTTTCGAGATCGAAATCGGTCACATCGTTGGCCAGATAGGGACGAACTGCAGGAAACAAGAGACAAAACTTTTCAGCAGTGTTCAACCACAGCGAGCAGACATGGACAAACTTGAAGGCAGCCAATCGGATCCAGTTGTTGGGACTCAGAGTCAGCTTCAGGGCGATTCCTGTGGTTTCCCAAATGACTGCCTTACGAATAAGCCCCAACTCTGCAAACACACATAACACACTCATAATTTTGTGGACCACGGCCTCTTCACAGTCGGCCAAAGTCTGGATCATGAGAGGCAGAATGTATCGTTCCAAAGACACGGCTCCAATGAAGGGGGCCAGTTCCAGCATGGCATCAAAGAAGGCCAGTCTCAGGGCGTAGTTTCGATCGTTGAGATATGTTATTAGATGACTGAGAAGAACATCATTGGTTCTTCGCTTGCCAAAAAAAACAGCAAGGTCCAAGATATTCTTCAGTAGAGCCACCTTAACCACGGGCTCTGTGTCTGTGATAAGTCCCACTGCACAGTCCTCGAACGATTCCACCAGCTCTTCTCTCTCTGTGTTGACATGTGATGTCTTGTTGCCATTTAGCGTCGTTGACATGTTTGCCAGACGGCCAGCGGTCTTGGCAAACAAGGGAAGATGCAGAGCAAGAGCCTCACGAACAATGGACTCTTTGGAGTTGAGCAGAGGCAACAGTCGCGGCACCAGGTACTCGGAAAACACAGTTTTGTTCAGAGGAGTGATGGCCTCGACCATTTTCATGAGATGGGCCACGCTGCGGATGGCAGCCACCTGAACAACCGCCACAGAGTCGTTGAGAAGAGAGACCAGGTAGGGCAAGCTTCTATCTAGCCGAACCTCATCGTTGACAAACTGCGAAAACATGAGGATCAAGTCACAGGCCTTGATGCGACTAATAGACGAAGTTGTGTGTTTGAGGGACGTGAAAATGACCGACAAATAAATTAAGGGGATTTCATCGGCGTCCTGTTGCAGGTCTCGAATGACCCAGTCCTTGATGCCAGGAAGATTGATGGTGACACTCTCCTCGGTGGGAGGAAGAGCTAATGCTAAGTCGGACTTTTTGGGCACGCCCCATTCGGGAGTCATTTTGTAGTTGAGGTAAATGCTCTCGATACGGTCGTCACAAGCGGTGGGGCCCTTCATGTACGTGAGCGACGCAATAAAGTCATAGACAAAGTCGTAGAATTCTGCTGGAAACGCTGAGCCCTTGAACTGGTCCAGGTACTTGGATGCGCTGAGTCTGTCTTCCGGTTTAAGGGAAATCATGTTTCGAACCATTTCTCGCGTACCTTCGTCCTCGATTCCGTCCAGCTGGGGCTCGTACTCGCCTTGTCTGTATTTGTAAAGCTGTGACAAGGAGAAAATGGGCGTGCCTTCACAGAACAGTTCAGCAATGACGCATCCCAAACTGAACACGTCATGGGCTCCAGTGAGCTCCATTTCCTGTGGTGCACTTTGAGGGTTCGACGAATTGATGTCTGAAAACCGCTCGGGCGCAAGATAGCAGGTTCGTCGTAAAGAAGTGTCGAAGAAGAAGGAGAAAAACGAAGGGTCATCTGAAGGGAGACTGACTGGCTTGAAGGGAGCAAAGTCGGACAACAGAGCCCAGTTCCACGATGTAACAAGGGTGTTTTCACTCTTGATATCGCCATGGAACACCCCTCGCGCATGACACTGCTCCAGACCCTTGAGCAGCTGAAATGCAATCCACTTCTTCTCGGTGAGATCAAGAAACGGACGAGTACTGATACGGTCGTAGAGATTGGTCTTGAAGTTTTGTCTCACCAGGTATCCTGCCCGCTCGGTTTCCAGTAGTCGCTGATACGGAGCTGCATTAGGCACATCGGCCAGTAATTTCCGTTGGTCTAGGTTAGTTAGTAAATCGTCCATCAAACCCACAACAACTCTCACAAAAATCCGATACTCACTCTCAAGTAACCTTCCATAACTGCTCAGATCCACCCGCGGACTGGGCTTGATGAACACCTTGACAATCACACTCTCGTTGCTGTCGATTCGCGAGCCCTGGATGGTCTTCAAAAACCGAGAGTTGCCAAGCTTCTTCTCGTAAAGAATGTCGTTGAGTTCCGCCACATAGGCCTCGATACTGACTGTAGCAGCAGACGTCGATACTAACGATATCTGTGCTCCCATTGTCGTCGTCTGAACTCTTCTATGCTGTGATGTTGTTGATTCTGTAGGTATGCGTTACGCCCCTCTACACCACACACCTCACTTCATGCACGATAAAGGTGCCATGCGAAACTAGGTTGGTTCACGTGACACAACCCACTAAAACCACCACGCCGAGCACCAGTACAACTAGCCACTACAACTTGATCTATTCTAATATAAGTCAGCTATAAATATTTATTCGCGCTATGGTTACCGGGTGTGAATGTAGTCTTGGTGGTAGAGACGGTGAGGATGCAGGGAACCCCCAGGAGGAATTCCCCGAACCTCCCGGCGGAAGCCCCGAACCTCCTCTTCCAGTTCAGCTTTCAAGTTCTCAAAACTCAGGGACTCGAAATTGAAATCAACAGGGCTTGTCATGATGGCCTCACTGGAGGAGTTTTGGAAGTTTGCTAGATACTTGTGGCGAAGAGCCCCAACGGCGCTCACACGCTTGGTGGGGTCAAATCGTAGCAACTTACCAATCAGGTCCAGCGCTGCAAAGTCTGCTTCTGGAAACAACTTGGAGTAGGGGATTCCTGTGTACTGCGGCATGTTGGACTCCAGCACCTCCCAGGTCTTTTTGATGCCCATTCGCTCCAGCACCGGCTTGGACGGTATTCCGACCACCTTGCAGATTTTCTTGAGCTGGTCCATGGGATTCTGGCCCTGGAACAGAGGGTGTCTTCCGAGCAGCTCTCCAAAAATGCAACCCACAGCCCAGATATCGATGGCCTCTGTATAGTTTCGGTAGCTCATGATCAACTCGGGGGCCCGGTACCATCTGGTGGCCACATAGGCTGTGATTTGCGTCTTGTCGTTAATATCATAGTTCATTCCTCGGGCAAGCCCAAAGTCGCATATTTTGACGACTCCGTCCCGACTGACCAGCAGGTTACCCGGCTTGAGGTCTCTGTGGATGACTTTGCCCGAGTGAATGTATTTGACTCCACATAGCAATTGGTACATGAAGCTCTGGAGGTGGAGATTGGTGAGCTCGATCGGTCCTCTGATGACGTTGATGAGGTCAAAGTCCATCAGCTCTTGGTAGCAATAGAGACCGTCGTACGGTGCCTTTGTCACATAGTCGAGATCTATGAGGCTGACAATCTGTGTTAGTAAAAAAGGGGTATTCAGGGTATCATCACATCAGGGTTGCAGTGTGCAGTCTCACGTTTCGGTGGCCTCGTAAACACCGCATCAGTCTGAGCTCTCGGAGGGCCCGCCTAACCAGCACCTCGCGATTGAAGATGTTGTTGACCTTTTTTACCGCAATCAAATGTTGGTCTTCGCTCTTGAGGTCCTGTGCGGAACACACGGTGCCGTACGTGCCCTGGCCCAGCCGTTTGACGAGTCGGTAGCGTGCGTCGACAGCAAAATGGATTGCCTGGTAAGCGTTTCGAGACGGCTCATCCACCATGGTATCTCTGTATGTATCTCTGTGTGTGTTAGTTTGTGTTTTTCCTGCTGCTTTTGCAAATGGTTATCGCACAAGGAAGGAGACACAAACTGAGATGTGTGTTTTGGGGCTGAAGTCAGCTTTAAAATGCACACCACAGCTCTACTGCGCGTTGACATTAGCCTTTGTGTCAAACACAAATAAGGTTTCGTGGCATGGACGTGAGCCCCAAAACAAAACAGACTGGTGAGCAAAGGGAACCCACCATACCAACTATACTCGACGTTCCACCAGCTTGCTGAAGATCGTCAGCTAACAACTACACACAATCTGCTTATTGCTACAAGCACAGCTGTCGAAAAAAGGAAGAAAATACACCCAACCGCGCTAACGTAACGGTGTCTTGCGACAATGTCACACCCTACTAAGCCGTTGTCCCGACACAAATCGACACCAGTGCTGGCAAACACCTCACAATGGAGCGACACCTCATCGGTAGACTCCAGGGAGCCACACAGGGCTGCAGGAGCCTCGAAAATTGAGAGAGCCGACTACTCTTACCGTGTGGCAACCCCCGACAGAAGTGCCTTCATTGGGGCTGATGACAGTTCTGCAAGCGACAGCGGAGACCAGTTTTTTCTTGATGACTGGAACGGAAGAGCAGGAGAGTACAGCTATCAGACCATGTTCAGTGACGACGGCGAGTCGCTGACGAGCACCCAAATGGAGGCTCTTTTTGCGTCCGCACCCCATCTGTTTGTGAGGCAGTCTGACAAGTTTGGGGCTGCCGCAGAGTCTGCATTTGTCGATTACGACGATGAGGACTTGCCACATAGCCCTGCAGAAGTGAGTGTTGATAAGAACGCCCATGCCAGTCCACGCTTTGCCAAAGATCACCCAGACCTATCTACGCTCGGAGCTCACCAGGAAAACTCCCTACTTCCACAAGAGATCCCTGACCCTCCTCAACACTCAGACCATTACAGCGATCATTACACTGATACACCGAGTGACAGTGAAAGTGACGCAATGGAGGAACTCATTTCTAGTATCTCCAAACGCCCGCCATCAGAGCAGCATCTTGCAGATAATGACTCCGATTCCTCAGATATTTTCTCCCCACACCGAAAAAAGAAATATCGCGGACTTGATAATATCGCAGACCGGCTAGCATCGGACATCGGGGATTCTGGTGCCCCTAATGTTTCCCCTACTCGTGCCTATATTGGTACCAGGCCTAGTACTTCTGGTACCAATATGGGTCCATCTGGTGCCCCTAATGTTGCCCCAGATGATTCCACGACTGCGGATGCTGCTACCGATAGTGCTGCTGCCGATGAAAACCCTGGCGCCCCTGATGTTGCTACTGCTGCTGGTGTCAATCCTGGTACTCCTGATGTTGCTGCTGCTGCTGCTGATACAAACCCTGGTCCTGATACAATCCCTGGTCCTGATTCCAACCCTGACCCTGATGCAATCCCTGCTGAAGATGGGCCGCCCGGTCGCGTTCATCAGCATCGTGATATTCCTGATGAAGGTTTCCCTCCTACGCCTCCAGCTACTACTCCTACACCATCAGCGTCTTCCGTTCCCGATTCTCCCCCTGCTCCCCCTGCTCCCCCTGCTCAACCTCGACGTGGTTCTTTCTATAGAGAAAACACCTCTACAGATCGTCTTTCTGATATTGATGAGGAGTCCGAATCCCTAAATGACGAGTCCGAATCCCTAAATGACGAGTCTGAATCCCTGAATGACGAGTCCGAATCCCTGAATGAGCAGTCCGAATCCCTGAATGAGCAGTCCGAATCCCTGAATGAGCAGTCCGAATCCCTGAATGAGCAGTCCGAATCCCTGAATGAGCAGTCCGAATCCCTGAATGAGCAGTCCGAATCCCTGAATGAGCAGTCCGAATCCCTGAATGAGCAGTCCGAATCCCTGAATGAGCAGTCCGAATCCCTGAATGAGCAGTCCGAATCCCTGAATGAGCAGTCCGAATCCCTGAATGAGCAGTCCGAATCCCTGAATGAGCAGTCCGAATCCCTGAATGAGCAGTCCGAATCCCTGAATGAGCAGTCCGAATCCCTGAATGAGCAGTCCGAATCCCTGAATGAGCAGTCCGAATCCCTGAATGAGCAGTCCGAATCCCTGAATGAGCAGTCCGAATCCCTGAATGAGCAGTCCGAATCCCTGAATGAGCAGTCCGAATCCCTGAATGAGCAGTCCGAATCCCTGAATGAGCAGTCCGAATCCCTGAATGAGCAGTCCGAATCCCTGAATGAGCAGTCCGAATCCCTGAATGAGCAGTCCGAATCCCTGAATGAGCAGTCCGAATCCCTGAATGAGCAGTCCGAATCCCTGAATGAGCAGTCCGAATCCCTGAATGAGCAGTCCGAATCCCTGAATGAGCAGTCCGAATCCCTGAATGAGCAGTCCGAATCCCTGAATGAGCAGTCCGAATCCCTGAATGAGCAGTCCGAATCCCTGAATGAGCAGTCCGAATCCCTGAATGAGATGTTCAAATACATTGAGAAGCAAACCCAGACAGAAATTCTGGGCTGCGAAGATTGTGGGCGTCATATTCACCAGGTTTCAAAACGGATCTCACGCTATTACCAGAAGTTTCACCCTGCTGTGGACCAAACGTCACTGTTCAACATGAACACGAAAGATCAGGTTGATCATATATTTGCCGAGCTATGGTCGGTGACCCGTTCTCAATTATCACTGGGTACTGAATTGAAAAGGATGCAGTCCGTCATTACGCAGTTAAATGGTGAGATCACAGTTAAAGACGCCTTAATTGATACTGCCAACGTTCGTTGTCGTCTTGTGGAACAGGACCTTAAATCTGCAGTGCAGGAGAAATTCAGTGCAGTGGCAGATAAAGACCACGCCATCAAAGAGAAGGATGCTGTGAAGGAGGAGAGAGACGTGGCTGTGAAGGAGATGGACTTGGCCATCAGGCAGAGGGATCATGCCAACAGTGAGAAGGCCGCTTTGGAGGAGGAGAGAGACGCGGCTGTGAAGGAGATGGACTTGGCCATCAGGCAGAGGGATGATGCCAACAGTGAGAAGGCCACTTTGGAGGAGGAGAGAGACGCGGCTGTGAAGGAGAAGGACTTGGCCATCGGGCAGAGGGTTGATGCCATCAGTGAGAAGGACGCTGTGAAGGAGGAGAGAGACGCGGCTGTGAAGGAGAAGGACTTGGCCATCAGGCAGAGGGATGATGCCAACAGGCAAAGGGATGATGCCAACAGTGAGAATGCCGCTTTGGAGGAGGAGAGAGAAGCGGCTGTGAAGGATAGGGACGCTGCCGTGAATGAGAAGATCGTTGCCGTGAAGGATAGGGACGCTGCCGTGAATGAGAAGATCGCTGCAGTGAAAGAGAAGATCGCTGCAGTGAAAGAGAAGGACTTGGCCATCGGGCAGAAGGATACTGCCATCAGCGAGAAGGCTGCTGTGGAGAAGAAGTGTTACACTGCTCTGAAGGACAGGGACGCTGCTGTGAAGGAGAAAAGCGATATTGTGGAGGAGTTGAACTCTGCACAGAAAGAGTGGCGTGCTGCAGTGAAGAAGGAGCTTTTAGCGATGGAGGAGAAGGTCAGTGTCATCAAACAGCTGGACTCTGCCACCCGCGAGAAGAGTGATGCACTCGCCAAGAGTAATTCTGCAATCGTCGAAATGAATGCTGCTATTAAAGAGAAGGAGGCTGCAGTCGCAAGTATGAACGATTCAATCGAGAAGGTGAAAATTTCAGACAGAGAGAAGGAGGCGGCCATCCGCGATAAGGAATATGCGGAGCAACAGCAAGCCCATGCGGAGACAGAGAGGGACAGACTCAAAACTGAAGCCGGCAAGGGGACCGACCTGAGCGTTGAGGAGCGTGTCAGACGTCCTCTTGAGGAACGGATTGAAATTTTGAAAACGTCCGCCGACATTCGTAATACAGAACTGGAGGGTTTGAATCGACAGTGCAGCACGAAGGATGAGTCTCTTGCCAGCATGACCAAGATTAAGGAGGGCCTTGAGCGACATCTCAAAAGGGCGAAGGACGACCTGGACAGAGAGATTGAGTTGAAGGAGCAGAAGATAGCTGAAGTTACCAGGCTTCAGGCCGAACTCAGTGATGCCCAGTTCAAGGGCAGATCTTCATCGCATTCTTCGTACACTGAGTCTTGGAGAGCCAGAGCCGACTTGGACGAGCTGAATCGTCTGCGACGTGATCACGCCCATGAACTCAGGGAGATCCGACGAGACTTGGAAAGGGAGAGGGCACGTCGTTTGGACACTGAGGAGCGCTTGTCTAGAGCTGGCTCTGGTTACAGTTACCGGTACAGTGATTCTGACAGCTACAGCGACTCCCGGGAAAAAGTCAATCTCAATATGGCGTTCAACTTTGGCTCAGGCAGCTCTTATGGCAAGGACCCCGCGATGGTGGAGTTTGCCAAGCAACGGATCGGTACATATTTCAGCACCGGAAGGAGCAATCATTATTCATCAGCTTCGTCAAGGGGTCTCGCTCATCATCGCGACTATGACCGGCTGCAGCTCTATCTCGTTGATTCCATGGACGAGGAACATGCCCGAAAGGTGATTGCAAACTTGTCGATCCAGCTGGATACGCCCGTCACCGGTCTTCCCGCAGAAATTGACCAGCTCAAAGCCAACGGTGCAGTTCTTGACAAGGCTCTGCGGTTCGTTGACGATGCCGTTCGGTACACTCGGAACGACCCCAATGGGCCTGGGCTTGAATACACACCTGGATCACGCCAGTGGCAAAGAAAGCTCAACGACGAGATGGTCAGTCTGAAATGCCACATGTTCAAGGCTCATACAGGGAGGGAATTGAGACTTTAGTGGAGTATTTGGCTACATCAACTCTTTAATTTATAATGTATTAATTAGCTATGTGCTGCTTTTATTTTTATTGTACTGTACTGTAATTACCTGTACGAGTACTATAGATAGTAAACATGTAATTACCGTTGTTTAGATAATACTAATACTTCGTTGTGGTCGATTTGTGTGACGTTTACATAATCAAATTTGTGTGCTGAAGCTCAATAATATTAAAAAATTAATTAGGAAAAATATTAAAAATTAATTAGGAAAAAGACTAAAGATTAATTAGTTAATTATTATGTAAGCTCATCTTCTGTCACTATAGTCGCCGTGCGTGTCATTGTTTTATTCATCATTGTAACTGCCACTCCATACGTAGTAGCTATTGTATCGTGATTCGGAGCATCTCCCAACCCTTACCCAATAGTGTGACATCAGAATGCAGACTTGGGAATATCAGAGTTTATCGAAATATATTTCTTCAACACTATCACCACCACTTCCACATGCAAGCGACCAAGTCAGACACCAACAAAATCACATGGGAGGACACAGAGGTGCCTGCGGTATGTACGCAGTGTCTTGGTGCTAATCCGTACATCCGAATGACCAAGGAGAAGTATGGTGCCGAGTGCAAAATGTGTACGCGGCCCTTCACAGTTTTCCGGTGGCAGCCAGAACGAGCACAGAAGGGTCCTTCGCGAGGAAAGCCCCTCAAGACGAATGTCTGTCTGACGTGTTCACGACAGAAGAACTGTTGTCAATCGTGTTCTTTGGATCTCACATATGGACTGCCGTTGGCTATTCGAGACGCAGCTTTGAAAATGGAGCAGGAGGGAGGCGGTGGAGGACTGTCTCTGAGCTCGTCCTCTAACACCATCACCAAACAGTTTATTGCTCAAAACTATGAGGAGCAGCTGAAGCAAGATCAGCGTCCGCTTACAGATAACTCGGTCACAGGCACGGGCAAGGCCCAGAGTGCAGCCAAGGGGCTTTTGAAGCAGCTGGCCAACGCCATGCCATACAGAAAAGAGTTGTACGAGAAGGGCCAGAAGGACAAGCGACCTGCGGATAGTCGGGATAGCAAGGCGTTGACAGCAGATGTCACCAAGATTGCATCTAAGCTTCCTCTTAACGGCAGCACATCTCCACTGCCCAAGGACGCCTCCATCAAGAGCTTGTTTTTCATGGGAGTTGAGGACGATCTTCCCGAACATGTGATTCGAAAGCACTTTACGGAATCCGGAGGAACTATTTCGCTGCTGACGGTGGTACATCGAGCTCATTGTGGCTACGTTGTGTTTGAGACTCGAGCTGCGGCAGAGAAGGCTGCTTCTGCAATCAGTAGCGGGAGACTTGTTCTCAACGGATGTCGTCTTCGTGTTGCGTGGGGTAAGCCTCGAAACCTGGGTGCTTCGTCAGACGAGCAGTGGAAACTGGGGCAGATGATCAAAAAGTATCTTCGAAGCAAGGGTGGCAGTTCTGGCAAGGATAGCGCTGCTGGCCGTGATGAGGCTCCTCCTGCCCCTCCAGGGCAGGGTATCAAGTACCAGAGCCAGGGAAACATTGAGCTTTAGGCTTGGTGTTAGCAACTATTTATTATTTAAAACACACATTTAATCAGTCTTTTCCATTGTATAAAATAGTTAGTGTACATATGCTGTATATAAGTTTCCTCTGGGTTCTACTTGTAGTTGTGTGGTAGGTATGGCTGGTGGATCAGGATCACCCGTAGGTGTCGTCAAACTCTTCCTCGCTATCTGGCTCGATTTCGGCCTTGGCTCCCAGATCCTTTCGGCACATGGGGCAGGTGGCGTTCAGCTTGAGCCATGGGGCGATGCATTCCAGATCAAAGTGGTGCTTTCGGTTGCATGGAAGCCGCACCACCAGCGGGTACTCGTCCTCCAGGTACGGCGCGGAGCAGATGGCACAAGAGTCCGACTCCTTAAGTTGCTTTTTGGGGATCCGATCCAACGTGTCCAGGTATTCCTGGCCCAGACCCTTGGGCTTTGGAGCTTCGCCAGTTTGCAGATCCAATCCGTCGATGAACTGGACGAAAAAGTCGATGATTTCGTTTCTGTCTAGCTGCCGGATCGCCCGCTCGAACGCGGGGACGTAGTCTGGTCCGGGGTTGGAGTTCGAAACTCCAGCTCTCCGATCCCGGTCTCTTTCGACATCTAGAAACTGTTGGAGGTTGGCACCGAGGGTGTTTCGAGGGTGGTTGTCATCCTGGTCGGTGGCTCCGTCGGCGGCTCCGTTGGAGATATTGTGGTCCTGTTCGTAGTTGGACATTGGAGTGGCGACGGAGTGTGCATTGGAGCTGCGTAATGTAGCATCGGCTGTCACGTGCACGTCATTCTTGTGATAACGAAGCGTTGGTGGCGACTCTATCGTGGCGTGGGTTCGATTCCCGGTCGCACACACGTAGCAAATTGAGTGGAATAAAAGGACCCGAAATGCCGGCTGCTACTGCACGCAGTACAAGCCACGGGACCCAGAATATATTGGCTTTCACAGTCGGTGAATATCGAGACGATTTACCTTTTTTCAATTAGTGCCGAGGGATTTAGTCGTGTTTTGCGGGACTTGTCCATAATTACATTCTTGAGTCAGCAAGACGAACGACAAGAAAAAACCCACGGTTTAGATTGCTGTCCATGTTAGACTCGGAGCGCCGGTTGGGACTTCTCATCAGGCTCTCGTACCTTCAGGAACCCGAGTGTACCAGATACGTACTGTACAGTAGGGCCAAGGAAAGTACCCCATGTCTCCCGTGCATTGATGCAGTGAGATGCGCAAAATATGAAAGGTACCATGGCATGGCGCACGTATTGGAAAGAGAAACCAATAATAAATGGATTGCTATGGCCAACAATTATGTGGGTGTGTCCCTACCGCATAAATCCCCTCGTTGAACAATGAGACATTTATTGTGGGTTGCTCTGTTGCCCGGTTACCGCGGATCGTCGTTGTTCGACAACCTTTTTTTTTCGTCTTTTTCGCCCGTCTTGGTTATCGTCCCGTCCTTTTTGGTATGCGGGGTGGAATTAGACTGCCCAAAAAAAAGGACTTTCAAAACCAAATGTGCTTGATGTTGAGTTGGGACATTTATTACATTTGTTGCCTGACGCTGACCCAGCACACTCCGGTGTTCATTGAGAATGCAGGATTTACAAGGGAGTGATTTTACTTACATTTACTTAGGCGCTACACCAACTCATACAAACATTCCACACTGCCGTCACGCCACGCCACAATAGAGGCATCAAAACAACTTGAGACAGGACGTATTGTACACAGATGCGAGTTTGACCACACGACGAGGCCCAACAAGGTGGGACCGGAGTTAATGATGGCGTGCTCTTTGAGTTGCAACGTTTCAAACTCAAGTGGCCTGGAGTGACGGCAACAAAGCCGAGATGTAAACAGGCCATGATGACATTTACTTACGTTGCGAGCACCGCACTTGCGATCGTATTTGTCGAATGCAGCCACAAGGGCGTCAGTGCATCGAGCACGCGCCATGGGGTGCAAAAAGGAGCAAGCGTATGGAGAGGTGCCACAGAAGACGAATAGTGTCACATGGTCGCCCTCTCCCGCATGTCTCGTATGTGCCTGCTTAACTGTTACAGACGCGTGGTGTAAAGCTCATCCCCTTTTTCTCGCACAGTACAAGAAGAATGGACACAGCCTCGAGGCCCTCGCATCTGAACTGCAAATGCCAAAATCTGTAACATGGTGTTATGGGGATCTTGACTGCGACAAAAGAAGGCACGAAGAAAGACACAGCCGCAATCCCACAAGTCCTAAGGTGACGTGAGTCGTCTGTAGCCCTAGCTTGCGCAATTTGTCACTCCTTTGCCATCTTTGTGTGAATAACGACGACATTTTGCAAACTTCATTGCTACCGTCCCCGGATAGACTCAAGCTCGGCGAATGTCCACTTGGCTTATGCAGATGCACAATGGGACGTCAGGGCACCGCGTCTTGGCGTGACAATCTCTCCACATGCGGGGTTGCTGTGGGATTTTGGTCTCAACTAACCCATTTGCACCAATTTACAAAACCAGGAATGAATTGGTGGTTAAATATGCCCCGCAATTCGCTCTGAAGCTTTCTTTTCCCCCGTATATCCTCCGGGACGTGTTGCCTTTTCAGCTCTTTCTTCGAGCTTTATTCTCGCTTTGGTTGGAATTCTTTGTCAACTATGAATTTTGCTTTCTTGTCCTGCCTAATCCAGCTTAATCTAGACCATGATGAAACCATCTTTGGCATGGTAACTTGCACCTTAGCTGCCTGGGATGTAAATCCATTCTTCCCCACAAGCATTGTTTACTGGAGGCAGTGCGACCGCCATCGCTGCGGACCCCTGGAGAGCGACAGGAACAATTACCCTTGCTCAAGCTGTCACACTTGTAGCCTGTGAAATAACATAGGACTGGGGCTTAGAAGCATCTCAAAAGACACATGCCAAGAACTGATCATGTATACCCCACGTACTTACGGATGCGCCATTATTGGCACAATTGCAGCTCTTCTGACCGATTGGGCAGCATGACTCTATTTACCGAGGGAGTTAGTCACAGTCCGGAATGAAACACTGCTCTCTATAGAGCCGAGAAGAAAGTGTCTCGTAACCAAGAAAGGTAAGGTGTGTGGAGCCTAAAGCTAATGCTGAACGGGTTAAGCCACGCGTGAAGACGCTCTGTGTGTGTGTGTGTGTGTGTGTGTGAATCAACAGTTTGAGACATTAGACATTAGACATGCCGTTGGCATGCCCATCCTTTAGGCCCCCAGGAATATAAAAGGTCCCCTGCTGGCTCCCCTTCTTGCTCTCCATCAGATCACATTAATCTCTTCACTCGCTTAATAAAACACACACATTCAAAATGAAGTTCTCCTCCGCCACTCTCCTCGCCCTCGCTGCCCTTGTCGTTGCCGACAACGCCGTTGTCTCTCAGATCAACGATGGCCAGATCCAGGCCCCTCCCGCTCCTCCCGCTGGTGAGGGTGCCAAGCCCGCTCCTTCTGCTCCCGCTGGAGGTGCCCCCGCCCCCGGTGGTGAGGCTCCTGCTCCCGGTGGTGAGGCTCCTGCTCCCGGTGGCGAGGCTCCTGCTCCCGGTGGTGAGGCTCCTGCCCCTGGCGCTCCTGCTCCTGGTGCTCCCGGTGCTGGTGAGGGTGCTAAGCCCTCCGCTCCCGGTGCTGGTGAGGGTGCTAAGCCTTCTGCCCCCGCTGGCGGTGCCCCCGCTCCCGGTGGTGAGGCCCCCGCTCCCGGTGCTCCCGCCCCTGGTGCCCCTGGTGCCGGTGAGGGTGCCAAGCCCTCTGCTCCCGGTGCTGGTGAGGGTGCCAAGCCCTCTGCTCCCGCTGGTGGTGCTCCCGCCCCCGGTGGTGAGGCCCCTGCTGCTCCCGGTGCCCCCGGCGCTGGTGAGGGCGCCAAGCCTTCTGCTCCCGGTGCTGGTGAGGGCGCTAAGCCTTCTGCTCCTGGTGCTGGTGAGGGTGCTAAGCCTTCTGCTCCTGGTGCTGGTGAGGGTGCTAAGCCTTCTGCTCCTGGTGCTGGTGAGGGTGCTAAGCCCTCCGCTCCTGCCGCTGGTGAGAAGCCCTCTGGCGAGAAGCCCGCTGGTGAGAAGCCCTCTGGTGAGGCCTCCGGTGTCGTCTCTCAGATCAACGACGGCCAGATCCAGGCTCCCCAGCAGACCCAGCCCCCCGCCTCCGGCCCTGCCCAGGCTAACGGTGCTGCCACCCTCGGCCCTCAGATCGTTGCCGGTGTTGCCGCCGCTGCCGCCGTTGCTCTTTTCTAAATGTGCGATGTTATGATATCCTCTAATTTATAGTTCAAATTACTTCTCAATTATCTTGCAATAGCTGTAGTTTTTGTCACCGGTATCTGCGTGTCGGTATTTAATAATCAATTGAGTATTGCGGTTGCTCTGGGGCATCTCTCATTATCGATCTGGTACCAGTAAAGTTGTTCTGGATTTAATTTTAATTTTCGAGGTCATTAAAGTGTGACTTTAACAATAAAAAGTGCCAAAAAAAGGGTCCAAAAACAAAAGTTAGATACGACCAACCTGCCTTATCTCGCCTGAACTACAGAATCTTGATAAGGACGGCACCATCTGATTAAAAGTACCTGTGCGATGATATTGAGTTAGATAAGGAGAAGCTGGATACTCATATTGTACAAGCGGACGTTTTTTTTTGTTTTTTTGTTCCTCAGTGGAGTGTATCTTGGTAAGGGATCAGTAATAGGGGGCTGGTATAACGAGATTTTTGTCCATATGATAGCCCATTATTAGAAAATGGACCATTGCAAATACTGATAAGAGCCCCTGTTATTACCCAAGTTCAAGACTCTCAGAATCGTTTCTATATTCGAAATGTTCGAAGAAGTCGAGGAACGAAATGGAGATTAAGGTCCCTGAATAAGGTGAACATTAGCCCAACAGGTATTACTGTAGCTACAGTACGAGTACGATACTGTACGAGTAGTGAAAGAAACGGGTGTGTTTGTGTAAGAAAGTCCCTAGGGAACCCAGTCACAGTGAAGACTACAGTACCATACTTGTATTCGTACCGGTACTCGCACTTCTACAGATTTGTATCATTTGTCGAAAAATGAAATGTTTGAATACGATGCACTGTGGAATGTGGTGGTTTAGACGACAGGGGCGTGTTGATAATTGACCGTTTTCTGCAGTTTATCATGGGGGGTTTCTGGTATGCGCGGCTGGCTGGAATGTCTGAATTAGACAACGACTGTCTATGATAATCTATCGAATATGGAACATGAAACGTATAGAACACTGCGTATTGAGGTTAGCATATTGGGGGCAGCATAATGGGCGTACAGTAATTAGCGCGTATCGGTGACAGCGTATTGAAGATGATTCGTAAGTCTCCAAATGACAAGGGGTAAATCTCGATGAAACATCATGGAGAGCCACGCAACGCATAATAATGGACTTTGGCCCCTGGCGACACCATATGCTTCATTAATTTATTATCCCAAATACTACCGGTTTTGGTATCGCCAACTGAGACCTCGCGACGATAGAAGGCTGTATTTATATACGGTAGAGCCAGCCACATCTGGACAATTCGCGTTTACAGAAAATAATATTAATGTAATTTGCCCACCTTCCCGTCAAAAAGTGAGACGGCCGTCACTTGGCCAGGTGGCGGGAGGAGAATAGGGGCTGGCGTCCACACGAGCTTTTCTAATTTCATGATATTATAACCCCTGCTCAGACGAGCGAGATCTGACGTTTACAGTTGGGGAGAAATGCCAAGGAAATAAGGACCGACTTCGGGAAATTAACCAGGCAGTGACTTTGATTCTTCCATACATTAATATTACGATCCAGTGCAGTTGCATGTAAGCCCAGAGCCGTTCGTCCTTGTTTGATATTGCTCACACCCGTGCCTGAAAGACGTACGTGCGCCCGAATGAATCAGAAATATTATTTGCAAAATATTAAATGGTTTGACAGCACTTTTCGTGACCACACGTGTGGTATGGAACAAGTCGCGATTGTGTCAAACGACGCGATTGATTAGACACGACCACCGATTTTGACAGTCTTCAACACGTCAGTGCACTGCAGCTGTTAAGGATACGATGACGGGTCCCACTTGACTGATTGACAGGTGTCCATATTATTCGGATGAGATGCTTCTACCGCCTCCCAATTAATGCACCATGCACCGGTGGCATAAAGGCACACCAACCTCCTTAAGTGTCCAGTGTACAGCCCTCCCCAGCTTCCTGGTGACAGTCTGGAGATTAAAGAGAAAAACACGAGATAAGAAATGAAACTAATTATCACTATCTCAAACGGTACATGTACGGTACTGGTATTATATTGCATGGTACTATAGCGCAAAATAACGGTTAATTACTGGTATCCATGTATGAAATGTCTTAGAATGGCTGCGCGCAGGGGTAATTGAATTTGTGTTTGTGGTTGACCCCATTTTGACTCAAGCAGTTACAGGTACAATAGCATTGAGGGCGTAGATTTCTAGTCTTTGACATTGATGTGCCTTGCCCCTTTTGGTCCCACTCTTCATCATACAATATCAAAGCAGGTATTTCCTCTGGGGAATGTCGCAGCATTTGAAGCATCATTTCAAAATATACTTTGAAATATTTTAGCGTGATAATATTTGTTTCAAATAATATTCTGGAATACAGCAGCATTCTTGATATAATACCATGGGTACGGGACAGAATAATATTTTTTCGCGTTTAAAATGCATCTCTTCACCGTGTCGTCAGTCAGTCGCTCTATCGGACCTTTTGCAATCTTGGCTGTTTTATGCGGCGGCAAAAAATAACCAGCGATGATAATGCGGCAGCCACTAACAACATTCAGCAAGATACTGTAGCTAGCTGTAGCTCGCTGTAGCTCACCTGTAGCTCACCTGTAGCTCCCAATAAGATAGCAGGTTCAAGGAAAATATTATGCACTGATATTATTAAGAAGCGATGGGATCCACCGAACAATGGTATATAACTAGATCCACCAACAATGTTAATCTAAAAGTAGCAAGGACTACCAGCTGTCAACGTCACTCTACGGCAGTCATGACAGAATATGTCTCTCCATGGACCCGTCAGTGCGCTGTACGCTGTATAGACTGTACAAGCGATATCTTTGCACTATTATTGAACAAAACCCAAACCCAACATCTGCAATCTGCTAGACAGTTGACAGGCCACAGGTACGAGCACGGGTAAAAGTACGAGTAATTAGTTGAAGGTCATGTATCTGTTGGCGGACAGAGAGATAACTGGACGACGTGCAACGCATGATTGGACGGACCTCTGTCAGGCACAGATATCTGGAGAAACAAGACGGCATAGGCACTGTGCCCTAACCCACAAGACTTAAGACCCAGGCTAAGAAAAAGGGACTAAAAAGGGTTCTTCTGCAAACTCAAAGTGACAGGGGTGTTGCCTTGGAAGTCCCTTGTATTTCTCTGGTGGATGGGCTGTAAATAATATCCGCGTGTCGGAGATTCAATATCAGCTGATGTGGATGAGACATGCCCGCTTAGTATGGAGCTACATCCAGCCTCCCCGGATTGCCCTGAAAGAGCCGATGTAATTCAGGAACACGTTAGGATGGGCAACATAGTTGAGGGGCGGCTGTACGCCGTCGGTGCCATCCACCTATGAGGCCAACAACACAAACAGACACAAGAAACTACTGTTCCACTGTCTTTTTCTTTTTCTTTTTGGGTCCACTAGTTAGTTTGGGTCTGACTTTGTGGCAGCCATATCGGACAGAGGTCGTGTTTGTATCAGACGTCCATCAGATCCGCGCACAGTCGTGACAGCTCCCAGTGGCGTGCCAGTCTGCGACACTTTGGACGTCGTGAAACCGTCTCGCACGGTATTTTTTCTTTTCCCGCTACACCGGCTTTTTACAGCTTGAGCCATGGTCCCTGAGTTTTATAGCGCATTAAGTTCAGGAAACCAAATTTTGTGTGAAACAGTTTGCACGTTTGTTTTAGAGATACTCGCTGCCAAGAGCTAATATGGCGCTCACTTGTCGAAGGACGCAAGGGGACACGGTTGCGCGGTGTGGTGTTTGACAGCGACACGGCAACCTCCCGAGCCGGCCTTGCAAGCCTGTGGTCCGGGCCACGACGCATGGAAGCACAAGTGGCACCGCACTAGAGGCGTCCAGCCGGTGAGGTTGCCAAAAGCGGAAACACACATGCGTCGTGCGTCGTTAGCAACACCGTCTGGAATAGTGCGATCTGTAGAAGAGATAGTTTGAGAGCCTATATCACACACACCTGGCCTGGTCAAACCCACCACTTTTTTTGCCTTTCCAGATATGCACATGTTTCAGTAGTTGGTTTCATCCTGGTGGGTACCTGTGGCAACGCATAAGATCTTCAGTCAGATAAGACAGGGTGGAGGGGCCTCGGAGTGGAGGAGAACACCACCGGGAAGTCGGACTGCAACGGTATGTCCACCCGCGTGACAATTTCCAATCGGGTCGCTTCCACATCTGCCGTTTGATTTCATAGTGCATTATTTGCGCTGTTTTGGGGCTCGGCAATGTTGCTCTGGCCATGGACAATACACAAAGCCAAAATCCCCGGAACGCTAACGGGCTATATTTTATTTTTCTACCCTTCCTATGATACCGTGCTAACATATTTTTTCTTCACACACCAGCCAAATAATACTGGAGTTAGGAGTAGATGTGTGTCAAAAGCACAATCGTACGGAAAAGCAAAAAAAAAGACAAAAGCCAAGAGAGTATTTCTTTTAATTTTCCTTATTCTTAAATCTTGTTTTTTTCTTGGAGGTGTGTTTGTGTGTGTGGAAAAAAGCAGCAACAGCAGCAGCAGACAAGTGAAGCATCGGCGATGGTGGCAAATGACGCTCTCCGACACCGGCAAAAGCAAAGTGTGTGTGTATATGCTGCGTATCAACTGCTACTGCCACTTGCCTATTTAGGCACCACTACTAAGTAGCCGTGGCCAACAGCAGTCTAAGGCACCTGTTTTGCCCGTGGTGGTGCAACTACGTCATGCTGTAAACGACAGCACAGCCATACCATGCTACATCCACGCACGCACCACTCACCACACGGTGCAAGAAAAATAGCCTAACCTTCAAAAAGCTAGCCACGGATCAAGGGGGAGGAGACTAACCCAGACTAACTGGATGGAGATGGATGAGAAGGAGTGGTTATTTGTTCTTGTTCTCGTTTGGGACGAGGGTTATAGAAGGGGCAAATATGGTAGGGGGCCGCCAATAAAAAGCAAATACAGAACCCAGATAAAGCCATTATTCTGGCCATCTCTCCAGCCATCTATACTTGCATCGACGCATCTCACATCCTCGCAAAAAGACAATGGACTTACCGTTCCTAGCCATGCATCCCCCCCAGAGGCGCATGAAGCTGCAATGGCACACTGTACAGATAGTTCGACAAGAGGCAAAGCACAGGAGCTAGCTACCCGTACAGAACGAGGTCAGGCAAGGCACACATACTCAAAAATTCCCGTAGCAGTAGTGCCGTCTGCAGTACAGCAGCAGCGTTCCTACCAGAGTTCCACCAGATCCTTTGCAAAATCACCCTTTCCACCCCCCGGTGAGGCAAAAACCCGTGGGTCAAGGTTGGAGCGGTGCAACCTGGCGTCATTATACGAACACAGGGGTGAACTATAACTGGGGACGTGCGAAATTAGGCAAAGAGGCACACACTCGGACTAAAGTCTTGGACTGGTTGGATAGAGTGGAGGAGGGCCGGGCGTAACCTCTCAGACGCGTGGGTGGGGATTATAAAAGTAGTAGCCGCGATGAAGGCCGCGGGGACCCATCAGGGTGGAGATGATGCTGTCTGACGACAGCTTTTCCTGTCAGTCATGTGCCATTTTTTTTTTTTTTTAATTTGCATAGACAAGAAGGCCAGGGCACAGCATTTTGGCGTTTTGACTGGCACAAGGTGAACTTTTCCACTTTTTATTTTTTTCAACTTTTCCCTTTTTTCCCTTTTTCATCGGCCATTGACATCTTCCCCCCCTCCCATCATCTGCATCTAACAGGTGTCTTGTCGTCACCATATGCAATAGCGCTCTTTAGTGGATGCTGTGGTTACTATTTCGGGACAATGTCGCGACCCGATTAGTGTCAAGACCGCATATTCCTTTGATGTACTATTTCATTTTACTTTTCCCTACTGTACGTAAACCTTGCAGCTGCCCCTTTGAATGTCTAAAGTCTAATTAGTCAAAAATACTCTTTTTCTGCAACTGTTATTACCATCCCATCATCCTCATCACATCACACTCCTCCACGCACAACTTCTTTGCATGGTCCTTTTTGGCCACCCTCTCTGATAAATCCCTAATCGTGAGCCTTGCGCTTGCCCACACCAGTCAAGTCCCCTCGTTAATATTTGGCTGAAGGCAACGTACTTACCCCGACACTTTTTACCCCAACCACACACCCAGCCCTTACAACCACACGACACACGACACACTATAATACACTCCTACACTAACATTTCAGCTTCATGACTTCCCTAGATTTTGCATTCCCCCCGCGGCTCGACCACAGCTTCCCGCCATCTCCTCGACAGATGCCTGCCATCACGATAGAGCGAGGCGACTCAGGCACCACTTCGCAATCCTCCGAGTCGTCTGAGGCATCAGCAGCATCAACCGCCTCAACACAGGCCTCTTCGGTGGCGGCCGCTCCGGTAGCAGCACCATCGGCAGACGTGTCCTCGCGAACCGCGTCGCCTCGAAAACACGCCCATCGTCGATCAGCTGCTGTGTCGTGTGACTTCGATGCCCAGGTGCTTTTCAACAAGCATGACTTTTTACCCCCCAACCCGCATAAGCAGAACACAAACGCCAACGCCAACGCCAACAGCACGACTACCCTGGCGCCTCCCGTGACTGTAGATTCACCCGTGGTGCACCAGTCGCCTAAGCGAGATGTTGCCTTTATTGAACCCCCACGTCTACTAGGGTCGCCTCCTCGAATGGCCTCTCCTTCCGTGTCCGAACAGTCGTCTTCTTCGCAGCTGTCCTCGTCTCAGGTGTCGTCGCGTTCCGCATCGCCTTCTAAATCCTCTTCGCCTAAAAAGAACCGCCACAAAAAGGTGCGATCGTGGGCCGGTTCGCTCATCAAGTTCCGGTCTTCGTCGTCTCTTCGAAAGGGAAAGACCCCTATGCACAATACCCCCAACATGAGCAACAACAGCAGCAGCAACAACATGGATGACACCGTTTGCCAAAGCCCTACCCTGTCGTCCCCCACGTTGCACTCGTCGTCGTATATTGCCACCAACGACCCATTCTACTGCCCCGGTGCTGGCTCACCGGAAGTGTCTCCCTCCCCTTCCTCACAGGAGTTTGAGACTATTGACCTCGACGCTGCCCTATACCCCCTGACTCTGCCGCCCTCTCAGAACAGCCGGTTCCACCGGCGATCCGAGTCGGCTCCGGAGGCCATGTTGGACCCCACCCGCGGAATGAAGCGCAAGATCCGAGCCCTGGTTGGTGAAGACCTCCTGTCGCTTCATGGATCGTCCGCCGACGATGCCATCATTGAGGAGGAAGAACCTTCCAGCGCTGAGACTCTTGGAGAGCCCGCTGAGCCTGCTCTTACTCCGGCATCGTCTACGTGTTCGCAGCTGGTTTCTGCGAACGCTTCTGCCTCTTCTCTTGTGTCCGTGTCGTCGTCATCGACACGGTCGCGTTCTCGAACCCGTTTCCATCGATCCTACAATAACGATCTTGCCCAGGCGATGAAGGACCGAAAGGAGCGTGACGAGCGTGACAAACGAGAGAAGCGAGAGGCTGAGTTTGCTACTAGCGCCAGCGCTCAGACGCCTGGTAAAACCGAGTCGTCCCCATTTGCTACAACCCCGGCCGGATCGGGCTCTATGCACGCGACTCCCACGGCTCCTCCAGGCGCGCCCAGCACGCTTCAGTCCCCTCTGCGAACCGTGCGCAAGATGGACGCTCCTCGGCTCTTGGGCTCGCCCTCGCGAATGGCTTCGCAGGATCTACCTCGATACACTTATGAGGACGATGCTCGATTTTCTACTCATTATTCGTTTACTTCCGAGTGGAACGACGATTTTGGCGAGCCTGGTCCCGTGGAACACGCCGATGTGTCCGTGGTGAGCAGCCGGACATCGGACAACAGTATTCATTCCGACAGAAACAGTGTGACTCGATTTCACAACAGCAGCCCTTCGTCCCACAAAAATGTCGCCGCGCGAATGTGGGGCTGGGTCAAGAGAAAGTAATTTATATAGCATTGCATTAGTTATTATTATTGACGGTCGTTTGTAGTCCTCGTACTGTACTCGTACTCGTAGCTATTTTTATTGTTTGTGTTTGTAACGTTGGCATGGTACACCGGCCAGTGTCGGTAACATTTACGAAAAAAAGGAAGTTTGGCGCTGATACATGATTAGGCATGATGGATTGACATCTTGTTTGGCTGTTACTTTGAGTGTATTCGAGTGCCGTTGTAATAACCCGTAGATACAGCATGTTCGGATATAAATGGGCTAGCTAGAAAATATGTGACACCGTATCTCGCTCTTGTCCGATACGTGCTGTATAAGTATCAATAAATGTTTGTTATATGACGTGTCTAGGCTTGGGCAATGGTGTATCAATTAGTCGGAAAAATGAAAGATTTTTTGTGGGCGGGTATTAACACAAGCTTATCTTGTCTTGATTTTGGTGTGGGTTGGATCTGTGGCATCGGGCTCAATTTATTCATTCTATTCGTTTATTCGGTTTTTGGATCTTCAACACTGCGTGGTATAGTTTACGACACACGCACTCACTCCCACATATACTCGGCAGCCTAATTTTGTTTTCATTTGTATTTGGGTATTTGGGCGTTGTGAGGTGAGGTGACGGACGGGAGTAAGCAGGGTCTCTTTTTCCTCAGTTGCGTCCATTCGGACCGCTTTGTGTAAACATGCCGTGTTTGTTTTTGCTTTTGTGCAACTAACCGCGCTGTACCGCCGCAGTGTATAGCCGACTTGTCCCCGCCCTTTTGGCCCTTGCTTGTTCTTCCACTACACCCTCTAGTTTTTCCCCACTTCGGCCTTTGTTTTTCTGTGGCCCTCATCTTGTTGACCTACAGCTTCCGCCGATTAATTTCAGGTACAGCGGCATGCGTCAGTTGGGGCACAGTTTTAAAACAGAAAAAGAACGTCGAACAGACAGCGGGGATCCCTCTGTTAGTGGGCTAGTGAAGAAAGACCCTGAAGGGGGAAAGCGTGGACCTCCTTTGACCAACGTGCTCAAATAACGCCTCCTCAGTCGCTAATAAAATATGACTATTTCTGTTCTGTTGACCAACGGTATCTGCACAATAATCACAATATTCACTTTCATGCTCCGAGCTTAATGCGGGGTCCCGTCGTGTTTACCACTCGCTAAAAAAGAGGCTAGGAGATGCAAAAAAAAAAACCACAGAGGAGTGGCAAATGGCAACTTTGTAAATGAGTGACACAAAAGAGATGGAGCTCGTCAAGAACGGTACACGCTTTATCAACGGCTCAAATCCATGCCCCCCGTTATCATGCAGCCCCCTGACCCCAATCCCCATCCCCAACGCATACTAATGGAAATTTACGCTCACGTCAAAAAAAAGCATATTCACGTGAAACATGAGGAGTATAGTTAAAGCTGGGTCGAGGGCCCATAACGCCGTCCTCTCCCACATCGACATGTCCACCCATCTCGTTGTTTGCACCCACGGCGTGTGGGGCACCCGCGCCCACTTCAACTACATTGTGGAACAGCTACTGGACACAAACTCCAAGACCATGGAGTTCTACCAGGACGACTCCACCTGCATTGAGGACTCACTGGCTGAGCTCAAGTCGCGGAAGGGCGACGTGGTGGTCATCTACCGAACACGAGGCAACGAGGGCTACTCTACTTATGATGGTATTGACGTTTGCGGCGCCCGTCTGGCCGAGGAGGCTGAGACCCTCATTTCGCTGATTGAAAACAACTCGGACCGTAAGGTGGATCGTATCTCCATGGCCGGCTACTCTCTTGGAGGCCTCATGTCACGGTACGCTGTGGGCCTGCTATACACTCGGGGCGTCTTCAACCGAATCCCCCCGGCCTCATTCACCACATTTTGCACTCCCCATGTCGGAGTGCGAGTGCTCGGAGAAAGCAGACTGGCCAGCGCCTTCAACTCGCTTGCAGGAACGCTCATGGGCAAGACAGGCAAGCAATTGTTCCTGGAGGACCGTGTGCGAATGCGTGAAACCGCCATGACAGACACTAACCGCCAGCAGTTCTCGAAACCCATGCCGCTGCTGGAGATCATGTCGTACCCCGAGTCGTCCTTTTCCAAGGGCCTGGCAGCTTTCCAGTACCGAAACCTGTACGCCAACGTGGTCAATGACTCGCGAACAGCCTGGTACACGGCTGGAATTTACGACTTTGATCCATTCAAGGGCGTCAACATGGAATCCGTGACTCTGCCCACTGTCGAGGGTACCAACGAAATCATCGTGGACACCTCGCGACTCAACAACATCAAGCTGCAGCAGGCAGACACCTCCAACCTGCTGGCGCCTCCCCCAGAGGCCATCAAGCAGCCTCCCGGCTGGCTGGAGCGCCGGTTCCGATGGGCCAAGGTGCTTTACAACATTGCCGTGACCATGCCCATGTACGCAGTCACCTGGATCGCGTCCGCCATATTTTACGGCATTCTGTCCAACCGACGCCGAATGCAGTACGCCAAGGGCGAGTACTGGAAGAACAACACCTCTGACGACTTTGTTGGTGCTATGGTCAATGGCAAAGTGCACACTCCTGATTCTGAGCAGTCGTCTTCAGCACCACACGGTCACCACCGATCCCATTCCCTGGAGGAAGGCGCGTTCAGAAACGCCCTGGAGGACCAGGTGGACAAGACCATGGACTCCATGTTCTCTGCCATGGAGTACAAGACCACGGAGGGCGACACTCTGGATCTGACCAAGACCAAGCTGGTGCTGTCGGATACGCAAAAGACCATCATCGAAAACCTGAGCAAGCTCAAGTGGGACAAGACGGCAATCCATATCCGGGCCACCAAACAGGCCCATGCTGGCGCCATTGTGCGACATCCTGACCCGTCGTTTTACGAGGGCAAGACGGTGGTCAAGCACTGGATTGACAACAAGGCGCGGCTTTAGGCATTCTTTTGGCTGCGTTGAAAGGAGGATTCTTGCTGAGCAAGGCCACTATTGATTTATAGAAGATATTATACCGGGAAATACTATTCTGAAGAACCTTTTGGGGGCGTGAGCATACTGTGTGCTTGACACATATGCGCACGCTAAGTTCACTAATCGTAATTCAACTGCCATTAGACATTGTATTTACCTGCACCCTCGTACCCAATTCGTCCAACTCGGAGGAATGATATAAAAAAAAAAGAGCGTTGAGGCCGAGAGTCTAGTGGTGCGTCCTATAGGTGGGGCCGTTGTATTTAGTCGGATTGTGGCATTTTAGTGTCACGATTTTTTTTTTCTCAGTGGCTATCACTGTACTGTCTACTGTGCACCGTCCAATAAAAATGCGTTGAGAGACACTCCCCTTACATTCAGTGTGATATTTTTTGCGGAAACTGGAGTGCCGAAAGTCTATCTTTGGCTGTTGAATTATATCTCCAAAGCCTTTAGCCTGAAGAAGCGAGAGGGAAAGAGACCCTGAGTCACCAACCTTGGAGTAGATAGAGCGAAAGAGAGGTCAGATGAGCAACCGACAATAGTCTTTTCCTGTCAAGAGTCATTCGGGTGTATATAATGGAGAAGAGGCACAAAGTAGGGGGTAAAAAACAATGCTCGCTTTCTTTCGACGGACGTCCATACACCAGTACATTCTAGACTTGACCGTTGCTAGCAAAGCTAAATGTTGATAAGAGTCATCGATTGTCAGCCCCACTGAAAATTACTTTTCTACTTGATACAGGTCCTGCAAAAAATACACACACACACACACACACAACACAGCACAAAACATGACCAGACGAATCGCCAGCATCCGACGAGAGACCAAGGAGACCAAGATCCAGATCGCCATTAGCATAGACGGAGGCGACCTCGAGCTGCCTGGCCCCACCATGCTCCCCGAGGGAGCTGATGTTTCCCACGCCTACCAGAAGACAGATACCCAGCACATTTCCGTGTGGACTGGCGTGGCCTTCTTCGACCACATGCTGCATGCGCTTGCCAAGCACTCTGGCTGGTCGCTGCTCGTCGAGTGTATCGGAGACGTGCACGTGGACGACCATCACACCGTGGAGGATACCGCCATTGCTCTGGGCGGCTGCTTCAAGGAGGCCCTGGGCCACCTGCGAGGCATCAAGCGATACGGATCTGCATACGCCCCTCTGGACGAGGCTCTGTCGCGATGTGTCGTGGATCTGTCCAACCGAGCATACTGCGTGACCGAGCTGGGTCTCAAGCGAGAGCGAGTGGGCCAGCTGTCTTGCGAGATGGTCCCCCACATTTTCGAGTCCTTTGCTCATTCTGCTGCTATCACCATCCACGTTGACGTGATCCGAGGACAAAACGACCACCACAGAATCGAGTCTGCATTCAAGGCCACTGCTCTGGCTCTGCGTCAGGCCGCCACCATCACCTACGGTGACGAGGTTCCTTCCACAAAGGGTGTTCTCAGATAAGCGGAGTTTCCACGAGATTCTACCTGATTAGATAACCCCACAATGTAAAATAAAAATGTATGATATGACCAAAAGATACGATACTGTACGAGAGTTATCATAGTGCGATAAGATAAGAAGTAAACACACAGTAAACTCAGTTACTTATTACACGTGCCTACACGGCGGTCGTACGTACAATACAATGCAATTCTATATACATATTTACATGGATGTGATCTAATATTCTAATGCTGCAACAAATCGAACAGCTTGTCGTATTTTTTGCTCACGGTTTTTCCCTTTGCTCCGGCCTGCATTCTCTGCAACTTTTGTGATCCCGTGTAGTCCTTCCAAACCTTTGCACTCGATTTTTTCGTCGATTGCAACTTCATAATCAGCTTGTCATTGTCCAGCTTGGTGCCCTTCACCTCCATCATCACCACCTTGTCTCTGTGGTGGCCAATAGACGAATCGTCCACTTCACAAGTAGCCACCACTCCGACACAGGCAGCCTTGGTGCGTTGGTCGTCCACAATACGTGCTGGCAACATGGGGCTTGCCATGACGCCGTTCCGCGACGTTTGTAACGATCCCCGGGGAAAGTAGGACGGGCCCGCCAGCGGTTTGGTCGATATCGTGTCCCATGGACCGCATTTCTGTGTAGCAGCGTACTCCTTGGCCAGCTGGATCAGATACTCACCGTCCAGTGCGCTGCGGGTGACACCACGGTCGTTGCACCATTGCACAAACGAGTAACTGAGGTTGGATTGTGAGGGGTGTTGCAGCAGCGGTGGTCCATCCAGAGCGATTCCGGCGGTGGAAAACTGTTCTTGAACACGTGCAAACCCCATGTCCTGTGGACGGTAGTCGGTTCCGAGCCCGTACCAGTCCAGACCGGCCACAGACACCATTTTCGGCTGCTTGGGGTTGGACGAGTGTTTGAGTCCGTACTCCAGAGTCTTGCCCTTTCCACGAACCGATCCGGCGATTTGTGAGGATGGAGCCCCCATGTAGGACCCGCCCGAGTACATGGACGGTATGCGGGACTGTCGAAACAGGCGTCCAAAGGACATTTTTGTGTCTGTTTTTGGGCGTGTCGTTTTTTGTGTGTGTGTGCCGCCTGCCTGGGTCTGGTTGGTCCCTCACAAGATTTTCCAAGCTTGGTTCAGTCCCCTCGGTGATGTTCATGCAGCCCAAGGTTTGGCCCACTAAGGAGGGAGGAACATGGGGCCGGGGTGGGACAAATGGGGCACACGGAGAGAGGATTAGAGAGAGATAGGAAAAATGGGGCACATGGAGCACACAAATATACGTATACAAGAGGAGGGGATTTTGTGGGCCATGGAAAACAGCACAAGAAAGCAGCGAAAAAACCAGACCCCTCCCCCCCCTACACCCAACTCACGTGATGATAAACTCGCTGTACAGACTACTACTACTACAATACTCTGACGGAACCACCCCACCTCGTCAACACTGGGATATGCAGACATCAACGCCCGTAACGTCGATATACCAGCGCCAGGAGGTGATTGGGCGCGGTAACTTTGGTGTGGTTTACAAGGGCTACCACAAAAAGACGAAGCAGCTGGTGGCTATCAAGGTGCTCAATCTGGACACTGCAGAAGACGATGTCAAGGAAGTTCAGCACGAGATTCAGCTGCTGAGCCAGCTCAAGCTTGCCGACGCGGAAAACATCACGCGCTACCATGGCTCGTACCTACACGGCTCGCGGCTGTGGATCATCATGGAGTACTGCGCTGGAGGGAGTGTGCGTACGCTCATGAAGGCCGGGCGCATCGAAGAACGCCACTTGAGCGTCATCACACGCGAACTGCTCATCGCCATCCAGTACATGCACAAAGCCGGGATCATCCACAGAGACATCAAGGCCGCCAACATTCTCATCACCCAACAGGGACGTGTGCAGCTGTGCGATTTCGGAGTCGCGGCCCAGCTGGTCTCATCTAAGACCAAACGGTCAACCATCGTGGGAACCCCCTATTGGATGGCTCCGGAGGTCATCACAGAAGGAGCGTCATACAACGTCAAGGCAGATATTTGGTCCCTCGGTATCACGCTCTACGAAATCGCCACAGGCTCACCACCCTTGTCTGACCAGGAAGCTATGCGAGCCATCTTTCTGATCCCCAGAAACAAACCCGCGCGTCTGGAAGGCTCACAGTACTCAGCTGCGCTCAAGGAGATTGTGGCTCTGTGTCTGGATGAGCTGCCCGACGAACGACCTTCGGCCGAAGAGCTGTCGAAAACCAAGTTTGTGCGGGGCTCGAAGGGCATCCCTACGTCCTCCATCAAAGACCTAATTGCCCGCTACATGCACTGGCGTGAACATAACAAGGCTCGGGACTCAATGGCAGTCTACAACCGCCACTCCATCGGCTCCGAAGAGGACATGGTGGATCATGCCGACGACTTTAGATGGGACTTTGACACGTCCACAACTCCTGACGCCCGTGTCGAGGTGCACAATGGCCAGCTCGATTTCCGACCAGAACCAACACACGCCTACAGAGACATTGCTGATGTGGGAACACAGGTGTTGCTGCAGAGCACAGTGTCCGCTTCTGAACAACTCGAACACCGATACGAGCAGCAACAGATGCACACGCAACAACATGACCAATCCACAGCCACCAACACCATGACTGTGCCACAAGAGGAAGAGGAGCCACACCCGCTTTTGGAGCTGTTTGTGGACGAAAACGAGCCTCCGGCACCTATGCCTGTGCGCCCAGAGCTGTCTACATCCATGTCTCTACCCACGGTCCCCACACAAAAGACGTCGCAGATGGCACCTACTCTCAACGATCTCCGAGAAGAAGGCGAGCCTGCCGTGCCTCCTATGGCCATGTCCCGTCGTAAGACTCTTGGTCGGGGTACTAAACTGGGAGCGTCTCCTGAAAAAGACTTCCCCCAGCCTCCTCCTCTTCAGCATTCACACAGTTTCGCCCAAACTCAGGGCCAGGGTCAGAATCTGAGCCAGACTACTCATGCTGGCCAGCCCATTCATGCTGGTCTAGGAAGCTTGCCTCAGTTGCAGCAGCAGCCTCTGTCGTCCATTCAACAGCAACAGCCACAACAGCCACAACAGCCACAACAGCCACAACAGTCACAACAGCAGCAACAGCAACAGCAGCAACCACCACCACCAATGCCGCAGTTGCACCAACAAATTCCTCCAGTGCCTCATGTGCAACCGCCAGTCCCCCCTCTGCCGCAGCAACAGGCCCCTCCCCCACCAATGGCCCAAGCTCCGCCGCCTCCAGTCACATCTTCCACACCCATGCATCATTCTTCTGCGTCGCTGGCGGCAGTCGCTGCAGCCAAGTCTGCCATCAATGCTGCCAATCCGGCGTCTTCTGCTTCGTTGGCAGCCCCCCACCAGGTGTTTCCCAAACGCACACCTTCTCCCATTCGAGGCAGCCCTCCCCCGGCTGGAAAACGGACTTCAAGCCCCCAACCTCCTGCGACCCAGCAGTTCCATCGACCATCCATATCGTCGGTGTCGTCCATTTCTTCAGCTGCCGCCTCTCCCTCGGCAGCCTCCCCAGTCATGAGCCACAAGTCTTCTATTTCTTCTGAAGATGGCGGCCATGCCTCTCCTCCACTCATTCCGAGATCGGAAACCCCGCAGCTGGCCACCCGGTCGGCCTCGGTTCCAGATGTCGCCCTCCCTCGCTCAGACGTGAATGGAAAGCCCGGATTTAACACGGAAAAACCGGCCAAGCTGAGAAACGTCAACTTGCAGATCAAAATGCCTCCGGCGCAGGCTCCACCTATCCCAGACGGATACATGACTCCTGCTCGAAAGGAAGAATTCGCGCCTGTTCTGAACGTGCCGTCCCAACCCTCTTCGAGACGCCCCTCACGTGCTGCCATGACCCAGCCCCCGGTTCCTGCTGCCCTGCAGTTCCCGCCCATTCCCAAAATCGATCTTTCGGTGCTGCTGGACCCTGCTCCTCACGCCGATGTGACCCGGGAGCTGGAGAAACTGCTCACGTCGTTCGGAGACGCTCTCAAGGTGATGGAGGATGGGTTTTCTTCTCTTTAAGCATCCACCCATATGGTATTTAATTATATAGCCTGCTAACATTCATTAGATTGATGTACTAGTTTAACCCCTTGTATTGGTTTTGAAGTGTTCTCGATTTATTAGCTACCCCCACACCAAGTAATATCTTCAGTAATATCTCTTTGTTTTAGGTGGGAGTTAGTTAGCTCGATTTAAGGTTTTCATAATATGAAATTGACCAATATCCACCTCGGTGATTTGGACGTTGGCTAAAAATCGTCCCATTTGTAATGTGCATATTCAAGCGCACAACGGGGATGAAAAAGGGGATTGAGTATGTCAATTTTTTTCTTGACAAATCCTTGTGCAATAGAATCAACATACATAATTAATTAGCCAATCAAACATCTAATACACCAATCCACGTTGCACTTCCACTACACTACACTGTAAACACGCTGTCCACCTACACGCCGTCCACCTACACGCCGTCCACCTACACACAAAACTACCTAATAATCATGTATTGTTAGAGCTTTTATGCCTACTTTCGCTTAACAACCTCGAGGTTGTCAAGAGCCTCCTTCTCAAAAGCCTCAGCCTCAACGTCGAGGATGTAAGGAATGAGGTAGTGCTCGTCCTCCTCGGGCTTGGTGACCTGGCTCTCGGGAGCAAGCTTGTGGGACAGAGAGAACTGGGTGCCTCGGATGAGTCGGTAAACTCGGTCGTAAGACTCGTTAGGGGGGAGTCGTCGAAGAGCGAGCTGCATGTTGGGGGTCTCCTCAATGAGCAGATCGTTCATCCTATGGTTAGTAATGTGGTTTGTTTTTCGAGGTGACTATCAGTCGATACGATCAATCAGCAACGTGGGCAGCATAATAAGTGGATTCTTTGATTTTGTGTCGGTTTTCACGTCGAGTTTAGTGTCGGATTTGTGTCGGTTCCATCACATTGTCCATGTCGTCGTTCTTGAAATATCTCATGTTGTCGCGTTTTAAGGCGTGTCGAAAAACGCCAAATCCGGGACCGCTTTTTGCCCAATCTGTGTCGAATTTTACAGCAATCTATCCCATCCACCCATACCGTCCTTACCGCGCTGATGTCGTCGCTGAGGTCGCTATCGGACCATGTTTTTTCAATGGATTGATACTCACTTGAAACCAAGCTGTCGGTAACCGGAGTACTTGACATAGGTTCGGGCAAGAGGAACAACAATCTTGGAGAGGAGAGGAGACTTGAGGATAAGCTCGCTAGTCTTCACGACGGAGGTGATTGAAGCCATGTTTGCTGTGTTGTGTAAGTAGTTGGTGCACTCTGCGATCTTTTCTACACTCAAAGTGTATTTCCACTGGTCAGGATTTTGTCCTTATTCTATTGGCTAATGGCCGAGGGCTTGGGAGGATGCACTGTTTGGATTTAAGGTAACTTACCCTAACCTTATTTATCATTTTGGGACAAATTCAAGGCACGTGACCTTAAAAAACGTTGACTCCATTTATTCGGCTTGGGATTTTGCGGGGGATATATTGCGCGCTGTTGGGGGCTTCAATTACCAAGTATGGGTCATTTCTAGAGCCACCCTTGCATTATAGGGGCTTCTGCAGCCCCATTGCTCTTTGCGTAGGTCCGCTGATAGTGATGCCACATCAACAAGGAGGTGTGGGCTTGTCGCGCGAATCTTAACGTTGATTAGGTGTGTCACATAGCTAGTGATTCCCCCACTTTAGAAGCACTTTTCGTAGTTTCAAGGCCTCATTTTGCCTACCCTAAAAGTATATAAGGATGGTCAATTGTCGTGATTCTCTCTTATTTTTCTTCAGAAGCTGACACCTCTTCCGTCAGACTGGCAGCTGAACCGGTCGAGTGTGTGTCCTTCTGTGACAGGGCCGCTGCAAAGCAAAGGGCTCCTGTCGTGGCCTCTCCAGGATAGGCTTGGCCAGCCGTCCTGATGTGATACTACTGGCTGACCAATTGTGGTCAGTGTGCTTTGGGCAACTTTTGCCCAACTGGCGATGCTAAGAAACTGCACGTCAGGGGTTACGGTTAAGAGCTGCCTGCAGCCGCTAGCTTAGCTTAGCAAAGAGCGTCATGATGCTGTGCCAGAGCAAAAGTGCCACCGACCGACAGAGAAAGCCTCAGTCCTGTGTCTCGATACGAGAAGAACCGGAGTCTCGTTTTCGGGCCTGTGATCACGAGGAGTTGGGGCGACTGCCAGACCGGAATAGCTTAGCTAGCTATGTACCTCGGAGTCGCTTCTACAGCAGGGGTGCCGCTTTAAGAGACTACAAGTCAAGAGAGCCAAGATCTTGAAAAAGACGCCATATCTTCGTATATGTGCCAAGAGCCAGCAGCGAGAGCCGCTACAATATTTGTGAGCAAAAGATCCATCGGGAGAGTCCGAGAAGCCGAGTCCGAAAGTAACAATGGGCCCCGTCGGTATGTAGATGCTGAGGGAAAAGAGCCCTTGTCTCCAGAGACCAAGGGCCGCCAGAAATGATAGTCAAGAGCCAGTTTCGGAATGACGTTCGAACCGTGTCGCTTTATTTGAGGAGTCGCGAATCCGAAAAGCAAAGAGCCGTTGCCCTGCCCTGTCGGGAGAGATAGTACAGTGCATTGTTGGCCAAACTTATCTCTCCTCGCATTAGATAGTATCAGGAGGATGTAGGCTAGCTGGCCGAACCTCCGGGGTTAATAAGATTGGACCATCGAGTCCCATCCCCTATTCTTTTGGACTGTACTGTAATTAGTGGGTGTGTATTATTGTAGTGGTTGAATAACGTAATTACGTAGCGAGATTGTAGTGTGTAAAAATGGACCATCTTTAGTCCGGTGTTTTTTCGAACCCGTTTATTAGGTTCTTATCGTATATTGGGGCCAAACTTTATACGTGGTGGTGGGAATTACTGAGATGAAGAGTTACACCTGCTACGATACTTGATAGACTAGCTACCTATCAGCTACACTCCCTTTGTAGCTACCGTATATGCTAAGTTGACGATTTCTCAAGACCTCAATAGATTTCTTCCTTGATATGCGTTCTTGCATTGTTATACCATAAGTGAATTGGACAAGAATTTGAGAGCCTGGAGTGTGTAGATTAGAGGCCATTGAACATACTGTAGCTACAATACAATACATCTCCAGAAGATTCCGATTGACACTGTTTGATGGCTAACATACTCGTGCTGTTCTGAACAGCAAATTCAATAGGATCGACTTGGTATCTCCGCTCCTGTCGGACAAAGACATTCGTATTTTTCAGATCGACACTGACTTCACATTGCCGTTGTGTTGATCTCACAAGAGTTTTTCCATCCCCGCTGAGTAATTGTAGCGTGTGTTATTGGGCTTGTACACGACGGAGCCGTTTTAGAATCACCCGTTTCTTCGTCTACCCCGCGACTCCGTCTGTCACAAGTCTAATAAAGTTGCAGGGTCGATGAGGCCGTCGTCCCGCGACTTACAAAAAATAAAAAATAAAAGGCAAAAGCAATTAATAAAATACTTATACCAGGTAGCAACAAGGTAATACAGTACAAAACGAAGATGCCATTCATGAAAGTACAACTGTATCGTTTGGTGCGTTTTTACAGACCAAAAACAACCCATGTACCTTGTCACAACTTCCATGAGGTTTCTCCGTGTGCAGCGGATTTTGGCAAAGTTCGTGACCTTTTTACACTTTCTGACATGTCCGTATGCAACGGACTTAAAAATTGAGTTTCGATAACAGGCAGCATGCGCTGTCTGACCATGGGTTAAAGGCTCAAGATTCGAATATATATAGTCAGACGGGATTTCTGTCATCAAAAGGATCTAAAACACAACTAAAAACAAACACGCCCACAACTAAATGTCTGCCACCAAGAAGACCGTCACTTATAAAAACCTCAATGGCAATGGTATCACCATCTCTGCCCTCCTCAACTTCCCTCCCAACTTCGACGAGTCCAAGTCGTACTCGGCTATCGTCGTCGGTCATCCTGGTGGAGGAGTGAAGGAGCAGACCGCTGGCATGTACGCCGAGAAGCTTGCTGAAGCAGGCTTTGTCACCGTTGCTTACGATGCTTCTTACCAGGGAGACTCCACTGGTGAGCCTCGTTTCCTGGAGAACCCCTACACTCGAGTCGAGGACAACTCGGCGGCAGTTGACTACCTGACCACCCTTCCTTACGTCGACAACAACAATATTGCTATTCTGGGCATCTGTGCCTCAGGTGGATACGTTGTCAATGCTGCCATTAACGATAAGCGAATCAAGGCTGTTGGAACCGTTTCTGCTGTCAACATTGGAAACATGTTCCGAGAAGGATGGACTGGAGATCAGGCTGGTGCGGCTCTTGCTGTCCAGTCTCTCGGTGACGTGGCTAGAACAGACGAGGCTAATGGAGGTGAGATTTCTTACATGCCCTTTTCTCCCGAGAAGCCCGAGGATGCTCCCAGCCCTGAACTTCGAGAGGCCTACGATTACTATCGAACTCCTCGAGCCCAGCGGGACAATTGCCCCTCTAAATTCACCGTCCGATCCCTTAACCAGCTGGTCACTTATGACGCTTTCAACGGCGCCAGCGAGTTTCTTACCCAGCCTCTGCTCATGATTGCTGGTGAGGATGCTGCATCCAAGTTCTACTCTGTCGACCTCGTGAAGGAGGCCAAGAAGAGTGAGAAGGCCGAGACTGTTATTGTCAAGGGTTCTAACCACTTTGGTCTTTACGACAAGCCTGAGCCTGTTGCTGAGGCTCTCTCGAAGCTCATCCCCTTCTACGAAAAGTACCTTGAATAGATGTGTGATTATATAATTAACTTATCATGATTGAATAATATTAATTAGTTGTTTTTTAAAGATCAATCGGATTCAGTGCGATATCAGAATTTTCCACCTTCACATATGCTTCATCATTTGTTAGTCTACTTGAAATTATATATAAATAGGATCGTGTGCGTGTCTTAGTCCAGCCAGAGATGCTTAGGATCATTCATAAGTGGCGGCAGCCTGACGTCTCAAAAAGGGACTGGGAGCTTCGTCCCACTGGTCGATGTACGTTCGTTTGGCTGGGCGTTTGACGGCAGGAGTTTTAAATCCGGCATATACAGCGTGGAAATGCGGGGCGGCACGCTGCTTGGATGCAGACTTGTCCGAGTCGTGGGACGACCCAGAAGAGGTCAATGATGGGTTGGAGGCGTTTGTTAGGGGTAACTCTTCGAGGGGTTTCAAGGGTGTTCGTTTCAGGGGCGTGGAGATGGCTAGACCTCGGGGGCCCTTGACGTGCTTGATGGGGGTCAGTTGGGAGGGTGAGAAGGACATGGAGATGTCACGAGGCGACGATCGGTGTGCCGTTGGCGAAATCGGAGGTGGCGGAGTGGGAGCCGGGAGGTCTGCCAGGGCTTGACGCACTCGTCTTTCCACTTCCTGTTCCACCACAGACTCCAACTCGCTCTGGATGTTGTTGAAGTATTCCTGTTCCACCGACTCGCGGTACTGCTCCAGGTTTTGCGACAGCTGGAACACCTCTTCGCGACGCTCCTCGAAGATCTCCACCTCGCGCTTGAGGTTTTCCTGGTACTCCAGCAGATGCTGGTGCTGTTCCGATAGCATGCGGTCTTTTCGAACCAGTTTGATAATGTCCAGCCTCAAAAGAGTGGCGGTGGACGGTCTGTTACGAGGGTTAATGTCCAGACAAGCCTGGATGGTCCGTTTGAGTGTCGACGAGTATCGTGGCGGCAGTTCGGGGTACATGCCGTCTTGGACCCGTTGTGTGAGTTGTACGTGGTTCTTGGCCTGGAACGGAGGATGCAGTTGGCATAGTTCGTAGATGACGCATCCCAACGACCAAATGTCCGAGGCCGGCGACGAAACGTCGTTAAGAAGCACCTCAGGTGACATGTAGTAAGGGGTTCCTACAAAGGTGTTGGCCATCATGTGACTTTGATCCAGCATTTTTGCCAGTCCAAAGTCACCCAGCTTGACACAATGGTCACCATCGAGGAAAATGTTGTCGGGTTTGATATCTCGGTGCAAAATGACGTTGCTGGGGTACACTTCGTCCTCGTCTCCTTGGGTGGTAAAGAGGTCTGTCAAGGGAGGCGCATCCTGGCCAAAATGGCATCTGTACAATGCCAGCAACAGCTGTGTGAAAATGCTCCATACAATGCGTTCGGGTACCCTTTCGTCCGTCTCCTTGCACTGTTGAATGAGTCCAGCCAGGTCTCCTCCTCCACAGTAGTCCATGTAGAGATGGACCAGGTGCTTGTCTGGCAGATGCTCGTGGTGCAAGTAGCCGACGATATTGGTATGGTGGAGGCCCTTGAGAATGCGGAACTCTGCAATCAGCTGCTCCTTTTCCTTGGGCGTCATTCGGCGGTAGGAGATTTCTTTGCGTGCCAGAATCTGCCCATCGTTTATGCGACGCACTTTTCGGATCTGACCAAAGGACCCTCGTCCAATGAGCTCCAATTCTTCAAATTCCATCTTGGGGGAGCACAATCTGCTCTCGTCTAGTCGTGCGCTGGCGGGTTTCTAGAGAGCACACAAATCTGTGTGACCTTTAGAGGGTTGACAAGAGTGTGGACTTGGCTGTGGTGTGCTTCCTGCATAATCATGTTTACATTTACTCTTTTAGAGACACCCTCCGAGTCTATTTTTTCACCCGATGTCCCACGCGCAAGGCTGTTAGTGTGCGTGCAACACATGCAAAAGGACAGGAACGAAACAGCTGGCGACATGTAGGCAGGCAGGTGGGCGTTTTATTTCCACCCATCCCTTTCGATTTTAAAACCTCCTGTTGAAAAACGCCGTTTCGGGAAAAGTAGAGTTGGGGCTGTTGCTGTGGCAACGCTGTGCCCCCATCCAAACTCCAAAGTTCATCGTCCTCGGGGTGTCGAAAAAAAAAAGATCGGCTGTTGCAATTTGAAAAACAGATCAATCAGTGCACTGTACGGGATTTGGAGAGCAAAATACACCTGTTTTTGGCCCCCAGCGTGCGACTGGTGACCTCTCCAGCCGTGGATATACTGCCCCCGGATATTAGTCTGTCTCACAGTACATAACCGGTGCAACAGGGCGTGCCCATCATACAGTAATTACAGCTAAATTTTAGTGCGCGCTGTAGTTGAAATTAAATGAGGGGTGGGAAGAATATTATCTCAAAAAAACCGTGCTATATAAAAAGACAAGGGGTTTGGTATGTTGATGAAAAGAGAGCAATTTCAAAACAGTGTGCACATGGCCCAATATTCAATCATCCAGCTTCCACCTGATCCTTGTCCATTGTTCTCCTGCCATACACTTCCAATTTGGTGTCTTTAACTGAAGATCATGGAACCAGGAATTGAAGATCGATTGAGAGAAGCAAAGGAAACATTGAGCAACAAATGAACCAGGCACAAGTGCGCAAGATGTACTATACGATACAAGTACAGCACAAGTGTACTCCACTCGTCCACCGTCTGTGTAAATACTTATACCACCACAACACGCCCGTTATCTAGCCGTGCATTTGGTTTCACCACAGTTTCAGGTCCCCAGTTATACACGTCATGCAATCACCCGCATTGATACACGTGTCTGTAGAAGAATATCTGGGGCAAGAAAAGGGCAGCAGAGACAAAAACTACTTGAAACACTAGTCTAGATCACGTGACCTCCCGCCTTCCGCCCCAACTCTTCTCTCACTTTCGACCCTCCCACACTTACACCTCGTGCCATAGAGTTGGGCTGTGCATGCATAAGCGTGCAATATATTGACATCTCAACTACCTCGAGTGGATTTTCTTACATCCATCGAACACAGCGTCAAGACAGTGGCATTACCGCGAAAAACATCAAAAAAATGCCAATCACCTTCGACAAGGAAAAGTTCAAGAGTGGCGTTAGCCAGGTGCGAAGCAAGAGTGGCTCGGCCAGGGGCAAAATGGACGGCTTTCGAGCAAAGTGGAGTGGCGATGGTAAGTCGTCATCGTCGGCCAGCTACGAACCCGTAGCCGAAGTTGAAAGCAGACCGCTCAAGTCTCTGCCTGATCCCAAGACCTTTGCTCCTCCTCCAAAGCACAGAGAATGGTACGGTGACGAAGTCAGTCAGCAATCGCTGGCAGTAGCTCGAGACGCACAGTACGTCCAGCAGCCTGCTCGACCTCAACCTGCAACTCCAGTAGCTGCCCAACCTGTCGCACCTGTCGCAGCAGCCCAGCCCGCAGCATACCAGCCTGCTGCCCCCGTCGCTGCAGCATACCAACCCGCTGCTCCTGCCCCTCCTCCAAGAGCTGTTCCTACAGCTGGAGCTCCTCCTCCTCCCCCTCGACCGGTCCCTGCCCCTCCTGCTGCCGCTGCCGCAGCTCCAGCAGCATACCAGCCTGTAGCATACCCTCCTGCTACCGCAGCTCAGCCTACTCCTCCTCCTCGAGACCAGCCTCCTTCATACGACAACCTGGCTCCTCCCGCAACTCCCTCTAGACCTCCCCCTACGCCTGCTCGACCCGGAGCACCTGCACAGCCCTACGCTAATACCCCACCAGCGTCTGATCCTAACGTGTATGCTGCCCCTGCTGCTGCTGCTGCCCCCGCTGCTGCTTCAACTCCCGCTGGAATCAACTTTGCTGCTCAGATTGCCGGCAGACGAAGCTCCGCAGCCTCCTCAGTGTCTGAAATCACCTCTGGAATGGCCCAGACTGCAATTGGCAAGAAAAAGCCCCCGCCTCCTCTTCCCAAGAAGAAGCCTGGTCTGGCAGGCAAACCTGTCCCCGGAGCCAAACCCGGAGCCCTGGCAGCCGCACCCGTTGCCGCACCCGTGGCAGCAGTGCCATCTTCACACGCAGCTTCAGCCGTGGAAGCAGCTCTAGGCGCACAATCATACACCAAGGCCCCCGCGTTCGTGCCCCCACCCTCTGGTAAGCCCGTGGACACTCAGATGCACACCCAATGGTTCGTTAACGACCAGCCTCCACCAGATCTGCAGGGTTTGGGCTGGACCTCGCAGTTTTCGTCTTCGGGAGGTACCACCACCAAGATTTACGCGTTCCGAATCCCTGAGGACTTGTCCATCATCAAACTGCGTATTGTCTACCCCACAAACAACCCCGCAGCCGCCACTTGCGAGCGAAAGGACGTGCCTCCTCCAAGAGAACTGTCTCCCGGAGAGCTTTACGAGTACAACATGCAGTACGGAGACGGGGTGGCTCGATGGGCTGAGTCCATGGTTGGCACCCAGGTTGGAGATGGAGAGTGCTGGACCCTCGCCAAGAATGCCATTGAACAGAGTTCCCAGACGGCCCTCGTGTCGCAAGCATACACGCACGGAGCTGTTATCTACCAGCAGAATGGCTCGTCTTCCAACCCTGCCAACATTGTCAAGAGCGTCGAGGCAATTCGACGAGGTGACATTTTGCAGTTTTACCAGGCCAAGTTCGAGTCCCGGTCTGCTGGCGGCTTCTCCTCATCCTCTTACGGTGTGCCCAACCATACCGCCGTGGTGGTGGGTGTCTCTGAGGGCCAGAAAACAATCTACATTCTGCATCAAAACACTGGAGGTTCAAAAATCGTCCAGCATGGCCAGATTGAGCTTGCTGATATGACAAGCGGCGAGCTCAAGGCCTACCGAGTGGTCGGAGCCGAGTGGGCTGGCCAGCTGGATTGCTCAATGTAATCTGTGCCGTTTTCTTTTGCCGATTTTTCCTTCTTCCTGCAACCGTCCTGGTTTTGCATATTTCTTAACCCCGAATCATCAGGGTTTAGGTTGCTTGAAGGACGATTATACGACCCTAATTTCAGGGAGGTGCACAGGCAAGCAACATGACGCGTGGACAAAAAGGAGCCCACCAAGACACTCACGGCTGCTGTTCAATATTGTGCAGTAGCTGACATAGATACGTTACAGGTACTAAATTATAATATATGTATTTGACGCTTGAGCAGATGGTAAACAGCATCGTACGAATACGGAACATAGATACGTTGACAGTAACGGTGGCCATTAACTCCGGGAAGGGCATAATTAAATTATTGTACTTGCACTGTATTTGGATAGCTAAATGAAAGGGAAATAAGTGTTTTGAGTTATTTTTAGAATATCCACGCACGCACCAAAAATCCAAACAATAGAAAACTCCCCACAAGCAGCAGCCATCTACAGAGGGGAGGGAGGCGAGCCACGACCGCACACGCACTACGCACTACGCACTGCCAAAATATGTACAACAGAAAAAAATCACATGCTCTATTTCAAGACTCAAAAGGTGCTTATTTAGCAGACTGGGTTAGTATAATAAAAGGGAGAAAAAGGCAGAAGAAAATACACTCAAGAGTGTGGGTCTGGTCCTCTTCTGTGTCGCACACGGGTAATTTAGCTCGCGTGTAACAAGAACCGTTTTCCACTGATAACAATATTGACTCAGCCAGTGCAGAAACGCGCTCAAAATGCGCACACCATACGGGCTGTGTAAACAAGTTGCAGGGAAAATAACCGGCCCGAGCAAAGAAGCGCGCGTTTCTCTGCACCCTCGCGGCCCCAGGAGGGACACATGCACAAAAGCAAAGTAGTTAGTTAAACCATCGTCGTCATGTACTTACCAGCAGCTGAACAAACTCGTTGTAGTCGATTCGGCCGTCACCGTTGGCATCAGCCTCCTTGATCATCATATCAACCTCCTCGTCGGTGAGCTTCTCACCAATAGAGGTCATGACGTGCCGGAGCTCCTGGGAGGAGATGAAGCCGTTGTTATCTCGGTCAAAGACCTTGAATGCCTCTCTGATTTCCTCCTCGGAGTCGGTGTCCTTCATCTTTCGAGCCATCATGGTGAGGAACTCGGCGAAGTCAATGGTACCGTCGTTGTTGGCATCGACCTCGTTGATCATGTCGGCGAGCTCGGACTCGCTGGGGTTCTGGCCCAGACTTCGCATCACGGTACCAAGCTCCTTGGTAGTGATTTTACCGTCATTGTTCTTGTCAAACAGGGAGAAAGCCTCTCGGAATTCGGCAACCTGGTCTTCGGTGAGCTGGTCGGACATCTTGGTTAGCATCTTATAGCGATTGTGGGTATTAGCGGCAGGGGGTGGACGTGACGAAAGCGGGCTCTCTTTTTTTCCAAGGGGTGTGCCACGTGTCAGGGCGTGCGTCGCGGCCGAAGCAACCCCCTAGCACGTGCTATAATAATATCGCACTCCCGAAGCCATCCCTCAGAATATTACCACGTCGGCGTTACCCCTGCTTTTTATCGGCGTCATTGTACTCACCTTGGTGTGTGGTGTTGTGTGTAGAGAAAGAGTAATTTGGATTTGGGGAGTTAGTTTAGTTTGCGTTTGCCACGGTGGAAAATGCAAAAGTAAATAGAGCCGTGGGGCAAATCGAACCGACGAGCATCACCCGCCACCTCAACCGCATTCTTTCCTCCCAAGAACAGACGCGAGACAAGAGAGCACAGACAGCGTGAGACAGACAGATAGAGTTGACCATGCAGATGCCATACCTGGAAACCGTGCATACCAACAGCTCAACAAAGTGATCCGCCAAAAGACGCCACCTACTAAATCATGAAGGCCTGGCACTGGTCCGTCATCCTGGTGGTCATCTACCTGTCAATTCCAGTTCTTCTTTACCTGGTTGCGAAAAAAGATGACAAGAAGCCCCTCAGCGATATCCGAAGACGCAAGCGAACCATTGTGCTGGTGCTTGGAGACTTGGGTCGATCCCCTCGAATGCTTTACCATGCCCGGTCTCTGGCGCGAAGCGGACACAGGGTCGATCTGTGTGGATACGACGGCGCAAAGCCCTTTGATGAGATTCTTAACAATGATCTCATCAAGATCCACCACATTCCTCTGATCCTCAACACGCGAAAACTGCCCTTTGTCGTTTTTGGCATCCTCAAGGTCATTCGACAACACTGGCTGTTGATTTCTCTGCTCTACAAGCTCCGAGGTGCGGACTATCTTCTCGTGCAGAACCCTCCGTCCATTCCTACTCTTGGAGTGGTGCGATTCTTCTCTCTGTTCATCAGCACCCGAACCAAGGTGGTTCTGGACTGGCACAACTTTGGCTACACCATTCTGGCTCTCAAATTGCCTGAGACACACCCAATGGTCAAGTTTGCCAAGTTCTACGAGGGATGGTTTGGAGGAAGAGCCTTTGTCCATCTCTGTGTTACCGTGCTCATGGGCCAGGCTATGAGAAAGACGTTTGGAATGAGCGGACGACGAATTGTGCCCCTGCACGACCGACCCGCCTTCCACTTCAAGCCTCTCAGTGAATCTGAAAAGGTGGATGTGCTCAGAGACTTCAAGGAGTCTCTGTACGATAACATGACCGCGGACCACAAGATCATTGTCTCCAGTACTTCTTACACTCCCGACGAAAACTTCAACACTCTTCTCGATGCCCTGGCTCTCTATGACGAATCTAAGCTGGATCTTCCTCCTCTTCGTGTCATCATTACTGGTAAGGGACCTATGATGCCCGAGTTCTTGGCCAAGGTGGAGAAACTGAAGATGAAGAAGGTGTCTATCCGAACCGCATGGCTTGAGTTTGCCGACTACCCTCGAATTCTGGGAGCCTCGCATCTGGGAGTGTCTCTTCACGAGTCTTCTTCTGGCTACGACCTCCCCATGAAGGTCGTTGACATGTTTGGATGTGGTGTTCCCGTGGTGTCTGTCGACTACCCTGCTCTGTCCGAGCTCGTCAAAAACAACAAGAACGGCGTGGCTGTCAACGGTCACGTGGAAATGGGCAACACATTCATGTCGCTGTTTTCCAACCGTGGAAAGCTGGATAACATCAAGCGTGGGGCTATGGTGGAGTCTCGTCAGACCTGGGACCAGACCTGGGTCAAGACGGTTGGCCCTCTTTTCGACATTGGAGAATACGTCCAACAGCGACCCGATGAGGACTACGACTTCAGCAGCAGCAGTAGTGAAGACGAGCACTGATGACGAAACTAATGAAAAAGACAAAAGGAATTTTTCCACGATATTCCATAAATATATACTTATAAATAATGCATTGTTATTGTACTAATAGCTATTCCGCCGGCTTGGGGTTGAGCCGGGCAATCCGTTCCCGATGGACTTGCTCCAACTCTTTCAGGTACTCGTCGTCATTTTCGTCCACCATAACTCGACCTTTGAGGTTCTCTTCATTCCATAACATGTATCCATCTTTTTCAAACTGAGCAAGGTGTCGCTCGGGTAGCTTGGAAGGCAGCTCCAGAGCGAGGATGTCCTCGGAAGTCATTCCCGAACACACTCCAGTAGTATAAGTCCAACACCTGGCAGTATCCGTATGATTGTATCCTCCTCCTCCAAGCACCAAAGTGGGCTTCTGCCATGAAACCACCTTTCGTACGGTCTCACCCAGCCCAGGAACACTCAGGTTCCATTTCTTGTGCTCATCTGTGGCCAGTCCATCACACCCAAGCAGGACGACAACAGCATCCGGCTGGTAGGCCTCAAAGTATTTCTCCACAATGCTGTCAAAAACGCGCTTCAGAGACTCATCCCCAAACCCTTTTCTCAGAGGAACATTGGCAGTATAACAGTCTCCAGGCCCGGATCCACAGTCGGCAAGCGCGCCTGTACCTGGGAAGAAACCAGTGTCGTAATGATGCAACGAAAGACAGAGCACATTCTTGCTATGAACAAAGGCAGCACTCACAGCATCGCCATGGTGAAGATCAACATCAATGTACATGATTTTCTGATACTGTTTGCGCATTTCCTGGATCCCCAAAACCACGTCGTTCACATAACAGAACCCAGAAGCAGCCGATCGCTTGCCATGATGTCTTCCTCCATACCAATTTATGCACAGGTCGTGTTGACCGGACATGAGCTGCCTCGCACAACTCAACGTAGAACCAGCTACAAGTTTGACATAAACATCCAGACCAGGGAAAATAGGACAGTCGTGAATAAGACCCATTTTGTCAAGGGTCTTTTCACTCTGGCCCTTTTTCAAAACCGCAGAAATATACTCCAAACTGTGGTATCTCTGCAACTCTGCGGCTGTGGCAGGAGTAATGGGTATCAGCTTGTAGGGCTTGTGTAATTCAAGAGAGACCATCAACGAATCAACCAAGGCCGCTCGACCTTCATTGGACGGTCTACCTGAGCACACTTTACTAGCCAACGGATGAATGCAAATTCCTGGCATGTTGAAGATGATGAGTACAGATAGCGTGACGCGTCCCAATTTCAGGTTAGGTTCACGCGATGCACCATGACGATACTTGTACTTGGTTGAAATAAAAGGCTACAAATTAGAAACATCGCCATCTATCGTACTGTACTCGTACCGTACAAGGGAGAAAGTAGCTGCATGATAGTATTATTAGCAATATATAGTACAGATATACCTCAATGGGTTCTATAAATAATTATGAGTGAAATCACAGATGAATCATCTGCCTTAGCCTGCCCGAGACAATGGATTGAATGAACCAATCTCGATCTGCAAGCACAATGTTAGCCCAGGGGAAACGCTGCTTGAAACTTCGGACCACCGACTCAAACTTGGAGTTTGGCGTCTTGTCTTGCAGGTTCAGAATTAGGACCGTTCGGCTCGCTGGTGACTCTGCGGCATCGGACTCGCTGATGGAGAAGTCAGCAAGGGCATCCTCCAGCTCCCCACGGCTGAAAACGGCCTCAACCTGGCTGGGGTTCTGTCCATGGACAAGAACCTGAACGGTCTGATCTCGTGCATCGTTGCCAGTGATGACAAACGTCATCAGAATCTCAGAAAGAACAGTCTTCCGTGACTTAAAGAGACTCAGGAGATTGTGCCGCTTCAAAAACAGAGAAGAAGCATGCGCACCCTGGGACTTCATCTTGTCCCAGTTGTTGGCAAACTCCAGAATGTCTTGGTTGCAACAGAGCCCAAAATCAACCTGGCCCCGGGGCAACAAATAGACATTCCAGTCGTCAAGAATAGCCGTGCCATCCAGAACATTATTCACAAAGGACGTGTGCAGACACGGCCATCCCATGGAAAGCGCCTGTAGGTACTTAGGCGTACGCGTATGCGAGTTGGAAATGACACAGCCAAACCGCACATCAAGAGCTTTGCCGTCAATGGAGGGGTCTCCATTCTCCCAGTTGAACATGGACACGAAATCCTCGTAGATTGTGCCGCCATTGGCAGTGATGGCATTAGTGAGCTGCTGCCGCTCGTCAGGCTGGTCCTCCGTCAATGTTACAAGAAAGATACACCCTTCAAATACTGCCTTGCTCACGGGAGGAGCAGGCTCGGGACAAGGGAGAATAACCGAATGCTTGCGCAGGTACCCAATGTCCTTGACCATGCTCTGGTTTGACTTGCTTGTGTTCGACTTGCTGGACTTGCTGGCAGTAGAAACAGATGCCGATCGTCTAGTCTCTTGTCGCGCACTCTTTCGAGGAGGGGGAGACTTACGAGCAGGAGCAGGGGAGGGAGATGTTTTCCTGGTAGACTTTCGAGCAGGGGAGGGGGATGTTTTCCTGGAAGACTTTCGAGTAGGCGCAGGAGAGGCGGATGCCAGCCTGGCCGACCTTCGAACAGGAGGTGACGCCTTATGTGGAGGGGGAGGGGACGACAGTATCATTTGTGTATCGGCAACATGGTACTCATAGGCGGGACTGCTGCTAACAAGACGAGTAACTGTGTTCTGTACCTCGCCCGGGAAGGTAAAGGACAAGTCGGCCCGCAACGACAAATCGTCTGGCATTCGAAGGCTCTCAAACTGTCCCTTTGAAAGATTCAGTTCAAATAGTTCTTTCTCCTCCACCACTTGCTTTCTATTGCGAGTAAACTTGACATCATAAGATACAAACCCATCCATAGAGATGACTGTATCTATGGTAGGGTCACCTCGAGCTCTGCCACGGACAATGGTAGCACCTCCCTTTATCCTAATGCCCTCAACATAACTAATCGGCGCACCAGGGGACAGCAGGAGAGGCACAAAGGGGCTACCCAGCTTTGTATATGGACTGGTCTCCATGGTTTCTGGCTCTTTGGTAGGATATCCAAACATAAATTCGCCAGCATCATCCTGCAAGATCTTAGCAGGGTAGTACCTGCCCTTCCAAGGGGCCCAAAATGTCAAATAAGGGCAAGCGTCAGTCCCTGGCGTGGAAGTGATGGACTCAGGAATCACCTGGTCATCGGCCACGTCTGGGATATGCGTGTGGCGCCGAAGAATCCGTTCGTGGCTAGCGCTGGGTGAGACATTCGAGCTCTGAGAGGGCAGCGAGTAGTTATCCTCTTCAGGAGAGCCCGACCGCGACTGAGGGGTTGACCGGCGACGTTTTCTTCCGGTCGGCTCTTTAGCCTGGTCAGGAGTGTCCGCAACGCCCTCAGAAAACGACCGTTTTCGCCCATTTTGTCCGATTCGCTCAGCTGGGCTGCTTTGATCGTGGCGGTCATCAGGCTGCGAGTCGGCCACCTCGTTCTCCGACATGGAGGCATCCTCATCCGAGCCATCAATGACAGTCATCCGAGATGCCCGTGTTCGACGGACCACGAGGGGGCTACCCTGCGACAGAGAGGGACTTTGTCTTCCGAGACCAGACATTGGGCGTCTTTGTCGGCCGTTGGTGTCTTGGCTATGGGGTACTTGAACCACAGAACCCCGCAGGGGGGTTTCCAGCACCTCATTGTCAGAGCCGTCATCCAAGGGCACAACAGGGTTTCGCGTAACGCCGACCGGGGTGGCCATGATGATCTGTGTATCGTGAAAGCCAAAGCTTTCTGGGGTCTCTTGTATGACACCAATTTGCGACCGCCGGCTGAGGGGTCTGCCCCGGCTCAACTCAGCACCTCTGCCAGAGTCGTCGCTGCTCTGGAGCTGGGATACCGCTGAGGAGGATTGATTTCGGAGAGGTGTCTCAGAAGGCACAATTTGCGTATCTGGGATTTCTCCGGCGCTTCTGATTCGCGTCGGAGAAGATGCAGGGGAGCTGGGGGTCTGGGCGACCTCCTGGGTGTCAGGAACGGTGTGGACGCTGTTACCTGTCCGGCTTCGGTTTGGTCTAGCCGGCGTGCTCTGATCCATGGGCATGATTTGTGTGTCCGGGACAGTGTTGTTGTTACTGTCGGGCTGTGTGTCAACCAGGTCATTTGAGTTGGGCATGATCTGGGTGTCGGGGATGATGCCAGCATGCGCGGGTGGCTCCTGTGTGCCTTCCAGGAGCATGGTATCGTTACCGGGGTCAATGACGTCCTGCGTCACGTCCTGCGTAATGTCTTGGGTGATTTCTTGAGTGTCGTCCGGCATGCCAGCCTCAGACGACTCGGGGATGACTCCGTCTTTGAGATGTTCTTCGTCCAGGGACTCTGATGTATCTTCGAGGAACCGACCGATTCTGAATGACTGCTCGAAATCAAATGGCTCGTCGGGACCTTCCACACGGTCAGACGACACGTCAGGCATGGGGATGTCCTCCTGCGTGTCGGCCTCATCCATCTCTGGGTCGTGTGGAGGTTTACGCGGGCGTCCACGGTTGGCAATTCGTCGAGCCCGGGCGTCTTCTTCCCAAGGAGGGTCCGGCTGTGTCTGTGTTAGGTTGGTGATTATTTTCCGGGCATTTGTGTCCCAAAATACTCACATCGAAGTCGTCCATGGACGGCTTTTCTGCAGTGTTGTGAACTGAATCAGTGGTGTTCATGCAAGTGTAGGGATAAAAGCGTATACGCGTCTGTGTGCGTGGGTGAAGCGGTTTGTGCAAGAAGCGAAGTGTAGGGTGCAAGTAGAAGCAACTTGGAGTTGTTAAGAGGGAAAGAGGAATAAGGTGGACGGCCGTGTATATATAGACATTGGAATAGTCAACACAAAACCCATGTGTTGTTTTAAGAGTGTCCACTTTAAATGTATCTTGTAAGCTAAAACAGTGCTGATTTGTTATAAGTATGTACTTAGCTACACTCTCCAAACTACAAATGTACCTTCTATTCTACGCTAACTACTTTCTATTTCTTTCCTGCTGCCGCTTCGGCGGCCTTTTTCTCGGCGGCTGCGTTAGTATTGTTGGTCTTCCTTCAAATCACTTCCGTCTTGTAACTTCTTGTCGTACTCACCCTTGGCCTGCTTCTGGCGCATGATTTCGGCGTCAGATTCCTGTCGCTTGGTGGGGTCTCCCTCCTTCTTGTTCTTGCCAACCTGCTGCTTCTTGAGGTTCTTGAGCCGCGCGAGTTCTCTCTGGTTTCCTCGAGTCATGTTGACGGTGTGGTGGGTAAGTGGTGAGTGTGTGGCTAGGTGGGAAGTCCCAAAAATGTTCTGTCACGGTGCAATTAGCATGAATAATACCTTGACGAGGATCTGCACGGTTATCCGACGATGTTTCCAACGAGGCCGAAATGAAGGTAGAAAAGCAGTCTAAGTCTCTGCTGAAATGAACGATCTGGATTTGGTGGCAGATACCCCACATTTACTGCTTTTACCTGTTTGAGACCTCGCCCACAGCACCAGAGTATCACTCCCAGGGTTAGGGGATTCCAATCCAGGCCTCGTGTGATATGTATGCAGCATCTGGCATCGGGCGCCTGTAACTTGTACAAGTAACACACAATCATGTCTGACGAAGAAGTGAAAAACGCGTCTGGAGCCGAGGAGGATGAGAAGCTGGCTGCTGCCAAGAAGCGGGTGAGTACAATTGCACGGCACACAAAATGAAGAGGCCTTACTAACTCAGTTTGAGGAGCTCAAGAACAAAAAGAAGAAGAACAAGAAGAACAAGAAGAAGGCCAAGGATGGCGATAAGGAGGAGACACCAGAGGTAGAGGATAAGGACGGCGAGAAGGAAGAGAAGGAGGAGAAGGAAGAGAAGGAGGAGAAGGAGGAGAAGGAAGAGAAGGAGGAGAAGGAAGACGACAATGAAGACAAAACTACCGATGAGGTCGACAAACAGAACAACATTGAAGTGTCGGATGAGCTGGACAATATCGTCAAGGAGAGCATCGAGGACAAGCAGGAGATTGCCGACGCTACCGAGACCAATCTCGCTGAAACCTCCACTATCAAGCCTCCCAAGGACATTGAGGTGTCTCCCCATCTCGACGCTATCGTCAAGGAGGAGGTGCAGACCAGATCGGACATTGCTGATGCCACCGAGCAGGATCTGAAGGAGGAAAAGTTCCACAAGACGGACTTTGAGGAGACTGCAGCCACCGCTACCCTAGCTGTTGAGGCCGGAAAGAAGTACAAGCAGTATGAACACGAGATCTCTGAGCTGCAAGAAGAGCTCAAGACCCTCAAGCTGCAACACGAGCAGGAGGTGAAGACGCTCAAGGAGGAGCTGGCCGCCGTCAAGAACGAGCGTGAAACATACAAGGCCCGACTGGAGGAGGCTGGACGACAAAAGCAGAAGAGCGGGGTGGATCGGCCCGAGTCTCGAGGAGGTGAGTCCGAAGTGTCTCTTTCTCCACCCATGCCTGCCAGCAACTACCGACCTCGAGTCGGCTCTCTGGTGGACGTGGATCTGTTTGACGTTTCCAACGCCCGACAGGCCATTGGAAAGTGGACTGGATGGCAGGTTGATCTCCGACAATGGAGAAGCCAGGGTATTGGTAGCGTGGTTACCTTGTAGTTTCCGATGCGTTGATCGTGTCCACTGATACAGTTTCTGCTTGCTGTCTTACAACCCAATCTGTTCTATATAAATTTATCTTGTTTATTGAGTCGTCCCACTGTAGTTTTGGGAGTACTAGTAGCTAGAGCAAGTGATCCGTAACTATAGTGTGTCAAAGGAGATACTTTCAGCACTTCGGCTAAAATACAGAGAGTACAAACACCTTGTCGATAAATGTCATATTTGTTACATTACTTCTACCGGTGCAGGCATTCAACTCACTTATTTACTTGCACAATCCTTGTCACTGAAACGTAACCATCCTCCGATCCGCACCACTGCCAAACTACACCCCAAGCTACACCCCAAACTACACCCCAAACTACACCTCTCGCACAATCGCAAACACCAAACTACAATAATCCACCACCAATCCACTAGAACCAATCATTTACTATGTACATTTTCATGAGGCCTAAGAGGCTCGAAGAATGACCTCTCCACCGAGGAATCGTCGGCAGGCCTCGTTGAGGTCGATGATCTCGCTGTCCTTGCCGGGAGTCTTGATCAGAATGACCTCGCCAATCTTGGGAGGGTTGATGAACTTGACCTTTCGTCCAAGCTGCAGCTGTCGCAGCTCCTCGGTGGTCAGCACCATTCGTCTACTGGGCTTGGACACCAGCTTGAGGGCGTTGAGAACGGGCTGGTTCTGTCGGTACTTCAGCTCGATCCACAGACGTCGCGATGCCACGTTTTCGGGCGTGGTTTCTGTGTACACGGCATCGGGGCCGTAGATGTCGCCTCGCTGCACTCCGGAAAGGAAGCCCTCTCGGTAGAGACCCAGGGCGATTTGCAGGTTGAGCTTGTTGTGAGGAATGGACGTGAGCGGTCGGCCCACTCGCGCAACGTTCTGCAGGTGCGCACAGAGGTTGGAGGCGTGCAAAAGAGGCATGTTGTGCTGGTGATGTGTGGTGAGATGAAAGTTGGAGGTTGAAATTTGCAAATCACCCACCAAACTTTATTTTCCAAATGGCTGAAGATCTGAGAGAGATCAGACATAAGTGAGAAATACAGAGAATAATAGAAACACAATAAATTTTTTTAATAAATATAAGAATAAATAATTCCAGAGAAAAAATGACAAATCATCCACCAAAAATAACTCCTCCTTCCAACGACTCAGACTGACAGATCATTCCTTTCCTCACTACTAATCCTCCATAACCTAAGCACTCCAGTTAGACTTTACACCACTTGCACTTGACTCAATCAATTTCAAATTCATAAAGGTCGTTAATACATTCTTAATCAATGTCTAAATGCTATTCTCCTCTTCTCTTCTCTTCTCTCCTATCCACAGCCAAGATCATGCCCTGGCTACTCCCTCACCTCGGCACATGGGACACGAGTTGCATCCCGTCAACAGCCAGTGGTCCACACAGTCCTTGTGGAACTCGTGGTGACACTTGCTGAGCTGCCGACACACGTCGCCCTTTTCGTAGTCCGTCATGCAAATGGGGCACTTTTCGCCCTCGACGTACTCCTTCACCGTCGACAGTCCTCCAGCAGACTCCACGTCGTCCTGCGTTGCCAAGTGGTTCTTCATGGGGCTCAAATGCCGCTCCAAAAGAGACAGATCCTCCATGGTTGGCTCATCGGTGAAAAGAGAAGCAGCGTTAAGAATCGGATGGTCTTCTGGGTACGTGCCTCCAAACACATAGACGATCCACGACTGGCGCAGAGGCCGCTCGGGAATGGCGTCTCGTAGCGTCTCTCGAGTGTTTCGAGGTTCGCTGGACGATGCATCATCTGCTGCAGGAACAGGCAGAGAGGGGAGACTGGGCAAAGGTGGTGCCGATTGCGGAGCTGACGAGGCAGAAATGGAGCGTGGAAGAGGCGCTGGAAGGGAAGGAGGGGCAGGGGCAGACACGGGAACTGCGCCGCTTGAGGAATCGTCAACCTGCTCAGTGCTCGACAATGGGGTATGGTATGAAGAGGTCGAGCCCGGCATTTCGGACAACGAGTCGGTGCTGCCTTGGCGATCTGTGTTGAACGACGGGCCAAAGTCGCTCATGAATTGGTCCAGGATGGATCTTCCACGCTCGTAGCGAGATCTCAGTGGGTTGTATTCCACCGACTCTGTGGGCTCGCTGAGTCGGATTGGTCTGGACGTGGCTGCTTCGAAAAACGGCATGGCGTCCGTGGTGATTTCGGCGTTGGGGCCCTGGCCGTTATCTTCCGATGACCGGATTCCCACTACCAACACAGGCACAAATGTGGACCCTTCGGTGGGCGGGAATCGGAACATTCGAAAGTAGTTGAGAGGCCGAACTCCCTCTGCCCCGGATGGTTCCCGGGCGGTGATTTCTGGCGACAAGAGGCCACGTGACAGTCCCGAGAGAAACCGGTCAAAGTCGTCCGACGATGATCCGGGGCCTCCTCCGTTCTGGAATCCAAACTCCGTGCCCACCAGCGACGAGGCTGTCATGGCGGAGGCTAGAAACAGGAGCCGGGACAGCATGACGGACTGGTTGCGTGGTTGGCGTTCCGACGACATGCCTGGAATGTCCATTCCCGGAATGCCGCCCGTTGGCACACCCGAGTTTCGAACAGATGCAGGTTCCGGTTCCTCCAGAATGTTTTCCAACAATGGCTGTGATTCTGCGTCATCGATAGAGGCTTCTCCGAGAGTCGAGGCTGCTGCCTGAGGTGTTGCAGCAGCAGCGGCAGCAGATGCGGATGCGGTAGTTGTGGCGGATGCGGAAGCAGCTGTGGCGGCTGTTGGGGTGGTTGATGCTGTTGGGTCGGTCAGATTGTCGTCTTGCTCAGAGTCATCCTCCACCCTGCGTTTGCGCCTCTCACTGCGAACGGAGTCTGTGGCGGATCGTCTGCGTCGCTGAGGCACAAACATGGTAGCGACGGGGGTCTCTGGACGTCTGCGTCGCAAATGTGTCTGAAGCCGCTGCACCAAACGACGGTGGGGTTGCTGTGGGGGACCGTTGTGGTTAGACGACGAGTCACGTGATGTTGATTGGCCCATGAGCGATTTATGTGGCTTGCTGGTGGCAAAAAAGCGGGGGTATCTGTGCTGTGACTTTGGGTTGGTCTTTTTTGTATTTTCAAACTCTTGTGGCGATTTGTACCTCGCCACCCTCGCTTTCTTTGCTGTGTTGTTGTGATGGTGTTGAGGTCAGAGATGTAATTTGGTCCTGTCGTGTGTGATATCAAGGGGTTACAGGTGGCTTGTGGGGATGCGTATGGAAGCCTCGGATGAGTGTGTGTTGAGAAGGCGCGGGGAAAAAAAAAGACGTTGGGCTTCTGGAAATAAAACAATGGCAAACAAGCCCCGCTGGCGCAGGTATGGAGCAGGGAGTGGTGGACGATAGAAAAGTCCGGGTTTAAGGCTCCTGGAGTGTCGCTTGGAAGGAACCGATGTTGCTGCGTATCAGAACTCTATGATTCATCCAAAGCAGATAGGAGATAGGCTGCATGTGGGGAGCAAGTAGCGAGTGTCTGGCGGTTGGGGGATAAGGGGCGGACTAGACGAGTGGATAAATTTGGTCCAGGAAGCGCAGGGCTTGCCGTGGCGGCTTTTCGGGACGTGTGCGAGGGGGCGGGGATATATTTCCTTGTGTGTGTCAACGTTCCGCTACGGTGTAGTGTGTACCTGTAATTAACCGTAAAATGTGTCGTTTTGTTGTTTTTCCGTTTCCATTTTCCATTTTCCAATTTCCACTTGGCATTTTCCATTTTCCATTTTCCATTTTTTTCAATCTCTTTTTCGTTTTTACGGGACCACTTGTCTTGTTAAGAGACGTGCGTTTCTCAGCTTACAAAAGCGACTGTTTTTAGTGAGCTAATGGATGGCTGACTCTTACTGTCAGGTGGGTTGGGAGCATGGCAGCAGAGAAACGGTGGCTTCTCCCAAAATAGCATGCGTAGCGTGACAGCGACAGCGACCACAGAGGATAGGTGTTCTGGAGGGTACTCGTAGGGTAGAGACGCAAAAAAAGACTGTCAAATTTTTCTTCCCGGCAACGGAGTGTGTGAAAAAAAGTGAGCAACTGAAAAACGTTCCGGTGCACGATTCAAGCGCCGTCTACCGTTTAATTTAGCGTAAATTAACCAACTAATAACAATATCTAATAATTACTTCTAGTGAGGCTGAAACGGGGGTCTAGGCTTGGTGACGGTGGTGAATCCGGGGGCTGTGGTTATTGTTTCTTGTTCTATATTTCAATGGCCCTTTTTATGTAAAAGTACCGTGGCACTTGTTTCTTTGCATCCATTTTAATCTTTTCCTTCCACCTCACGTAATCCCATCCCCACTTAACCTTCATGCACAAGATATCGCCAACAGGCAGTTTTTCAAAAGAAAAAAAAACACGACCAGACACACCCAACACCAACACCAACACCAACACAACGGACACGGACAACATGTCGCAGCAACCCATGCCGTGCCGTTACAAAACGGCCAAGACGCTAGGCCAGGGCACGTACTCGGTGGTGAAGGAGGCCATGCATATCGAGACGGGCCAATACTACGCGGCCAAGGTGATCAACAAGAAGCTCATGAGCGGACGCGAGCACATGGTGCGCAACGAAATCGTCGTACTCAAGCGGGTCTCGCAGGGCCACAAAAACATCCTCACGCTGGTCGACTACTTTGAGACCACCAACAACCTGTATCTCGTCACAGATCTGGCTCGGGGCGGCGAGCTATTTGAGCGCATATGTTCCAAGGGCGCCTACTACGAGTCCGACGCCGTGGAGATTGTCAAAAACACCCTGTCGGGCGTCGCGTACCTGCACAGCCACGGCATTGTGCACCGGGACCTCAAGCCCGAAAACCTGCTGTTCCGCACGGCTGCAGAGGACTCGGACCTGCTGATTGCCGACTTTGGCCTCAGCCGTATCATTGACGAGGAGCGGTTCCGAACGCTCAAAACCACATGCGGTACCCCCGGATACATGGCGCCGGAAATCTTCACAAAGGCCGGCCATGGCAAGCCCGTGGACATGTGGGCTCTGGGAGTCATCACCTACTTTTTGCTGTGCGGCTACACGCCGTTCGACCGCGACTCGTCGGCCGAGGAAATGCAAGCGATTTTGGCCGGCGACTACGCGTTTGAGCCCGAGGAGTACTGGCAGGATGTGTCGGAGGAGGCCCGAGACTTTATCAAAAAGTGCCTGTGCGTGGACATGGACGAGCGCATCACCGCCACGCAGGCCCAGGAGCACCCGTTTCTGACGCGCGATCTCAGCAAGATAGCCGCCACCGAAACCAACCTGCTGCCGCATGTCAAGAGCAACATTTCGCTACGTCGGCTGACTGGCGGCACGTCCGGAACGTCTCTGTCGGAGCAAAACAAGGCCATCTCGCGGCTCAAGGAGTCGGAAAGCATGGATGGAGCCTACTGCTTCTCACCGGAGAACAACAAGCCCGGTGTGGCGCCCACGGGCTCTGTGGGAGTCAAGAGCCAGCGAGCCGAGCTGGCGGAGCTCGGTCTCAAGCCGCTGACCAAAATGCAGTAGGCAGGACATGTGCAAGGAGGATATTGTGGCGGAGCATTCTAATGATGAAGGAGAGATCTAGGTCTAGATGTAATTTCGCAATAGATAGAGCGATTAGGAATGAGCACCAGTGCAGAACGTACTGTACGCTACAATAGGTGATGCAGGGGTGTTAGGACAGTACGTCCAGTAGTGTGTTCCGTGCCGTACCGTATTTGAAGTTGATGGCTTCTGGAAGAACAAACAAGATGGCATTTAATATTTAGTACGCTACAGTACGGTACTGTAGCTTTGACATGGCGTTTCATTCCCAAGACCGTACTTGTACGGTACCGGCGGTACCTGGTACCAACTTCGGTTCTTTGTTTGGATATCCGAAAATTGAACATTTGATTAATTAAGAACAATAAACAGACCTGAAACAGTAATTACACACGAGAAACACAAGGCCCACTGGTGCCGCGAGCAACGGAAACAATCATGTGCGAGTGCGGTGTGTGCGTTCTGGTGATATTATTTCCAGTTGCTTTGGTCTCAAACCTGTCAGAGACCAAAGGTATAGAATGTGTAACAGGTTGTTTTGTTTGGTTCAAAGACTCATCTTTTCGTTCGTTCGTTTCTTGTATCAATCTTACGATACTTACTGTATTATCATAACAGACTAGATCTGGTTATATAATATCAGAAAGTTGTAAAAAGCACCTATAACTGCGGATGCAATAGTATCAATTAATAGATAAGATGGTTATCTGATATACGGTAACTCTCACACGTGTGGCATCAACATCTGTAGACTCTTTACACAACTGACAACCAACAAATCCCAATTGGTCTACAAGCATATTGCACTTAAAAAAACCCAACTCACGATACACTTTACAAGCCTCGTGCTGCCTCTGCTGCCGCTGCCGCTATCGGTCTCCATTGTCTGCTGCCGCCTCTGCTCTGCAATCCACTCCACCTGAATAGCCGACTCCGCCTCCTGCAAACAAGAAACCGCGAAACAACCCGACAAAGCATGTGTGCAATAATTAGTCAACAAAGGCAAATTCCAGTGGTCCAAGTACGTAGCTACCGGTACCAGCACGCCCTGTACGTCAGCTAGTGTTATAAACTAGTACCAAACGTGTTGGCGTAATTATCGTGCTAGCAATTACTGTCTCAGACTCTCTGCAAAACTACTGGCGATACTACGCTACGCTACTTGAACTCGCCCGCACTGACTCGGTTCCGATGCATGCTTTATCGATCCATGCAACCATACTTTCATTTATCGTGGTCTTGAGGCTAAAGGAGTCAACGGCTTTGGCGGGCGGCAGGGCGGCATGGCGGGGATGGAGCATGACGCACGATAACTGGCGCCTTGTTACTGTACGAGTAGTGGCGTGTGGCATGATCCCGGAGAATGAAGCTCTGGCCAAAATGCGATGGAATGGTAGGGTTCGGTTTTAGGGCCGTCAACCGCGCTGGGTGATTGGCCTGCTGCATCAAAGCTATTGTCAAGGACCGGCTGCAGCTATCATGTCCTAGAACAGACCACTCTGAAGATGGATGGAACTTTGTTGGAACGGTGCGAATGGGAACGTCGGTCCGAAGGCGCGCAGCTTATGGTCTGCATCGGAGATCTTAAAGAGGGGTAATTAATTAATAGCTATGTGGGGAGCGTGTGCGTGTGTGTGCGTGTGTGTGTGTGTGTGTGTATGTGTGTGTGGGGGGGAGGAAGGGGGGCGATGCGAGCCGTTGGGCGTGTGTACAAAAAGAAACTCCTACCGACACACATGTACAAGTTACCCCATGCCGATGTGCCGACATCACCCTGTCTGATGGCGATGCCGCAAAAGCCGACAACGTTGTTCAAGGTTGGACCGCCCTCTTTGTCAAAACGAGGGGTCAACGTTCTTGCCCCTCTCTTCTTGGATGCTTATAACGTTGTTGCCGATTGTCATTGTCCGTGTAAAACATGCGCGTACCGCGGACCGCGATAACGGCAGTATAGGGGCTTGGATCCGAATAAGGGGCCGCAAAAAACACAACATGGACCCGATCGCCGAGGGACCGCCCCTAGCATTTGCCAATTCGTCCCCACACCATGGGGCTTGGCCGGATTAGGGCGTGCTTGAGGGCTGCCAGAAACAGCTCTAGTGCCCATTAAGCTTCTCTGGGCCGAGGCTTGACACTGGGTGGCAGCGAGAGAGGGCCCAGCAAGGCGCATTGACCTACTGTACGTACACACACCACTTTGGCTTGCAAGGCGATGAGGGTGCATGCGTCTAGTTGATGGAGGAGGTGGAAAAGAGAATTGAATGCGATGGCCATGTCGTTTTGACGGCGTTGTCGTTTCGGCAGAGGTATATTTTTTGTATGTCATTCTCTCTTTATGTTTTCGTGATGCGCTCCTTCTCCTGCTCGGCCCTCAATTGCCATAGTTAGAGCCTACGTAAAGGTACATGAGGGCGTTGTTCTGTATGTACAGTACCCTTTATTAAGTATAGCTAAAATGTATAGTGTAAACAGTAGCGTTGGAGGGTTGCTGGAGGATCGAGCAAAGAGCACTAAGGCACAAAAGCAGACCAGAGACAAGCCCCATCCCCCTCTCGCGCCCTTATATAGGCCGAGGTGGGCCGTTGTCTGCCGGAAAAATATCTGCAACACGCCTTACCTCGTGTGCCCCACGCTCTTTTTTGACATTGACACCCTCACCCAAAGGTACCCGTGAACCGGGGGTTTAGCTCGGCATGCATTGTTAAGACATAAAAAGATTGAACGTCTTCTCCAGCTTGCCAACCCCATGAAACGAACTCGAGTGGTCAAGGAGCGCACCAAAATGGGGTGTGCGACCTGCCGCAAGCGGCGGGTCAAGTGCGACGAAACGCGGCCCGTGTGTTCCAACTGCAAGCGAGGCGAGCGCCAGTGCGACTACTCCACCCGATTCGACTTTAAGCAGACGGCGTTGGCCGAGTTTGGCGAGTTTGAGAACCAGCAGAGCCAGATATCCAAGGGCTACAACGTCGGGCTGCAACGAGACATGACTCACAGTGTGCACAATGCCCGACTGATCGAGACCGAGGACACGGAGGGCTCCATGGTTCCTGGAGAGCAAGTGTTCAAGGTGGTGAGCGCGGATCACCAGCAGCTACAACAGACACAGGACTCTACACATTCGCCACAAGCACCACCAGCACAACAATCATTGATACAAACACTACAAACACAAACGCGCATCAAAACGGAGCCCGAAGACCTCCTCAAATCGACAAACCTCAGTAAAACGGAACTCAGAGTGCCCCCAGCAGCATTAGCGTCTTCGGGACCTGCCTCACAACAGCCTCCAGCAGCAGACGCGCCATTTCCCCACACGCCGCTGCCCTCGGCCCTGGAGAAGGCTGCAGCACAGTGCGTGCCACCGCTGCCGCAGTCGCATCTCTCTTTGCTGCATCGTTTCGTGGCCCACCTTGGGCACGAAATTCCCATGCATATGCGTCTAAGCGGCGAGCCCAACAGTCTACTGGATGGCGCTACCCCGGCCTCGTACTGGACTCTGGACGTGCCCACCATGGCCTTTTCACACGGCTACCTGATGAGTGCCATTCTGGCGTACTCTTCCGTGTGCCAGTTCCCTCTGTCCGAGGCTGCAAAACGCAGCGGCATGTACTACTACCAACAGGCCATCGAGGGTCTGGCACAGGAGATCCACGCCCGGCCCAACCAGATCAATGTGGCCGCCTGCGTGTCGTGCTGTGTGCTTCTCACCTGCTACGAAACGTACTGGGGCGACCTGTCCAACTGGTACAAGCACATGACCGGTCTGGGCGACTTTGCCAAGCTGATGGGCTCCATCCCGGGGTCATGGCAGCAGCTCGACTTGCAATACACGGTGATCCGTTTCGAGTTTTACCAGAGCATGCTGGGGGGAGTGCAAGGTCGACTGGGTCCAGAATACTGGCTGGGAATCCCTTCGAGAAAAGGCAGTCCTGCGTTGACGGCCGGCGACGACATTTCGCGCCTGCTCATGCAAATCACGGGCTTTGTGGCCAAACAAAACGATCTGCGAGCGTCCATGGTCATTTTCGAAGACGCCGAGGCCGTATGGGAGTCTCTTCGAGCTCAGCTGGAGCAATTGGAGACCAAATGGGAGCCTGTTTTGCGTCCCGTCAGACGGTCTCCTGGTGTGTTTGGCGAGTATGTTGAACACTCGTGTGAAGACGCTCTTGTTGCAGCCTTCCATATGCTGTTGGCCAACGTCATTCTGATCCGAAACCATCCCTCTGTCGGTACCAACCGGCTCTTCTACTTCAATCTCACTGCAGACAAGACGCGCCGATACGTGCAAGAAATGCTGTATCGACTGCCTGTTGATATCAAGGACTGGCTCTTCACCAACGGCGACGCCATCTCCATGGATCTGACGGATATCACGTCGGTGGGCTCCAACATGGTGCGGCTGCAGAACGTGACCCGTAAGGTGAACAAAATGTCGAATCTGGCGTTTGAGAGACGAGAGCGGCGCCACTCGACGGAAATGAGCCCCTCCAGCAGCGGCTCTTCTCCGTCGTCCATTTCCTCGCCCTCAGGGTCGTCTCCAGCGTCTTCCACAGCCTCTTCTGCAGGCGTGTACAAGCGCGGAAGACGTATCAAGCTACTCACCGTGGCGGTGGCTACATTTTATGCAGCTGTCCAGATCCAGGAGGCGCACACGCGTGATCTGGTGACACGGTGGTTCACGGAGGTGGCAAATGCTACCACGTGTTACTCCATCATCTGGTTCATCACTGGGCTGACGGAGGCGTGGGAGCGCACGGTGGAGACGGAGTACCAAAAGTCGCTGGCCAACTATCTGCAGCAAATCAACTATGACGGTGCGGGTAACCTGTCCAAGCTGGACGAGGTGCACGCCAAGATTCGGCTGGCGCAAGGTGTGTTAGGCGACATGGCCAGCATTCTCAGCGACGACCATAAAAAGCTGCTGGCCAGGGAGTGAGGAGGAGAGGAATGAGAGGTGAAAAAGGTGAAAGGTCAGATGAGAGTTTTCAGACGGAGTCGGACCTCGGGTAATCAATCTGCAACATTTGTGCATTTGCAGATCTCGGAGAAATAGGAACGCACACTTCGGAGATTTGAGTGCGCACGATAGCCAGCCGAGGGAAGGAACGTTCACACCACCATCTCAGGTGATGGGCAAGAGGGATACCGAATGTGACGCGTGCGTGCGCGGCACTGGTGGTTACTTGTACTCTTACGGGCCGGGTGGAGAAATGTGTCCTTTTGCTTCCTTCTCTGCAGCTCAAACACACATTGCATTTTTAAATTGTGAAAAAGAAAAGACGGAAGGGGCGCCCAATTGGATGGTGAGACCGGGGCTGTCCCAATATTTATTATCATGCATGTACATTGAAATATGAGCGTTATTGACGTGGAAACTGGGGTTGTAGTTGTAGTCACCTTACTCTCTCTATTAGTTGGCGTTGACTTATGACCATCAATGACAAACAAAAGTCTTCGGATATGCGTGGAAAGATGGCTATCCATGTCGATTGATGATGGTATGTATCGTACTCGTACTGTAGCGAGAAGACACGGGCGGAGTTGGTGGAGACCCGAAAACGGAAAAAGAAGAGGAAGATGACCAAACAAAAACCAAAAAAACCACAAAACGGATAGGACGCAAAGTTACAGTTACCAAGACAGAAGCGTCTACAGTACGTACGCTCGTAAAGTGCTGTACGTACCTGGTACTCGTACAGTACCGAGATCTGGATGCATAGTTACGATGTGACGTGACTCAACGGTTGTTATTCAAAACTATACATGCTGATGCCGATGCACGTGGATGATCATGGATGGATATTGGCTGGATGTAGGGTGTGTCAGGAGACGAGATTGTACGATTTGCAAGAGATCACGCAATGTATTGGAGGTGTCTCGAAGCCTCGTTATTTCTTTGTCACCCATTTCCGTACCGTACTTGTCTTCGCACTCGTCTTCTTGGTTGACAAAGTTTTGGAGATAACATTTTGTCTTAGCGTGGCTCGTGAAATAATTTATGGTCAACGAGTCATTGAGTCAAGTCCTCCTTGTGCAACCAATCAAACGACTCCCAATCGCTCAATGCAAGCGCCCCTAATCAACGCATGTGGCATTGGCATTACATGGGTCAAGGCAGGTCAGCAGCATGCCTTGTTGGAAAAGGCGGATTTTTGTCGATTTTTGGTTTTTTTTTGCATGTCTTGTTTGTTCCCACGTTTCCCTCAACCCTACTTGTAACCAAACGATACATGAAATAGTGTAGAAGTACCAGTAGTGGTCTTATTTTCTGCAGAAACGAAATGGATCGAACACAAACACAATGGCCTTCTACCGTGCGCCCACAATCCTTGACCTACCATTTGTCTGAGACACGGAGTATCACTGGGATAAAAAGCCCTGCAGCGAGCCTAATCGTGCATGTCCAGTCCGATTTTTTTCCATCGCTTTTTTTGTCCTTTCGGATTTCCTTTTTTTTGCGAAACCTTAATTGGAAAAGTAAAAAAAAGACGGATAATAAAAATATCAGTGTGACGAATATCGGGCGAAAAACGGGTCCTCAAAAACAACAACCGCGACTGGTTCTGTGGTCCCAACTGCTCTAATACGAGCACTACTTTCAGGGGATCAATTTGACTTTATGATGTTATGTTTTAGTGTCCTTTTTTGCTCTCGCCATTGTCTTGTGGCAAGATGACAGATTTGAGGTGGAGGAGTTTAACGAGGAGTAGGAGAGATGGGGACAAGAAACAAGGGGCTGATCTGGAGAACTCGCTGCAGTGAAGAGAATACGAGTGTCGTAGTGTACACGTGTGAAGAGTATAAATGGTCGCAAAAACCGTTGCACCTTCCAAAGCGAGCTTCCATAGATTTCTACGGTACGTTAGCAAGAAAAAAACGAAAAAAAAAACTGTACAATTATCGTTTCGGACGATGTGCGTTGTGTTATGTAGTTGTTGTATTGGTGGTTGTGGATGGACCAATGTGGGGGGGGTTGGACAGCGTGAATGGGGGAAAAGTGAAGACGTAAAAGTGACAAGAAACAGCCCCAAAACACACCACCAGTCACATCTTTCCCACAGCTCCACAGTACCCCCCCACTCCACTTTGCGCTGCTGCTGTCATGAGTTAGCACGGCTGTTGTCGACGGCAAAGTTGCATGCTGCCTAAGGTTTCTAGGTTTGCAGACTTGGCGTTGAAACGAAGGTGTGCTGCACACAGTGTGACAAGAAACATCGCCAATCTTGCACTTCAACCTCTGACACCTTCTACCTTCACAACCACCACAACACCACCACCACCAACCACCCAAACGAAACCCATGCGAACCGCATCCCTCACAACAGCAAAACTGCTTCTCACGCTGATAGCAAGGCTGCCTCTTCTGCACGCCCTGCCCTACGGCGGGCTGTCACGAAGCGGCAGCTACAACTCCTACAACGAACACGACGGCGCCACGCTGGACCCGGAGTCGTCCGACTTTTGGCTCTACATGCTTGTGTCCTTTGTGCTGGTCGTCGCCGGCGGAGTCTTTGCCGGTCTGACCATTGCGCTCATGGGCCAGGACGAGGTCTACCTGCACGTTATCGGCGAATCCGGAGAGCTGCACGAACGAAAGGCCGCCGGCACTGTGCTGCGGCTGCTTAAGCGAGGAAAACACTGGGTTCTGGTTACACTGCTGCTGGCCAACGTCATCACCAACGAAACGCTGCCCATTGTGCTGGACCGATGTCTGGGCGGAGGCTGGAGAGCTGTGGTGATTGCTACCGTGGCCATTGTCATCTTCGGTGAGGTCATCCCGCAGTCCATTTCCGTGCGATACGGCCTGTCGGTCGGCGCCTACTTTGCGCCCTTTGTCCTTGGCCTCATGTACTTGCTCTACCCCCTGGCTTACCCCACCGCTCTGCTCCTGGACCACCTGCTGGGAGAGGACCACGGAACCGTGTACAAGAAGGCCGGTCTCAAGACGCTTGTCACCCTGCACCAAACCATGGGCGTGGAACGACTCAACGAGGACGAGGTGACCATCATTTCTGCCGTTCTCGATCTCAAGGAAAAACCCGTCGGAGCAATCATGACTCCCCTGGACGACGTCTACACAATGTCCTCCGATACCGTGCTGGACGAAAAGGTGGTGGACCAGATCTTGCAGGCTGGTTTCTCCCGAATTCCTATCCATGCTCCCGGCGAACCCACTAACTTCATTGGAATGTTGCTGGTCCGAATTCTCATCTCCTACGATCCCGAAGACGCCCTTCCCGTCTCCTCGTTCCCCCTGGCCACCCTTCCCGAAACTCGACCCGACACCTCCTGTCTCAACATTCTCAACTACTTCCAGGAAGGTAAGTCTCATATGGTCATTGTTTCCGAGTCTCCCGGTGACGCCTATGGCGCTCTGGGAGTGCTCACTCTAGAGGACGTTATCGAGGAGCTCATTGGCGAGGAAATCATCGACGAGTCCGACGTGTACATTGACGTGCACCGAGCCATTCGACGAACCAACCCCGGTCCTCTGTCCAAGCGAAACCTCGTGTCCTACGTTCAAAACTCCCCTCGAAACTCCATTGGCAACTACGAGTCCGTGTCTCACTTTTTGTCGCGCTCTCTTTCTCGAGACGAGGTTGGCAAGGCCAACCAACAGCAGCAACAGCACCCCCACCAGCCCTCGAATCTCGGCCCCCACGGATCTTCCCAGCTGGCCAACGCCCCCAAAATCACCGTCTCCTCATCCCCCAAGACCGGCCTCCGTCTCGGAGGAAGCAATAGCATCCCTGCTCATGACAACACTACCTCAGGCCCCGGACCCTTCCAGAAGAAGCCCCGAATCGAGCCTCTCAACCTGGCTGCCAACCCCAAGCAGACCACTAACACCAAGGTGACCATCAAGAAGTCTGGATCCAGCCATCGACCCACAGGTTCCACCGATCTTGTCCACCATCCCGACCACCCTGAAGGAGGAACCACTACCCAGTACGGCACCATTTTCGAGACTGAGCATGGCGCTGTTACCGATGCACTTAACGATCCTGAAATCAACACACGTCTGGTCTCTCCCAAATTGAGTGTCTCTCCCCGTACTGCTGCCGTTAACGGTGCCGCTGCTGGAGTGAACGGAGCCCGACCCAACGCCATTCCCGCCCGTCCCGATCTCGGAACTGAAATTCACTCATTCCGATCCGGAGGCATCATCGAGTCCGTCGTCAACGTCCAGGGAGTCCACAAGACCATCATTGAGGCTGCCGTGTCGGATAACGATCATGATGAGGACGAAGAGAGCCCCCAGTCAAGCACAGGTAGCTCCCGTCGAGGAAGCCGGAGAGCCCTTCTTGACTCGTCTCCCTAAGTTTCATCAAACCAAGGGCGACATCTGCAAAAAAACAACCATAAAACCAAACAATTAGCATAATATAGGTGAAGTATCTTTTATATTCAGAGACCGTAAATGGGAGGAGCCATTAAAGTCGAGGCAGATTAATTTTTACCCAATCTCTATTAAGGTTTCGCTTAGATAGAGAGATGTGGAATGAAGGTGAGTGTGGAACGAGGCGGTATAAGTTTCTATGGGAATTTAATCGACAGAGGAATAGATAAAATGTATATATTAGCAGTCTGTTAAAATCTGAGTCTGATTGGTGTATTTTTTTAGGGAGTTTGATAAGGTCTATTATTACTTGCGATGGTGGTGTTTTTGTTACAGTTTTGTTGGGACGAAAAGCTATCACTAAGATGCTGGCTACAGTACAGTACCTACAATTTGGGTATAATTTTCTAACCAATACATTACCGTGAAACACTCTATTTACCCTTGATGGCCTTCTTGACAATCTCCTCGACCTCGTCAATGTCGTCGGTGGGCACCTGGGTCAAGTTCATGCCCAGAGTCTGCTGGATGGAGTCCAGCACCTGGTAGCTCTGCTCGTCGTGCACAAAGGAGATGGACACTCCGCTTCGGCCAAATCGACCGGTTCGGCCAATTCGATGGAGATAAGTCTCGGGGTCCGGTCGGCCGGCCTTGTCTGTGGGCAGGTCGTAGTTGACTACCATGGAAACAGTGGCAATATCGATACCTCGGGCAATGACGTTGGTGGAGATGAGCACCTTGGATCGACCGAATCGGAAGTCGTCCATGAGTCGGTCTCGCTCGTCAACAGACAGGTCAGAGTGCAGCAGCGACACCTTGTGGCCGTTTTTGGACATTCGCTGGTACAGCGAGTTTGCGGTTTCTCGTCGAGCAACGAAAATCACCGACGACGCAATCGTCAGCATGGAGTACAGCTCCTCCAGCATCTTGAACTTCTCCTCGCCGTCCTCGCAGTCCATGTACAGCTGGGTGATGGCGTCCACGTTGAGCTCGTTGGCCTTGAGACGGATCTCGTTGGGGTTGGGGCACATTTTTTCGGCCAGAGCCAGCACGGACTCGGGGAAGGTGGCGGAAAAGAGCACCACCTGGGTCTTGGCGGGCAGGAACTTTTTGATTCGCATGCACGCGGTGCCCATGGTGGAGTCGACCATGTTGTCGGCCTCGTCCAGCACGTAGACCTTGACGTTTCGGGCGTCAATGGCCTTCTTTTGCAGCAGGCCGGCCATGGAGCCGGGGGTGCCCACGAGGATCTGGGCGTCGATTTTCTGGCCTCGTTCGGTCGACTCGGGCACAATGAGCTGTGTGGTGATATCAGTGAACTTCTTCATCTCGTTGACCACATCGAGAGTCTGTCGAGCCAGCTCACGGGAAGGAGCCAGACAGATGCACTGGGTAGCCTGAAGCTTGGGATCGACTCGGCTGAGCATGGTGAGCGAAAAGGCACCCGTCTTTCCGGTTCCAGACTGCGACTGGCCAATCATGTTGTGAGGGGGATCGGACAGCAGCAAAGGAAGTGCCTTCTCCTGGATCTTGGAGGGCTTGTTGAACTTCATGGCGTACAGACCCTTGAGCAGGTTCTCGTCGAGTCCCAGATCCTCGAACCGCTTGGCAGAGTACAGAGGCGAGTTGGGGTCTGCCTGGAGATCGGCCAGCTTGACTCGCACCTCGTATTCCGTCTGGATCAGGTTGTTTTCCTCCTCGGGCTCTTGTTTGGATTCCTCCTTCTTGTCTTCCTTGTCATCAGCCTTCACCTCCTTGGGCTCCTCCTCCTTGGGCTCCTCCTTGGGCTCCTCCTTGGGCTCCTCCTTGGACTCCTCCTTGAGTTCCTCCTTGACCTCCTCAATCTTGGAATCGGACTCAGAGGCGGCGGCCTGGTTCTTCTCCTTCTGAAGCTCCAGCTTCTCAAGCATATCGGAAACCTGATCGCTCATTTTTGCTTACTGTGTGTATTGTGTGGCGTGCAGGTTGTGGTTAATGTAGACAACGTAAGTTTGTTTGATGCATCTTCATTTTCACTGACTTCTGAAAGATTGATTTTTTTTGGCACCACCAGAAAATAAGGTTGCGTGAACTGGGGCATGGAAGAAGAGAAACAAGATAGATCAGCTTGATAGAAGCACTTGGAAGGGTATGTATTGTAATTGAGTGGAGGAAGAGGTGTGACGGCTTGATTAGTCAGATAGATTAGTCATATGTATTAGTCAGACGCATTAGTAAGATATGAGTGGTGTGGTGCTGAAACTGGGACTTTGAAATATTACCCTGAAACTTGTCAAAACCAAGGGTCGAATGATACATCAAATGGGCCCCAAAAGTACTCTTAAAAGCAGCCTGAAAAACAGAAAAACACACTAAACAACGCGGTTCGAACCAACGCTTGTTTACTGTAATTATTTGCACACCACGCTCAACTTAGATCATGTTGGTCAACAGGACAAATGTACACTGACGTAATGTTGATCTTCGAGATAGACAGTATCACGTGTACAAAAAAAAAGACGCCAGAGACGACGGATATACAGCTTAGTGTTAGTATACTACCTTCAGCTCGTAGTACCGGTAGCGGGTACAGGTAATCAAATGGTCACGGTTTCGAATCTCACAGCTACGCTCTTCCGCTGCTCGATCCGACCTCGGCTTATGCAACTACCCTGTCAGAGCTTTTTCCACGCCAGCCCATACTCTCTATCTACTCACACAAAACAGGGAGAGCGACACAAATGGACGACGACGGGGCGCTGTCCGATGCGAGTTTGGCGACGGTGATGTTGGAGAAACGGACACCGAAGAAAGCTGTTGTCCGGCACAGTGGAGACGACGGCAGACGAGCAGCAGATAAGCGACAGATGGGGCTGGTTGAGAGGAATGGGAAACCGACACAGAAAAGACGAGTGACACAAAAACAACCCACCTCTCGCCGCCTATCCTTTTGGGGTAGAATAAAGCGTTTTTTCGCCTCGCTCATCGACACTAACAAGACCCTGACTCCAGGCCGGATTCCGCTCTTGATCCTCGAGCTTATGCTTCTTCCCATCGTCTTACAGTTGGGACTTTTGGTGGTTGGGCTGTTGGCGGTGGTGGGGGTTTTCCTCCTGCCCATTATTCTGTTGTGGCGGTCTACGGATTTCCGGGACGTTTTCGGAATCGACACAGACAAAAAAAATCGACACAGACACATTGCATTATAGATTACTAACTTGTGAGATGGTATGAGTGTGTGTAGTCACTTCTAGTTGATATCGTATCCGTAGTTCATGCTTCTGGTTGACAATAAAGTTCTGCATGTTCCAAAATATCTTGACGGACATACATAACTTTTTATCACAACCAGCACTACACAATGGTGAGTATCCAGGATGAGATGAAAGAGTGGGGACAATCACAGATGCACCGACACGGCACGAGTTCACCAATCACCCCGATTATTCGCCACCACGTATACCCTTCAACATAACTAACACAGTCAATCGCCACAGTAGCACAAGAAAAGGACGTGCGAGGCCTCAATCTGGTGGCCGCACACTCACACATCACCGGACTGGGTCTCGAGCCCAATTCGCTGACGCCCAAGGAAAACGCCCAGGGTATGGTTGGCCAGGTCAAGGCCCGAAGAGCAGCAGCCGTGGTGCTTCAGATGATCAAGGACGGCAAGATTGCCGGACGGTCTGTTTTGTTGGCGGGCCCTCCTTCCACCGGAAAGACCGCCATCGCCATGGGTATCTCTCAGTCGCTGGGCTCGGACGTGCCCTTCACTTCTCTGGCGGGCTCGGAAATCTACTCGCTGGAGCTGTCCAAGACCGAGGCGCTCAACCAGGCGTTCCGAAAGTCGATTGGCGTGCGAATCAAGGAGACCACAGACATCATCGAGGGAGAGGTGGTGGAGATCCAGATCGACCGGAGTCTCAGCGGAGGCCACAAGCAGGGCAAGCTGACCATCAAGACCACCGACATGGAGACCATCTACGACCTGGGCCACAAGATGATCGACTCGCTGAGCAACGAAAAGGTGACTGCCGGCGACGTTATTTCCATCGACAAGGCATCTGGCCGAATCACCAAGCTCGGACGATCGTTTGCTCGAGCCCGAGACTACGACGCTCTGGGAGCAGACACCAAGTTTGTGCAGTGCCCCGAGGGCGAGCTGCAGCAGCGAAAGGAGGTGATCCACACGGTGTCGCTGCACGAGATTGACGTCATCAACTCACGGTCGCAGGGCTTCCTGGCGCTGTTTTCCGGAGACACTGGAGAGATCCGACCGGAGGTGCGGGAGCAGATCAACACCAAGGTGGCCGAGTGGAAGGAGGAGGGCAAGGCCGAGATTGTGCCCGGCGTGCTGTTCATCGACGAGGTCCACATGCTGGACATGGAGTGCTTCTCGTTCATCAACCGAGCTCTGGAGGACGATATGGCTCCCATTGTCATCATGGCCACCAACCGAGGCCAGTCCACCACTCGAGGAACCGACTACAAGTCCCCCCACGGACTCCCCGTCGACCTGCTCGATCGAGTCATCATCATCCCCACTTCTCCTTACTCTCCTGACGAGGTGAAGCAGATTCTGCAGATTCGAGCCAGCGAGGAAGAGGTGGAGCTGAGCCCCGAGGCTCTCGAGATTCTCACCTCCATTGGCGCCGATACGTCGCTGCGGTACGGATCCAACCTGATTTCCGTATCGCACATGCTGGCGCAGAAGCGAAAGGCCGCCAGCGTCGGTCTGGAGGACGTGAAGCGAGCATACTCGCTGTTTTTGGACACGGCTCGGTCCGTGCAGTTTCTGTCCTCCTCCAACAACTACGTGGGTGAGGACGGAACCGCCAAGCTGGGAGAGCGAGAGAAGGACGCCATGGACACTTCTGCTTAGGGTATAGGTATGTATTGTATTGATTAATGAATGTAGCAATTGGAGTTCGGGTGGGCACTGTGCCCGTTGTAGAAATACTTGGTAAACTGAGATGAAAAGAATACTTCAAGTTGACGTCGTTTACAACAGCAACAGTAGTCTTCTGACGAGATATTATACCAGTAGAAAAACTACAGTATCAAGCGACGTTTACATATCTGTACCTTTCTGCCTTACGTTGGTCTGTATACGGGGTACACGCCAATACACGGCATCTTCTACAAAAGTGAGAATTTCTCTCGTGTTTACTAGACACATTGCCATCTAGCTACAGTATATCTACATCAACTTCTACAGCAGATGTAACAACTCGCTACGCTCGTTGCTCGTTGCTCGTTGCTCGTTCGTTCAAAATCATATCTAGATTGTTAATAATTATCATGGCTAACCAGAACCCTTGGTGTTGAGAATCAGGGCAATAATCATGCCGTAGAGACCCAGAACCTCGGCGAAAATGAGAATGAGCACAATGCCGACAAACAGACGGGGCTGCAGCATGAAGTTTCGCACACCCTCGTCGCCGACAATTCCAATGGCGTAGCCAGAGGCCAGGGCAGCAAAGCCGACCGACAGACCGCAGGCCAGATGCATGAAGCCGTTGAACAGCGAGTAGTTCTCTGTGGGCGACAGGGAGCCGGCAATCAGCACCGACACCACCAGGCCGTAGACGGACAGAATACCACTCATGACCACGGGGATGAGCGACTTCATGATCAGTTCGGGCTTGAACACTCCGATACCGGAGATACCAATGCCGGACTTGGCTGTTCCGATGGCGGCTCCAGCGGAGGACAGCACCATTGCTGCGCAGCATCTGTGTTAGTATGGGTAGGGGTTTTTTACCGGGACGTGGACGGGTATTAAGAACGACTAGCGACGAGCTTTATGAGCGAGTCGAGTTAATCGGGCAGAAAACGAATGCAGTAGACACAGAGAAACAGTAACAATTGCCAACATCGCCACATTGTCAACGTCGTCACTTCGTCAACTTGGTCACCACTCATCCCCACTGCACTCCTTGCTATCATGTTGTTGCTATCGATGTAAATATCGTCGTCATCAATAACTCTCGCTGAAAATATCGCCACGAAATCATTGTCGTAATTGCATCCATCCAGCAACTCTTCATACCCCCCAATCTCATCTTGCCATCCTATCATCACCCACTAGTCACACGTCGACATCGACGCATCACCAGTTGCAAAACTCACCCTGCAAAACCGAAAAACGGCGCATAACTCGGAGCATAGACATCCGATTCAGACCTGTGTTAGTTCCGTTCGACCGCGGCGCGCGCCAGCCCACACATTCCCCTACTCACATTGTGTGTGTTGTCGATGAGTGACGGAGATGCAAAGTGAATTAGGTTCAGACACCCAACTTGTGTGCGTGGTGATACTGTACAGTTATCGGGAATGTGGAGGGTGTAGAGAAGGGGGTGTAGGGGAATACTGTATACGACGAGTCATTTTGTTTTTTGTGTCGATGGAATATCGTTGCTGACTACTTGATTATTAAGAATTGCTGACTAATCACACCGTCGAGATGGGTACGGGGGCACTATGGTGAGAGGAGGATGGTGGATGATGTATTTGTTAGAAGTCACTCTAAACGACTCTTAATTATCGTTACAGTAGCTACAGTACAAACATTTACTAAAAGAGTGTTTTTTGACTGGAGAATTTCACTCTTTCAAAATTTGAGGTGTAGGCGCCTAACCTTAGACGCCATGCTGTAACGGCACACAACTACAGGCGCGACCATATGAATATGTACCAGGTCCACTCTGGATTGGTAAATGCAAATCTGTTATAACTAAATAGTTTCGTTTATATCGCAACTTCATCCCAGCTTGTGGCGTTATAAGTGGGTGTTACCTGGAGTATTCAGGTATGCTCTGATCGAGAATCGTCACGAAATCCAATCCACCCAGATTCCTTGATGTTAACCTCGTCCCTCAACAAACTCCTCCTCATCATCCGTAACTTCTGCCTCACACATTTTTACCACATGATGCAGACTGCCACGCCTGAAACACCGATTCGAATGTACCTGTCTCTCAAAACTGTACCGTCCACGCTCTGAACGTCCTCTCTCTTCATAGCTCTCGTCTTTTTCGCTGGCCGGACTTGTCGAGGACACGTGTATCCCTTTTTATTCTCTTCCCACTGAGCTCTTCCACGTGCCCCAGTCCACTCGTCTGTCAACTCGTCGCTACAACGAACCCAAGATCCCTATCTCTAGGTGGCTCTCTTCATAGTTTACTAGGCAACACCCGGCTTGAGAAACTTGTCGAGTGTCTCCAAAAGGTCTGCATCATGTCCATCTTGGCCTCCTAGAATCCACAACCAAGCGTTCATTGTCAGAAACGAATACAGAGATGTAAACTCATGTGGGTTGAGCCTGGACAACTCCACATTAGCGTCTCGTCGAAAATTGGACCCCACAAGTCTTGAGGTACACGAGCATCTTGCTGACATCTTTTTGTGCCATTGACTCTGTGTCCACTTCTTCCTGGATCCATGCCAACCATCCTTCCTCTGTAATATCCAATCAAAGGAGACACAAACAAGTGTCTATCGACATCCTGTTCGCTTGGCGTTTGGGAGGCAATTGATTCTGTGTCTGACGATTCGGCCACGTGTCGATTTTCCATGCTGATGACTTTTTCCTTGGGCGATCTGAGCTGGTCCACTATGGCAGACATTGACTCTGGCGTAGTTTCTGATTGACTCTGGCGTAGTTCTGATTCGGAATCAATGGTTTCATTTTGGAGAGCAGATTTGCGTCATTTGAGCGGGTTTTGAGCCGAGTGATTTGGATTTGCAACTACTTGTTTCTCGTAACTCGTGCCATGATGACGTTGAATCAGTGATAGTGTGGAGTGGTGAGTTTTAGTGGTGGTTGGACTGTTTTGGGGGGTGTTGAGAAGTGCCGGTAGTGAGGCGATGGTAGGGTGGTGGAATTTGGAGCTGACGTGATCAGTGGAGTGGGATTGATAGGTTCTTTGTGTAGTTTGAGTGCTTTGAATTGTTTTATGCTGTCATAGTCTTGATGGTTGTTTGATGGTGTTTAGTTGCGATTAGTTGACATTCTGATATCCTAGTTGGCACGGTGAGACTTTAGTTGAGTTTGGCTAGCGTTTCGTTGAAATTAGTTGACAATCGTTGTCATTTTCACTCATTGGTTGACATTGGTGGCACACACATCAATTATTCCACGACCCACTCAATCAACTCCTCTCCTCGGCTCACTCCACAACCACCACCACCCCACCATCTGCACCATTTGTCATCAGCTTTTGTATCATCGTGAAAACTGTTAAAGCCTATTTAGTGTATTTTTCAAACGTCAAGTGGAGCCGGATACGAGCAATGTTGGGTGGTTAGCTCGATGTGGTGGCCGAGGTGCGAAGAAAAGGGCTGTTCAAAAGTACATATTTGTAACTGTTTTTTTAGCTAAAAAAAGGACCAATCAGAATACAAGGCCTTAAAAAATGCACTGAAACAAAAATATCACTCTCTACGCGCCCCCTTCACCGTTTTCTACACCCCCTTCTCCACACAGCCCACCCCACCTCGACCAAACTCTGATTAAATGTACGCATGCATAAACCTGCGGTAGTATGAATGGATATAAAGCTAGAGAAGCGCAACTGTAATAGAAACACACCCTCAAAAGACACCGCACAATGGCTCCAACAATCACATTTTTCCACTACAATGAGTCGCCTGTCGCCAACAGAACGCGCATGTTTCTCAACTTCAAGAAAATCCCCTACGTTTCTCTGCTCCAGAGACTAGTTTTGCCTCGTCCCGATCTCCAGAAACTGGGTATCAACTACCGTCGAATTCCTCTGTGCGCCATTGGATCGGACGTTGTGGTTGAGGCCTCGCTAATCATGAGCGAGCTGGAAACCCATTTCTTCCCTGCTCCCGAGTACTACACTGCCAATCTCGTGACCGAGGGAGTGTTCAAGACCACCAACGACCAGGTTGCCATGTCTCGCTTCGGTCTGGCCGTCACCAACCTGTTTCCTCCCGAGTTTTCTGCTGCCGCCATGCCTGCCTTTGCCAAGGACCGAGAAGACTTTTTGTCCGCCAAGATTGGTGGCAATGTCGACCAAGTGGTCAAGACCCAGGCCAAGCTCGAAATGCTGCAGCTGGCAGACACCATTGAGAACGTGCATCTGCGCGACGGACGAGACTTTTTGCTTGGAAACGAGTTCTCTGCTGCCGACGGCGAATACGCTTGGATCCCGCTGTTTCTCATCTTCATTGGAGGTCTGGAGCAGGCAGGTGTGACCCCCGAGGCCTTCCCCAAGTTTTTCGCCTGGATCGACCGAGTCCAAGACAAGACTGAGGAGCTCAAGGACGCCAACACTAACGTGACCGAAGAGCCTCATAACGATGCCGTGGCCCGAATCATCAAGGGAGGCAACAACGGCGACTTCCCTCTGTCCAAGTTGCTGGTTCATGACGACAAGAACATTCTCGGAATCAACAAGGGCGAGCTGGTCAGCGTGGTTCCTCTGGATACCGGAAAGAACCACCCCACCAAGGGATCTGTTGTTGGTGTCAACCGGTACAAGATTGTCATTGAGGTGGCTTCTCCGGGCTCAGAGAAGGACGGTATTGAGTCTGGAAAGGTCAGAGTTCATTTCCCTCTCAAGGGATACAAGGTGGTGAAGGAGAGTAAGCTGTAGGCCATGAGCGAATGACCTTAAAGATAAGTACGGAGAAGTTTTTATAACTAGACTATGAAATGATTATATATTACTTGCAAAACTCAATAGCGTCATAATTCATCATTCTATACAGTATATACATTTTGACTGTTAGTTGGATCCTTGATCCTGTGTGGTGGTGAGCGTACTCAATAGTGCTTCACCCTTCGTTCATCTGATTGAACGTGCATCCTTCGGACGCGCGGTTCATCCAATCAGCTCGGCTACGCCTCGGGAATTAGAACCCCCTCTTGGCCAACCCATCACAAATATGCAAATAAAACGCCAGGGCGTTGAAACTAGGTCTCTGACCAGACAACCGATACCAATGGTATCTGAGCCGATTGGTCCAGTTGATGAGATCCAAATGGTCACAGTTGTTGATGGTACCCAGATAAGTGCCCCACTGAGCAGACTCGACACTCACCAATCCATCAGAAGGACCCTCGTAATGGTCAATGATCTTCCACGAGGGGTAGAAGACATTGTACCAGCGGGGAAAGTACTGTGCTCCAAACGAGTAGTAAGCCACATCAGGGTCATTCTCTGTCTCCTTATTGAACTCCTTGAGATATTCCGTAGTCAGCTGTTTAAACCCGTCAGGGTTCTGCACTCCCATTCCCTCCATGATGGTGTATATCCGGGTCACGTTTTTCTCTCCAAGCTCGTCAAAACACCAATCTGCAAAAGATGTGCCATGGTGAGGAGTTGCTACAGTTGTCAGGGAGGCTACTTTGAAGGGCAGGTCTTTGACCAGGTTATGGATCAGGTACCGCGAGTCCAGTCCGCCCATGCTGTGTGCAATCAGGTTCACTTTGGGCTCTTCTTTATCCTGCTGGTTTTTCTTCTCTGTATCTTTTTTCGAAGGCTGATCCTGCAGAATCTGGGTGAGCGAGCTGGCCAGTGTTTCAGCTCGTTGCTGGATGCTGCTGACAGGAGGAACGGCGGTGGTGATAACAGTCGCTCCGGCGGCCTGCAGACTCTCCTTGATTCCTCCCCAGTACTCGTAAGTAGGCAGTACGGGAAGGTGGGTGTCGAGCTCGTTGAATCCACACAGTCCATGGCACAGCACCACGGGCCATTTTGGGGCGCTGTACTTGTCTCTGAGGGCAGCAAAGTCGTTTTCGATGATTCGAGGCTCCGAGTAGAAGCGGGTCTGGGTCTTTGGAGCCAGCCAGGGTCGTATTTGGGGCCGGAGTCGGATTTTGAGCATGGTTGTGTGTGTTTACCAAATCATGGAAATAGGGTCGAGGTAGATAGAGTGAAATTTATCAAACTTTGTGCATATTATACTGCAAAGTAGCAATGATAGTGAAACTGAAGGGAAGGCAAGCAGCAGCAACACAGCAGCAGCAATAAACAACACGAGTACGAGTAACAGGTCCATGCCGTACCGTATACTGTACCACAAACAATGACCCTCATTAAGACAGATAGCAACAGTCTTCACATCTAAGACATGGCAAGCTGAAGAGACAAGTAGCTAAGCGAACAAAGATGCATGTGTTCAGCAAGATAGCGTCATGGACTCGTCTTTTTCTCTATTTTTTTTTCCTTTTTTTTTCCCCCCCTTTTCTTTACGTCTCTTCCTTCGCCGACTTTTCTTTTCCGTTTCTTTTTCCTCAGCCCCAGCTCTCTCGATCCAGTGTTGCAGGGCGATGGGCGATGAGATGGCTTGCAGAGAAACAGCAGGGCCGATTTAATAATAGATGGCGACGGGCCATGTGATACGGGACATTGATAGTGCATTAGTGACGTCAGTAGGGAGCATTGCGGCGATGAATGTAGCGATGGCTAGTTTTAATAATTGTTGGGGGTGAGCAATATTGCAAGACATTTGAGAGGCGTGTAAAATGTGTCGCTCCAGTGTGTCTTTTGTGGGGGTGTGGTTGGAGGCGCAATTTTGTGGTGTTTTTGCACCGACTATTTCTAGGAGATTCTGTGGTCTTTACACCCTCAAATATCACCACCCACCAGCCGAGGTCCGCTGCACCGTGAAAGAGATACCTCGCAGACGGTATGTACAATGTCGTATATCGGTCTCTGATTTTTTTGCCAAACTTTTCAAACCAAACTTCAAACCAACCCAAACCAACCCAAACCAAACCAAATCAGCCTCTCTGAATTACGTGCAAGACTGAGTTTCGAACTTACAAGCGGAGCACAAGCACAAGACAGCCTCTTGTCACACGAGAAGGGAGAACGGACGGGGCTGCAACTGTGGACGATAAAGCCGCGCTAAGAGAGTAATTAGCACACTAGCGGCACGCATAATTCCAACGTCACCACGTGTTCAGGAGTTAGGAGGGGTTTAGTTTGGTCTGGTGTGGAATGTCGTGCGTCTTCCTCACGGAAACGTGTCATAATAGTCTCAGAGACGTCAACTTATTTTCAATTGATTCAATTTCCCGTCAGGTGAAACAGCTTTAGTCGTCTTACTGTATCTTCGTCAGCCAGATAACCTTTGAGAGTCCTCCTGTTGGTGTCTTTTCGGGGAGGTCAAACCCACACAACCTCAAGGTAAAAAAGGGCCACAAAAGTTGCGGCCATCCAGAACAAGAAGACAATAATTGAACGCCCTTTTCCTTTTTTCCACTCTAATTACGATACCTGGTGGTACCAGTATCGTACTAGCAGATTAATTTCTGGCCTGACGCTGACAAAGTGACAAAGACGGTAGCAAAACGCTCTTGGCGTTAAAGTGATTATGAAAAAAAATAAAGTCGCACGGGGCACGACGACCATATATGACAGACTCGGTGAGCGCGTGTGCCGACGGTGTCCGCCGTACGTACTGTGTACGACCTGTCCTTGTTCGTCGGTGGGGCAGAAATCCGGACTTAACGGCGCTTGCTGAGAAATGCACCGGGCGGACATGAAAGAGGCATGACAAGGCAGGGTGGGGAGAGAGGACGTTGAGAAAAGAGTAGATACGGAGGGGCGGTTTTTCTGGGCGCTCGTAAATGAGCTATTACTGCTGTCCGCACTGGTCCATAACGCTGGAGAACCATGGAGTAGATTGCGAGTCGTGCTACAGTTGACACTATACAAGAGGGCTCTTGTCTATTTGACTAAAAAGGGTCAGAATAAAATTTCACATCCAAAATGCTTAACCATAACAAAGCACTGTGTAGAGGTTGGATACGAGAGAAGATCCAGAGCGAGGGAAAAAAAAGGAAACAAGAAAAAACAAGTTTGGACAAACCCCGAAAACAGCAGATGCAGAGCCAGTCGTGCCACGCCGTGTGTGTGTCACTAATCGGAGTACGCCGATGTCGAACCATCTCGAATCTGCTGTCACTCCGATGCATAAATCTGTCACCCCAACAAGTTTAATAATCCTCGACTCTCGACCAAACGTCGCCAGATTGAAATCATAGCTATAAACTGTTGATTCCTCAACTGTGAAAGCCAAACCTACTGTACGTGTGTGTGTGGAGAGAGCCGCCGCCGTACAAACGTTTATACCGGATTACGGTGTCAATTAATGCACACGAGAAGGATGCGGGCTCATGTATCCACCGCACATGTCCACCGTGAATACGTTACCTTGGACCTGTGTGTTCGATTCTCGTACACCGGAACCTGCTGGTGGAGGACGTCAGAAAATCAATTAATGCATGCAACGACTCTGACCTGCTAGTGGGCAGCGGCGTTGGCCTGGGGTTACAGGAAGGAGACATGTTCAGGTAATTAATGTCAGGAGAGGGCGGGAGTACCGAACTGGTATAGGCCGTGGCGATATTAACGATATCGTATTATCTTCATAAGGAAGACCCAAAAAACAGAACCAATGCAGCTTGTGAGCTATTCCTAAATCGGTATCCATCTATGCCTACACCGTATTATAAATCTCTCCGGGTTGTACGCTGGGCACGCCCCATTGGGTCTTCTGTTGCATATCTGTCTGTCCATTTTGTGGCATCTTCTGACAGACGGAGTGACGGGTTTTAATAGTTTGATCCGACGTAATGGACACCGACGAGCCTCGGAATTTCTTTTTCAAGCCGGCTGCTTGTCCACAACCTACCGCGTCCTCTAGTGCCCCTGCCCCCGCTTCCCGTCACCAGTGTCCCGGGTCTCCGTAACCCTTACAAGTGAGCCAGCGGGGCCATGCGTGTTGCCTCTGTGTATATTTTTTCTCTTGTGTGCTGTGTTTTTTTTTTTTTTTTTTTTTTTTNTCCGTAGTGTGTCTTTTGTGTCTCTACAGGTCCATATCATCCCCACTGATCCAAATAATGCCATAATCTGCCCTTTTGTACCACGCACTTTATGGGCCCAACCGCACTCAAAATGTGCTAGGCTGCCTATTTGACTCAACTACGTCATAGCCACACATCGGATGTCACATGCCGAGACGCAGCAAAAACCGATACCGGCTAAATGGAGCTTGTGAAAACGAGCCATGGGGGGTGTTGGAGGGGCGATGAGACGAATAGAGTAAATGACAATTATTCGATTGTGTCTGTGTAACATGACAAGACCCTCCGATTGTCTGTCCTCTAGCCTCGACACTAAATTATGGTGAGCAGCCGAGGCTGAAAATTAGCCGTGGTGGTCACGTGCGGGTGGGGAATAAGGTTCGTTGGGAGGAGTTGAAAAAGCTTGTTTGGTGGCGTTGCTGAACACAACTGGCGACATTCAAAGGGCAAAAAAAAACACGTCGATATACCCACGTGTCTGCCATGTTTTTTTTTTTTTTTTTTTTTGTTTTAGCCCTTCAGTCTTTCCTCCCGTCCACCCTTTGTACATCGTCGGTGTGTGTTTTTCCTCTATGGGGCCATGTGACGTCACCAACCGGCTGCATTTAGAGTTGTGTTTTCCTTGTCATGAACTGTCTTGTGAATACCGACAGAATGAGGCCGACACTTGATTGTTTCGGAAAAGACGAAACGCGAGAAAAAGACCACCAGGCGCCAGAAAAATAAAATGCCAAACTCCGTCCCATGGTTTCAACTATCCCAGTCCCCTATTGCAGCCTGTCAAACTCTCGCAGTAGCCAAAAAAAAACCAAAACCAAAAAGGAAAAAAAAGAGTCCCATGCTATGTTTACCCACCCACACTCTATACGGATAAGAACGGTCCACACTGCATGCAGGGAAGTGGATATATTCGGGAGTGCGAAAAGTCAGAGGTGTGGCCAGCCAAGCGGAGAGCAGGAGGTGGCGAGTGGAGACTTGCTCTTAAACTTGAGGCGTGAGTGTTGCTTTGTACAGATCCCCGGACTCCCAGTGTATCAAGCCTCTGCCTCACAACAACCCCGCTATATAGACCACACTAGCTTAGATCTCTTTGGGCTTGGCCAGTCTAAACCTTGGTGGCTTTGTGGTGGGAAAAAAAAGCTGTTTTCAGTGTCGTCATTCTGCCTCAACTGAAAAGGGATGCCCAGTGAGCTTAACCTTATTTCCCAAAGGTAAATCTCAAAAGGTAAAGTAAAAGGCTCCTAAAAAAGTTACGCTTTCCTTATAGGCTTATAGGCGGCCACACACCACCGTCTTTCTTCATTCTTAAGCATAGCGACAGCACCATCATCATCACCGACGCGACCTACTTGCAACCCATAATTTCAACGCGATCTCTCTCAGCTCACACCGAGCACTGCCATCGTCTTAATCTCAGCTAACGCCACCACTCAATACTCACCCCTCATCTCACCCCACACTACGTACGTCATAGCTATACGCACGATACAAACACACATACACACACACACACAACCGTCACGAAAACACACATCCAACACAAACATGTCCTCGCCACCCAGAAGTAGAGCCGCATCTCGAGACCCCCCAATCATGCTGTCGTCGTCAACCAAGGCCGGCACGCCGAAATCTGCGTCGCGGTCCACGTCACCCCGTCGCGACTCGTCCGACATTGAGCGAATCAGCAAGGAAAAGGTGCTGGTGATGCACCAGGAGGCCCAGCACATGCAGGAGTCGCTGGCCGAAATTTTCGACCGCATTGTCAAGGTCAAGGAGGAGTACGAGAAGCTCGACACGGAAAACAAGTTCCTTCAGGATTACATTGGCAACTTGATGGCCACCTCCATGTGAGCGACGCAACAACATGTCTGCCAGGCAAGTGAGCCTGCGACAATACTGACGCCACTTACAAACCCCACCCCACACTTACTTACACACACAACACACAACCGGCCTGCAGCCCTTCAACAAGCCAGACCACACCCCACCCCCAGCCAAAATCGCTATGGCCTCGCATCTATGCTGGCAATTTGCATCTAGCCGCATTGTAATTTATTTGTATAACATGATCTGAGAAACGTATCGGCAGCGTACTTGTAGAACGTCCAATTGACGAGGTGGTCTTTTCACTAATTATGGTGATGTAAGCGTGCGTTTTTGACTCTCGCTTCCAGCGCCGAAATTCAAAAAAGCTACTTTACACACAGCCAGTGTGAAACGAGCTGATAAATGGTATTTATTGAAAGTCCTCTTCTTGGCCGTGGAAAAAAAAAAGCAGACGTTGGTTAATTAATAGCGCGATAACTCATGTCACGATAATGGGTTTGTGTCATTTGGCAGTGTATTTTTGCCCGTGTGTGCTCAAGGATTATCAATATTGCTCAATGCATTGCCACCGTCTTTCTATTTCTATTTTTACAAGATTGCACGGCATGGGACGAGGACTCACACTGGTTTACTCTGTTTCTGGTGAGGTGAGGTGAGTAAAGAGTCTGGTGACAAAAGAAATGAAAAAAAAAATGAAAAAAAAGCACCCCCAAACCAAACGCAAACACAAAAACGAGCTATTTGAGCTTTGGCAAAAATAGATTGGCCTGGTTCTTGGGTTAGTGTGTTTAGTGCGACTGCAAAAACCGTGTCTCACCATCTCCATCTCTTGTCTCAGTATTGCACGCTGGCGGCAACGTCCATTTTTTAACGTGGAGACAACAACAATGCAATGGCAAGTGTCATATTGGTGGGCGTGGTTAGCAAGCAAGCGTGTGTTGTTTTTTTGCCCATTGTATATTATCCGAGTACCGTACGCGCCATCACCTCTGATGCCTCTACATTAGCTCCTGGTGCTATACTTGCGCTTGCACATAGTCTGCTCTCCCTTGCAAGTCTATAAAAAGCTCACGGCTGTGTGCAGTAAGAATGAGTGCTTTTGGAAATACACGAGAAATCGCGGTGGATGGTTTCTTTTTCCGTCCTTCTGTTGCACGCTCATCCTCAGGACCCTGAGCACTGCACACACCCTTGTCTCGCTTGAAACCGCCAATCCGAGAGATGAACATGGATGTAGTGTTTTTTGGCGCCAGCAAGATTCACGCTAACTCCGTCTTTTCCCACTTAGTCGCACTCTCCGTTAGATTGGCTTTATTTTTATCATTTTCTAAGTTTGCCTGTAGTACCCCCCAAGCACCCAAACGTGCTAGTGGGGGAGGATAACATTGCGGTGAGAGTCTAAGAGGCTAAGAGCTCGGTCTCCGACAGGGCCAATAACAGCAACCGTCAAAAGAGCGAAAGACAAGAGAGATAAAAAACTGCACTGCCGAGAAGATGAAGAAAAGCGAAAAACAGAAAAATAACACCTCAACTGCCGTGAACGCACCGCAAATCTCAACAGATCTACACTCTCCTTGGTCGTACGTCTGGGGCGCTGGGCGTGTACATGGCAAAACATGATGTATGTCCCTAGATTAGCTCATCATCCCAAGGTTCTTAAAGCCACGGCTGTGCACTGGAAAGGGTGATGAGAGGAGGAAGAGGGAGCAATGCTACCGAGCTATTGCTGCTGTACTACAATACGACAATGCACTACAAGTGGATAATACGTGAGTATTCAAAAATAAAATATTCATCAGAGACGTCAGCACCATGTTGATATGTCTGTATACGTGTTGCCTTTATGCAAACCTCCCTGGCCCTTGCCAGAACCCCCCACGAAATTAGTATCCGCGCTGCCGTGAGTACAGTAGCTACAGCGGTACAAGCTAAGTTTGCATGGTTGACTTTGACAGATTGGATTTGGACGGATGCAAGGAGGCTCGGAATGAATTCAACGGGCCATTTGGTTGGTGTCGAACCAAGACGACGCACATTCCTGCCAAACCACGCGCGCCATCACCACATGAGCACCCCCTATAGCTGTACAGTATGTACATAGGAGGTGCACTAGTGCCAGGTATGTAGGGGTGGCGTGAGACAATACGTTCGGACACACCCTGTAATGCATCTAAACCGGTAGCATGTTTATTGCTGGGCAATCTCAATGTACCCAGCTGCTAGAGCGGCGTACAGTGAGTGGGCTGTGTTTTAGCACTCCATTCCAACCCTGCTTGGGGGTGGGGGATTATCATCGTCGGAATGTAGAAACAGAGAAGGAGGTAAGAGGGCAACAGAGCAAGAGAAAGAAGCACGTGGTCACGTGTTGTATAAAACCAGCTTCTATCTTTCTGAGTGCCTCTCTGAACGTCTATCGGAATCTCTCTCTGAGCGTCTATCACGTCTATCTGAATCTCTATCAGAACGTCGCGAACGATCCGAACGATCCGAACGACTTGACCGACTTGACCCATGTCTATCAGAACGTCCCTCCTCTCTATCTGACCGTTTATATCTGTCACTTCTGTCACTTCTGTCTCTGTCACGTCTATCCCTATCGGACCGTCTAGAAGGCCTATCCGGAGACCTGTCTCTGTCACGTGAATCTCTGTAGCCCCTCGAATCACGTGAATCCTTGTAGCTTGAGCGCGAGTCTCGTGCATCACGTGAATCCCTGTGATCTCGGCTTGATCTTGATTCACGTGAGTCTCTGTGGGATCTTGAGTCGCGATCAGATCTAGACCGTGAGTATCCTGAGTCTCTTGAATCACGTGAGTCCCTGAAAGATCTTGTATCACGTGAATCTCTAGAACCCCTTGACTCTCCCATTCGACTACCACCCTGCCTCTTCTGCTGCATCTTTCTCACACTCTGGCTGAAATCAACATGGATACGATGATCGTCGATCAGAACTCCTTCCATCTTGAGATAGGCTCGTTCACAGGCGTCTCTCGTAGTGTATTCAATGAAACCGTACTGTAGAGAACTGCCTGTGGCAGGATCCTTGACAATCTGACATGCTGTGATTTCGCCAAATCGTGAAAAAATGAGCTCCAGATCATCCGCCTCAGTCACAGGGTTCAGCTTGCACACAAACAAGACCGTTTCCGACGGTTTGATTTCCGCAAACGGCAAATCTCCAATGATTTCCAATGTCAATGCCTGAGAGGTGGTTTCCGAGGGAGCTGTTGGAGGACCTGCGGCAGGTTCGGTATTGGTGATGTTCAATCCTGCTTGTAATTCGGGTTCGTTTTCGTCAGCAACTTCCTGAGAACCAGTATCTCCCGATCCACCCTCCAACCCCTCCAAAATATGCACAATCTCAATACTACCGCCTCCCAGGGCCCCCAGCAGCTCTGCACCTTCCACAATGTGTCCAAAAACATGTTCCAGAGAATCTCCCAGAGAAAAGAGAATATCTCCAGTTTCAGATAGCGCCACTGAGCCGATTTCTGAGCTGGAAACACCGTCTCGGTTGCCGGAAGATGTCGTTTCTCCCCGCAGTGTGCTCACAGTTTGGCCACGCATCTCCATCATGACTCCGTTGAACTCTTCATTTTCACACCAGTCCAGAAACCGAGTGCATTCCTGGACAGCTGAAGAATCGAGATCAACAACCAGATCGCCTGTGTTAGTTGATTATCTGTGTTTGTGTTCGAGACCATACTCACCGCTGGTGGTTTCAATCAATACACTCATGTTGTAGTGTTGAGAGGGAGATGGATAATAATAATGGTGATATGCATGCACGTCAAACCCAACACCATCGCCATGGAACGTGGAAGAGAGAAAATAATTGGAATAAAATGTGAATAAAATGTGAATAAAATGTGAATAAATTTGCACTAAGGAATTAAAAAATTCTATGATACGTAAGGATGGATGGTACGAAATTCCAATATATTCATGAACACTCCCATATTTCCACGTCATAAACCACCAAAGTTTATAGACGATCTTCGAAATTTCACCAAACATTGATAACTCGTTTATTTAGTACTGCATGGTGGTGTTTTTATTGCCCCATTGGTTTAATACCATAAGTTTTACCCTATTAATCAGACTTTTACATGCCCAAACACTCTCTAACACTTCAAACAGCGCATGTGTAATTTGTCAGTGTCGGAAATGAGTATAATCCCGAGAGCTTGACAGTCAAAATTTCAACAAGTGGCAAACTCTCGGGAATATCCTCTTTTCCCACACGACAAACTTCAGTCCATGATATCTCGACAAAAATGTATGTAAAGGGTTAATTATTTTTTGATGAAAGGATCTAAACACTTCCGATATTTATATTGATTCAAATTCACAAAGATATATCTTCATTAAAACCACGTTTGTGTCGTTAACAGGAAATATGAGACGAAATTTGTTCGTTTCGTGGCATAAACGGACAACAAAATATTCCAAATTATACCCAGGAGAACTCGAGAGTTGATTTCAATACCCCAGAAAGTGTACAGATTTGTTCTCTCGCCAAAAATCAATGTTTAGCAAAAAAAAAAGTGCCTATTTTGAACACAAACAAATGAACATGTACATATATTATACAATAAATACCTGGTTTTGCCCCTCCATCCTACTCCCCAATCAACTTGACTCTTCTCAATCGTTCAGGATTGCCACTGCTTTGGTAAAACACACTTGTAGCTGTCCATAAATCCATGGCCTGAATCACCTGTGCTTGTACTCCCAGAACAGCCAACTTTTCAACAGTTTTAGCAGCCAATCCAGGCACGGAAACCCCCGAAAAGATCAAGTTCGAATACAACGGCAGCTGCAAATCCATATCCAGACTCTGGACAAGTTTGTAGATGATCATATGTAAAGGCACTTCGTCGTCATCATCATGAGAGTCAAGAGAATGCTCAAAAAGCTCGTCTAATGGAGCAGCCTTGCGGAACTTTGTGTGGCTGGCCATGACACGAGAATCGTAAACAGGAACGATCGTCACCTCAGAAACAGAAACGTCAATAATGAGACCAACATCAGAACGAGCACTCAAAGTGAGACACAAAGGAGTAGGAGCAAACGCAATTCCAGGGGCATTCAGAAACCCCTGTTTGCGAACCGCAGCCTCACGCAATCGTCCTGATAAACGTCCCGATACACGTCCCGATTCATGTCCTCCTCCTTCACGAGACGTCCTGCCTTCTCGCGAATCCTGTCCATCACGTGACTCTCGTCCATCACGTGACTGTCGTCCAGACGAGGCCAATACTGGAGCATGCTCATAACCTGTAAAAACCAGCCGTAAGATCCGTTTGATCGGATCACTAAAGGGGAACACTGATTCACAAATAATGGCCTTGTGTTTGGACGCGTCTAATAAAAGCACCGATGAGTAAGCGTGTCGAACGATTTTGTGTAAAAAACCAACCAGATTCCCCAAATTGGCCCCTGGAGAATTTGTATCCCCTTCAACTTGAGTAGGCCACGTTAACGTGTATCCATCGTAAGAAATGATACTAGGACCTCCGATTTGACCGATGGCTCCTACCAGGGCGTAAGTAGGTGTGAATTGAAATATGACTGGAGCTCCTCGGCTGCTGGAGCTTGTCGTCGTTGATGTCATGAGTGGGTGGTGTCGTGTTGGCGTTGGCGTGGGCGTTTGATTTTGTACTGCATGTTAATGCACGATAGTGTCACGTGATTGAGGAAGGTTATTTAGGGTTATGCTGTACCGGTACCCGGCATTTGACTTGGTGTGATTATCTAATCATCTGACTAATGCGCTTACTCAGCTCTCGTGGAACCACCATGTCTGTGGCTTTTGGGCACAGTTTGACATGTTTGGACGAAGACTTATCATAGAGTCCCCCCCTCAATTCTTGGCAATGCCGAATTGGTGGAGGTGGCTGCTTTGAGGGATAACTTTAGGAGGGGGGATTGTAACAGCCTGGAAATGGCTGCCTGTCATTCTCCATTGAGAGACAGGGAGATGGGGAAGATGATGGTGAGAAATATTGGATAAACCAGACATGTCTCAAAGGAAGTTATTTTTATCATGCGCGGACGTCTTTGTTAATCTCTCATCCATCGCATGATAATTACTTTGTGTACTGATTGTGATTGTTCCTGGGGTGTACGTTTGACATGTTTACGCTCCTGAGACATGCATATCTGGAGAAGAAGGCTGTTGACAATAATAACGCAATGGTGAGGGGAGACTAAGGTGAATAATTTATGCAATTGTGGTTGTCCGCAAGCAGGTGAAAGAAGGGCTGGTTCTTTGTGTTGGTTAGCAGTGTTGTTTTCGTGTTTCCGTCTCTTTCCTCTTGTTCGTGTTTGTGTACGATAACTGTTCCATCTGCGATAATACTGTGCCTCGTACCGCGATAACCGGCCGATCGTTTCCGGAGGAACCCAAAACTAACTTTTCGTCCAATCGTTGGGGTTGGCGTGGGGTACTTTTTTTACGGGCTAGATGAGGCGCTGGATGAGTGTGTCTTTTATTGCTCGATGTTCCCAAAGTGCACCTTCTCTTTTGGGCAGGGCGTGGTGTCTTTTTGGCATTTGTGTGAAGATACCTGATTCGTCTTGGACCGCTGAATAATTAATTACACGGTCTAAGAAACGTTGAAGGTGTCGAAGTGAGACAAAATACAAGAAGGGTTTGCAAACGGGTGAGTGATCTGAACCGGTACGTGTGTGGATTACTCATGGCCGTGTTCGTCGCCGTACACGTCAGTAAACCTCGGTTTTCGGTAATCCCAGCATGCTATTTTATGAGCACGTATCAATTACAGTGGCGTTATCAAAACAGACAAGGGCAGGCACGCGACACCTCAAACCTTCGATGACATTCTGTGTGTAGTGGGCAGCTAGTATGAAGATGGTGATAAGAGGGGTGGAAAAGAGCAGCAAAGAAAAGGGGAAAACAGGTGGGGCAAACAAAGACCTGGGTGTTAAATGTCCGTCGTCAGTCTAGTTACCGCCAGAGCGCTTAGTACGGTCCCCAAAAACAGCCGCGACGGCCCCTTACATAGTGTTACATGTCAATGGAGAGTTTTTTCGTACATTGCATTTTTAGCGTATATTTTAGTCTCCTTTATTATCGGGTGCTCGTGTGACCTTTTCGGTACCAACGGGGGGGATGGCTTTTTGTGTCCTTGGAGGGGTAAACAGGCACAGGAAGGTGTTTGTGTCCGATCAGACAAACCGCCGTACATGACACGCTCTTGGCCCATCCGTTGGTACAGTCTGATACACTGTCTCAAACTCACGATATTATCTACAGCTTTCGAATAAGTCTCTGTCGTTTCATAGTTTTAATAAACTTTGAATTCTTTTTTTCATTCTTTTTTCGTATTTGTCTGGTCTGGTCACTAGAGGTGTATTGTCCAAGGCTAATTATATAAGAAGGTGGGAGCCCGCCCCTGGAAATAGACCAAGCCAATGCAACAGACTCCTTTTCAGGCACTCAAACAACTAACTTGGACCGGCGACTATGGAGCCTTTGTAGATAATCTCCAAGGGCTTCGTCGAAGTCACGGCACCCAGGACGGAGTAGACGCCCGTTTTGTACTCATGCGTCTCATGAAGATTCTACCCCAGGAAGACCTGGTGACTCTGCGCGGTCTGTGCGACGTGGACGACGACGAAGAGGCCACCCTGGCGCTGTTCGAGTCCTACCTCGAGGAGAAGGACGGAAAGGCCCGCTTCTACCGACACGGAATGCTAGAAGTCATGTATAAGAAGCTGGTGGAGCCCCACGGCCGGCTAAACACACACGCATTTCTGCTCGTCTACATGAGCTTTGTGCGCCTCGAAATCGAGGACCTGTGCCTGCCCGAAGAGGACAGAGCTGCTCTTTTCATGTACCACGTGCCGAGAGTGCTCCATCGTCCTCTGGTGCGCAAATACCCGTACCTGGCCGATAACGTGGACCGTGCTCACCTGGGTCCCCCACGAAGAGGCTCGCATGGGAGCATAGAATCTGCCGAGGTGGTTCCTCTGGATTTTGATGGAATCTGTGCTCTTTTCGATACTGACGCTGTTTCCACGGTTTTTCCTCTGGGAGCTCCTCATCGAGCCTTTGACGGCGACGTTCTGTCTCTTATTGACGACGACGTGACTGTTTTGTGATCATCAAAACGGTTTATTTAATGATATCATATTTAATTATTCAGCTTACAATTTTGTGTATCCATGCGGCTTAGAAATTATGCAAGAAATGTGTACTCGTAATACTAGTACAGTATTCCCGTTGTTTCCGTAGTTTGTGCAAAAATAGGCTTTGGGGGAAACGGGAAATATCGTTAGACTCTCTCACACACACAACGTGCAGCGTCTTCAAAATGGCACCAATTTGAACTCTTCACGCCCTTCTGGGGGCTAGTCTTTTCTTGAGTTTTTCATCCGCCTCGGATCTCCGTGTGTACACCGGAAAATAGAGTTTCGTCAAACCCTCGCCGTTGTTCCGCGGCTAAATGGCGCTTAAACGAAAAAGTGTAATCCCGTTTAAGGTTTTGGATACTCAACATTTCCGGCCATTTGAAACGGCTTCATTTTTGAACAAAATGGCCCGAGCTGCTGGAAATCAACTCTTCCTGATATTGCTAACCTACCCCAAAGGTTCCAGACGTATAGCTACATTTTTGAGTCTGTTATTGACGTCCCTAAATGGTTTTAAAATTTGGCCGCAACTTTAATATCCAGCACTTTTGGCCATTTGACGTATCCGGTTCATGTGAGGTGACAGAGCTGCCTTGGAGATGTGTGTGTGTTTTGGGGAGCGGAGATACGAGTGTTGATGAGAAGGATTCCGTCTTTGTGTCGGGTGTGTACGCGCTATTCCTTTTGTGTCCGATAACCCGACCCCTTTTGTCCCCTGGCCTTCACCTGTTTGTTCTTGCACACCCTGTCACACGACCCGACGATCAAAACAGTGGGTGCTAAAAAAAGGGTAAATTTCATAGAAGAAAAAATGTGGGAAAAATACACAACACGTATCATAGCTCACGCGAGCATCTGCTAATGCGTGAGGCGGAGGCTTGGAATGGGAGTGAATCAGGGCGGTATTTGCAGTGTCGTTGAAAGTGTTTCTGTTCATCCTCACACACACACACACACACACACACACACACACACGCACACAGCCCCATCACTCGTGTGTCCGGAATGTGACACTCCTTGTACACCTCCTTCTCTATCTGCCCCTGTACCATTTATACCTTCCGCTTTCGAGTCACATACCAGAGCGGTTTACACCTTTAATATACAGCTCTTGACTTTGTTGCATTAGTGTCTTGTTTGGTTATACGATTATGGCACGTGCTGGGTTGAAGTGTAGTCATGGGGGGGTACGATACGCGTAGTTGCACTGCTCGTGTGCCCACTCGTACGACACACGCAGGTTGATATTATCTGTGTCCCTGCTCTCGTCGTATTTCGCCAAAACACGTGTCTGCTCGCAGTGTTGTACAGTATAATTGCATGTCTCACCTTGTCTCTGGTGACGCTAATAAACGTCATTCTGCCTACAAGTAATAGTCTAATATTGTATACAATAATTGGTGGCCGCTAGCCAATTAATACTATTAAGCCCGGACCAAATGGTCGCGTGACAGTGGCAAATGAACTTGACGTATTTGTGTTTGTGCACGGTAGTTGGGAGAGAGCGAGATTTCCGTCTCCAGCGTCGTCCGTGTTTTTCCTGGCCAATTTCCTTTTTACATGGTTTGTTGTTTTTTCTCCGAGCCCCACTCAGCCGTGCAACAGCAGCCAATACCAGAGGAGCATTTCCGCATGGTGTAGGTTCCACCCTTGTGGTTAGTCGGCAAGAGAGTTTAGGTTCGATGCGACCGTCGGGCAGCTAGCAAGTGCGTGGGAAAAGCAAAAAATCAAAGGCAAAAAAAGCGATATAATGATGGCGATCGACGGAGTCAGGGCCACCTTGCCACAGATACACCCACCCGCTCTTTCTCACCACCCACATCCCACAACATGAAACTGCTCGCCTGTTTCACCCTGCTGTTTGTGTCGCTGGTGGCAGCCTCATGGATGGCCCACACCTGGGCTCTGATGGACGTGCAAAAGACCCTCACTCCAGCCAACCGACGGCAGAAACACATCCACGGGTGCCTCAAACGGGTCAAGACCATCGCGCACAAACACAAAGACGACTCGTGCACACAGTGCAAAAAGCTGGTCGAGTACGGACACCAGGTGGCCAAAACACAGCCCCATCTGGGCCCCGATGTCATCAAACGGCTGTGCACAACCTACGCCGATTCCAAGCTGTGCGACAAGTACAATCTGGGCGGCGACGAGAACGAGAACGTGTTCAACATGACGTCGACCATTGTACGCGTCTTGTCGCTGATCGACACGTCCAAGGGATCACTGGACGCTGAGTACATTTGCGCCAACCACTTTGACGATGCCTGCAAAGCACCAAAGACCCCCAAGCACGATCTGGAGCAACTCAAGTGGTACAAACCGCGCAGCAAGAAGGAAATCGAGAAATACCATCGAAAACTGGCCGAAAACACCGAACATCTGCCCCCCACTTTTAACGTGGTCCATGTCTCTGATTTCCACCTTGATCTCAGATACACGGTCGGATCGGAAGCAACCTGCAGCCAGGACATGTGTTGCAACGTTGAAAACTACCACGAAGAGGCTCCTCTGAACGATACAGCTCTTTCTGGCCACGAAATTCTGTCTCCGGCTCGAGAACAAGGAGAATACCAATGTGACGCCCCCAAGCCGCTGGTCAAGTCGTCTCTCGAACACATCAACAAGACCATCGGCGAAATTGGCGGCTTTTCCTTTTCGCTGTTCACCGGAGACATGGTTGCTCATAATGCCCCCGAACACAAGACTCTGAACTACACTCTGGAGTCCGAACTGGCGGTCTACAAGTACATGAAGAACAACATTGGCAACCTGCCTGTGTTTTCTTCGCTTGGAAACCACGACTCGTATCCTTTTGGGCAACTTTCGCAGGCCTCTACTCGTCACAAGACTGAAGATTGGAACGCTCAACTCGCCTCTCAACTGTGGGAAGAGTACGATTGGGTCAACACGACCCAGGACGAGCTCAGCAACTACGCGGGCTACTCCGTGTCGCCCTACAAGGGTCTCAAGGTGATTTCGCTCAACTCCAACTACTGGTACAAGTCCAACCTGTACAATTATTGGGACATTCGAAACCCGGACACTTCTGGAATGCTTCGATTTTTGTCAGATGAGCTGAAATCGGCCGAAAAGCACGGCCAGCGAGCGTGGATCATTGCCCATATCCCCTCTGGAGGCAACTCCAAAAACGCTGTGCCCTGGTCCGGAGAGGTGTTTGCTACAATCACCGAACGGTTCGACCATGTGGTTGCAGGCGTCTTTTTCGGACACACCCACGAGGACAAGTTCAGCGTGCAGTACCGAAAGAAACACCCTCGACGACACAAGCATTCGTACAAGGAGAAGCATGCCATTAATGTGGCCTGGCTGGGGCCCTCCGTCACCCCCATTGACGATCTCAACCCCTCATGGAGATACTACACCATCAACTCGTCCAACTTTGAGGTCCAGGACGCACACACATACTACACGGATCTCAAGAGTCTGGACTACAAGTGGGAGCATTTGTACTCTTCGCGGGAAACGTACAACACGTTTGGATGGCCCGAAAGTGCGCCTCTCAACGCCACCTTTTGGCATCGAGTGGCCCATCAGATCAAGGACGATGCTGAGGTCCGGCAGCTGTACACGGATCTGGAGGCTCGAAACTCGCCGTTTGAGCGCAAGTGCGAGTCCCACAAGTGCATTACAAAGATGTATTGTTATATCACCAGTTGGACCACTGATCGATATGACAAGTGTCGCAAGATTTTGAAGTAGACTATTTATTATTTATTAGAGCAACGCACGGAAGCGAGTGTCCGAGGTCATGAGCGGACAGCAGTAGAGCAAGTATTGATGAACTGTAGATTTTCAATGAAATCCGAACTCATTTTCTTCATTACTTAAGCTTACTTAAGCTTACTTAGCGTATTTTTGTTGAACATTTTGTGAAACCCAAAATGGTAATATTCTCAACAAAAATGTATGAGCACGTGGGAAATAAAATACATGCTTGTGTTCGTTGAGAATGGCCGAATCTTTTGGTATGGGTTTAATCGTCATATCTCATTTCATACCCGAAATAGAAGGGCTCTTTTTGACCCCTAATGCGCCTATGCGCAGCTCTAATCTTGCATGAACGAAATGAGAGGGGGAAAAAGAGAAGGGTTTATTATCAATGTTAAATTCAGTGGCAAAATAGCAGAAAAGCTCGTTGTTGATTTCTTTTTGTTTGATTGTCGACTTTTTTGTTTGATTGTCGACTTTTTTATTTCATGGCAACACTTGTTCCCCTCATTTTTTGTTCTTTTTTTTTTTTGTTCAAGGGCAAATTCGAGAAGGTCCTAAAAGGGAATGGAAGAAACCTTAAACAGAAAACCTTTTCAACTGTACGTTGGTGGGGATTTCGGGGAGTGTGTAAAATCGTCATATGAGGGCTTGGAATAATTTTGAAAAATCCAGAATACTAACCGCGTTTTTGTGATTCTTCTGGTACCAAAATCTCGCATATTCCTCTTCTGTGACGCCTCATAATTCGTCCCCCTAATTTCCCCTGGAACTCTAAAAAAAAAAATTTTTCTTAGACTTCGCCCAATGTCGCGTGCCTTTCTTCTGCCCCAAGACTATATAAAGGCCCCCTTGGTCCATCTTTTTCTTCTTTCCTCAGAAGCGTCCAGTCTTTGGGTATCAACGGTACACGGGACCTTGGAGCCTTCTGAAGAGATGGTACAACCGTCTTGATACATCTGTGCACTTCCAGTCAGCTAATCAATTTACGGCGTTTGCGACCCGTTTACTATTGTTACTGCTGAGTTTGTGTCCTGTTCAGCAAGAGCTGTATTCCAAGAGTGATGACGCGCTTTGTGTAGTTTGCACAGAGTGCATGAGCCTTGAGATGGCTTTTTTTGAAAAGCCCAGCCACCGGGTCAAGAGTTGAAAGATACCACCATGGAATACCTTGTGTTCTGCACATCCTTTTCCATGTGTCCAGTCGCGAGTGTCACGATTTTTGTGCCCTCCGTGCCTTGTGCTACCTCTGCGTAGTCACATGTGCAGCCACCAGGTTTGTGCAATAATGCCCTGACAGTCGACAGATGTTGGAGCTCTTGATTGAGACTCCTTTGCCACCCTTGAGGTCAAGATCGGAAACGACACCTGAATGGTCAAGAGCTGCTATAAGTGCCATGAGCCATGCGAGACCCGCCAGAGCTGCCAAAGAGCGCCATGCTAGATTAGAGGTCGCGAGAAGTAAGTCCACAGGCAACTCGAGCCAGAGCCACAGAGCCAGAGCAATGAGATAAGTCCGAGAGGCGCTCATCGAGATAAGTCCAAGCAGGCGCTCGAACACGACAATAAGTCCACAGGCAATCGTGACAGTGTCGACCCGATAAAAAGGGCCCGCTGTGTGAGGATGTAAGTGAACACCACTGAACCTCAACCATAGTTTTGGAGGAATAGGTCATCCGAACCTCCAGGGATAATACATTATGGACCAAAGAGTCCCTCCCGATATTTTGAAATTGTAGTGTATTGAGTATCACCGTCCTAATCCGGTTTTTATCGTACTTATTTTTACCGTAATTTTATCGTATTTTTAGCATTTTTATTCGTATTTGTATCGTATTTTTGGCATTTTTTTTTTTGGCATTTTTTCGCTTTTTATTTATCGTAATTTGAATGCCACCTTATTCCGTCTATAATTAAGCCAATCTGGAAAGGTCTCCAAGTTGATTTTTTTGTATGTAAATGAGAAAATATAATCACATCATTGTGTTCTCCTGATCATTCTGATTCTAGTGGTGCCATTAATTTTGCCTGAATGTGCTTCTAAGAGAAAGCACCCAACGACCTCAGTCACTCATGAACATCACCATCTACAGAATGTATCAATTGGGTCAGTAAAAAAGATGTACAGGGGCCGGACATACCTTCAGTCATCGGTGGGATTTCTATGCGTCGACTAACATGTTAAACAAACCAATTGAGTTGATATATTTGCTCTTTTATTTTCGACTTTTGAGACATGCTACTCTTTCATACCATGACCGGTGTATAAATGCACTCCTAAGACAGTTGCAAGAGTTAGGACCCAATTGACTCAATTGAGTCATTTCAGCTAGTTATATCATCTATAATGTCTCGCACAGAACCTGAGACATGTCTGAAACTAATTACGGTGCCCATGCTGGTACATACAATTAATACATCAATTCAAATACAATGTACATGGCAGGTCAACTGCTCATGGTCTTTTACAAAAAGGGTCTGTTTTGTGCTTCTAAAGAGCTTACAGAAGAGCGGCGCAAACGGCACCAAGAACGGCAGCTCCGGAGAGAGTGACGAGGGTGGCTCCGTTAACCTCGGCGGAAGGAGTAACGGTGGCAGCGGCAGTGGAGTTGCCAGCGGCTCCGGCGGAAGAAGAGGCGGTGGAGTTGGAGTAGACGTTGGTGGAGTTCTGCTCGGCAGCCTTGGCCCAGGTCTCGGCGATCTTGGGCAGAATCTTGTTGCCAGAGATACCAATGGCGGTCAGATCGGGGGTGGGGATGGACAGAGTCTCGTCCATGAAGTAGCCGGGCTCGGAGGCGTTTCGGTACATGCCCTCGGTGGACACGTTGTGGTTGGTGATGTCGAGCTCGTCAGCGACAAACTGGAAGACGTTGGCGTTGACGTCGTGTCGTCCAAGATGGGGCAGCTCCCAGTTGGCCTCGACGGTGGCCAGGTTGGAGTAATGGTCGTAGAAGGTGTTGTCGGTGGTGCCTCGCAGGTGCTCGGGGATGGAGCCTCCAAGGAGAACGGCAAAGATGGAGTTGGGCTTCTCGTAGGTCTCGTTCTCGTCAAAGGTGATGATGATGAGGTTATCGTTGAAGAAGTCCGTGTTGTTGAGCAGGGGCTTGACCCAGTTGGTCACGTACTGTCCGGAGAAGGAGATATCGGTATCGTGACCGTCGTTGGTCATGTTGGGGGTGACAAAGGCCCACTGGGGCAGCTCGTTGTTGGCAAGGTCCTTGTCGAACTCGGTGTAGTTCTTGATGTAGCCGAGGTTGTCCTCGTTGGCCACGACGGAGTCGTAGATGATGAGGGGGTTGTGCTTTCGCACGTAGTCGGGAGCGTAGTCGGACTGTCGGGAGTAGTTCATTCCCTGGAAGCCAGTGTAGGGCTGGTGCTCCTGGTACTCTCCCCAAGAGATGTTCTTGGAGTCGAGCAGATCGATAACGGTGGACACGTTCTCGGGGACTCGGACAAACTCGTCGTCGAAGATACCAAAGTAGTCACCTCCAACGACACCAACGTAGTTGGGCATGGAGGGATGGGTCAGACCCCAGTAGTTGGTGAGGGTGATTCCCTGCTTCTGCAGCTCGACAAGACCGGGCTCGTCTCGGGCCTTCCACTTGTCGGTGTTCTCCAGCCACACCTGGTAGAACTTGTCGAACACCTTACCCTTGACCACGGGCTTGTCCTTGAAGGAGTGGGTGACGGCGGTCTCAGCGGCCTTGGCAATCTCGGTGGGCTGGGGGTCGATGGTGGAGAACTTGGCGTTTCGGCTGGCCTTGGAGACGATCTCGTCGTAGGCAATGTAGTCGTTGCTGGCGGTGGTCTGGGCAGACACACCGGCCACGAGGGCGAGGAGAACAGAGGTGGGGAGCATTGTAGTTGGAGATCTGTAGGGCTGGAGAGAAAGCGGTGCTCGTCGCGGTATATTTATACCCAGGCGCCGCGATCCACGTGTTTTCAGCCCTCATCTACAGCTCCAGCTTAGGTTTGCCGATTGCCGTTGTCGCGCATGGTTAGCGTCGACTAAAGCCTGAGACTAACCTTGAAGAAGCTTAGGCCCGGCGTCGGTTTGGGGTCATGGTTCCTTCTGGCGAGGTGATTGGCTCTCAGCGTGGTGGTCGGTGACATGCTGAGACACATGGACTGCTAGCGGTAGTAAACAGTTTAGCGTGGGTGTGAGGTGAGCAGACGTGAGATGGTATCAACCGACCATGGGAGGAGTAGCGGTGCAGATGCGAAAAGTGTGCGCTGCTCGATGAATTGCCCATTCTGTTGCAGACAGTTGATCGTTCTCCGCCACCACCCCCCTTCCACCGCCTCGTATATCACCTAATCGTCGCTGGTCGCAGCATCTCGGTAGGTTTCAATGTGTCTTGTTTGGGACCTGTGCGCTTGCACGGCTCTCTTGCGTAAAGTTAACGGTCGGGGTAGCGTCAATGGCGTTTGACCGGGACGTGTTTTTGAGTCAGTCACTGTGTCATTTGTGGAGACGTCTTTTTATTCGCCATTCTCTGGTTTTTCTCCTTGCCCAAAACTCCCCGTTTGGTCAGTCTCATTTTTCTCGGCGCTCCATTTCATCTCATCACTTGGCAACGCATGACGACTTGGCAGCCGACTTTTTCATCCTGCCGATGATCCCAACAACGTATCTGCTAAACGCTAATTAAATACACACTTTAACACACAGGCTAAAATAATTAAACGGTATATAACCTGGCCCAAAAGAGAGCGGCCAAGGGCCAATCAGCGGGTCGCCAATGTCATGGCGTGGGGCGGGCAAAATGGGAAAAACTAGTCGGGCAAAATGGCACAAAAGGAGCCATTAAAAGACCAAAAATGGACATGAATGGACACAAACACATGTACTGGTTGAACGGACACAAGTCTCCCCGGTTGATTGACCCTCCGTTTGTCTCCGTTTGTCTCCCCCACTTGTCGCCCCACTCGTTTCCCCGATTGACTCCTCATTTTGCATCGAAATTAACATCCAAATAAGGGATTATAGATAGACTAATCGGCCAAGGTTACGAAAGACAGGAAAGAGGAGAGATCACGTTTGTACAGTGCAGTAATTTAATCTGCACGAGGGGGGGATGAGTGGGAACGATAATTAACAATAGATGGGGATTATGAAATGCGGCAAAAAAAAGGAAAAAAAGAAAAAAAAGAAAAAAAAAAGAAAAAATCAACAAAAAAACCCAACAAAAAGAAAAAACCAAACAAGAAAAACTGACAGCTTTTGTTCTTCTATTTTTTCACGTCTGCTCATTTCCCACCTCTCCATTCCCCTCCTCCACACTGTTTGTGTGTTTCAGACTGTCGTTTGTTTTTCCGTTTCCATTTTCCATTTTTCCCTTTTTCATCCGCAGTGCAGTAAATTAGTCTGTCGTATGCTATCGTATGTACACTGGCACAGAGTCGGTCCCTGTCAGAAGCACGTTCCATGCACGGCAACCAGTTTTGCACCGTTGTCGTGGTCTCCTCGCCTGCTCCTTCGTTTCACGATCCTGGCAGACCATTGACGTGAGTCAACTCGTCAGACATTGGCGCTCTCGCTGTTGGTCTTCATGTCGTGCCGTAGAAATAAAATTCCATGGAGATGAGGAGGCCAAATTTTCAAATTTGGGCAAAAAAAAGAAACGGAAAATTAAAACGGACAACCCCCTCCCACGCCCCTTCATCACGGACCGAAATCGCACGCCGAACTACCGAGTAGTCCCGCGTACGGTGTGCTAACAGCGCCTGTATATACTAGCGGCTATTGTGCTAACGGCTGGCTAAATTGTGCGTGCCGGGTGCGTTCAAAATCCGCACAAATGGGCTTATTTCCCCCCACAGGCGCATAAAGTGCAGGGCACGTGTTTCGAACCCGCGTGTGTAAGTTGTCGGTTGCCGGTTTTGTCTTTTTCGTCTCTCGCAGTTGCAAAACTAATATAGCCCGGCCATGGCCACGGAAAAAACTTGTACGAAAAGCACAAAGAAGAAGAGCAACAAAGACCGGGTCGTAAAAGCTGCAGGGACATTGATCTGTTTGGTGGGAAAACTGCTTCTTTGCCGGGTCTCTGATAGGTTGGCCGAGTGTGGAGAGTTTGGTTATGGTTTGTCGTGGATACAGGGTGGTTGGTTGAATATAGAAGGTGGATGAGACGAGAGAAAAACAAACACGAGGAGTAGCCACGGTGCGAGTGACGACGGGACGAGTGCAGTATAATGGGGTGTCGGATTCAAGAAGTCATTGGAACGCATGAACTGTACTGGTACTGGTGACACATGACATGACTGTTTGGCACAGTGGTTATGGATGGGTCTCGCCAACTTTGTCAAATATCGTGCGTACAGTACAGTACTTGTACAACCACATTCCCCAAAAGGAAAGAAGGAGAGAAGATACACGACGAGTAGAGTTGTTGTTCTTGCAAACGTGGTTGTACAGTATCGTACGAATATGGGGCCTGGCTTTGGCCCGTTTGAGCGTGCCCATGAATCGTACGGGAACTCGGAGCAGCTGCAGTAGGTAGCGGTCAACATGGACTAGACGTAGGGAAATGGCCATGTTGGAGCCGTACTTGTCCAGTAGCTGCTTTGGATATATTGACGCCGTTTATCGTTTGCAACCTCACCATTGATCACCTGTGCACGCCCCAAAGGGTTGATGTGCAGCCGTCTCCTGAGGAATGCAATAGTCTTGAGGATGCAGTCTTGAGGATGCAGTCTTGAGGATGCAATAGGCCTCAAATATATAAGGGTGGTGTGTTTATAGGAACGTGCGAAAACAAGTCTACTTGTACAAGAAAAACGGTTTAGGTGTCTTGACACCGCAAGACTAAAACACTGCCGAGCTCAACTGTGAATGGGGTGGTAGCTACTGTAAGACGGTATACGTCCAAACACGATTTCTTCAAAACGATCTTCAAACCGATTTATTCAAAGGCGGTATTCAAAACGATTTCTTCAAAACGATTTCTTCAAAACGATACTGTATACCTGAGAAGAGACGAGTACGGATATCCTGCATGATATTATACGACTGGTCCGTTGGCCCATGCCACTAGTCGACAGGTCAATGGCCCCATTTTACATATATGTAAACAACCATCTGCCAATCCCCACTCTTCCTCTTGACCATCAGTCTCAGTACCAGTGCGTCCGATGATGACACAGAAATGGCACATCTGACTCAACTTGGACTGCACTGTCATCTGACCCAGCTTGGACTGAATTGTCACGCGTTCTGTGTGGACAGCTCAGAGCTCACATACGTGTGTGATTTACAATTGACAGGTTTTTGGGATCACCTTGGACCCCATAAGGTCTTGAGCTAACGAGGCAGATTTGAATCAAGTCAAGTGTCTACAAGATGACGACTTCTCTGGCCATGACCTCTATGAAACATCTAGACGTCAGAGATCCAACGTACACTCGTTCTTCAACACCTCCATGATAGTATCACGGTGACAATCTCTCAGTGTCTTACTAACTGCTCGTTTCTCGTTGTTCGACACGTTTCTCGTTGACTCCTGCTCGTTTGACTCGTTGTTCGTTCGACTCCTGCTCGTTCGACTCCTGCTCGTTCGACTCCTGCTCGTTTGACCCGCTGCTCGTTTGACTCGCTGCCTCATTGACCCGTTCTATTCGCTGTGGCCCTTTCTCCTCGCTGTCTCCCCGCTACTTCACCACTTGTCTTGTTCATGCATTATCTATAACTATCTAACATCCACCTTGTTGACCAAATCGCCGCCGATTCGTTTAATTTCTCCAATAATACCCTCCTTGTCGAGCTTGACCTTGGCTCCATCGGGCACGGTGGCGTACTCGAGGTTGACACGGAACTTTCGAGGCTCCTTGGCCTCGGGAAGCCACATGCCTGCAATGACTCCAGACTCGAGAGCCAGAAGATCGGAGAAGAAAAGACAGGCTCCAGAGTAGGTGTTTGAAATCTCGTCGTAGAACCGCCGCACCTCGTTGCACGAGTTGGCCACCACTGCGTCGTCGTTGGGGAAGGTGCCCTTGACGATGGCCTGCAGGTTTTTGTACTTGGACGTCTTTTTGGGCACATTGTCCTTTCGCAGCTTGATGGAAAAATCATAGGGAGCGAGAGAAGTGCAGAACAGGGAATCGAACTGACCGTCGTTGTCAATCACGTTTTTGGCCGCCTTGGCCAGAGCGGTCAGACGGCCAGCAAGCATGACTCCGGCTCCCTCGTGTTTGGGAGCAGACCACAGAGCTCCGTCTTCGACCTTGGTTCGCGTAGTAGCCACGAAGAGGGGGATTCGAAGAGCAGGGTCCTGGTGACGATGTTTGGCAAAGGCAGCCGTCATCTGGGCGTGAACAGCCGAATCTGTAGTAGTACCTGTGACGTCGGACAAGTTGTCTTGAACGGCGAGCTCTCTGGAGGGATCAGGATGCACCTCCACGTCCAGCAACAGAGGGTTCTCCTTCCAGTTCCATCGAGACATGAATGCAATCACTCGGTTGAAGGCGCAGGACACGCTCTGGGGAGGCACGTAGGGGGCAGAAGAGACAAAGGGCTGCAGGGCAAGCAGCTCAAACAGCTCCTGGGGGAACGCTGAAGTCATGAAATGAGCATCCAGCCACGCCTTGATCAGACGAACAGTGGCTCCATACAGAGGGTATCGAGTGGTCATGGTGGTGATCAGTCGAGTATGGTGAGGAGCGTCGTTGAACTGTCGGAACGCCAGGTGTCGCACAGCAGCGTTGGTGTTGTCCTTGACAAAATGCTTGACCAGAAGCTCGTCGGTTTCAGTCACAATGTGCAATCTGAATCCAAATCCCTCGGGAGTCAGAACAAGAGCAAACGCCTGCTTGTCGTTGAATCCCACAATCACTCTGTATCCCTGCGCCTTGAGTTTCTTTCGCATGTCCAGCAGAAACGCCAGTTTGGTCTTTTCCATCGCCTCAATCTCCTCGGGCCATCGAGACGAGCTCTCGAATTGAACCAGAGCGTCGCAGAAGAAGTCGCCGTTGAGCTCAAACGGAAGAGCAGGCGAAATATCCGTGGATCGAAGAGCGGCGGAAGCGGGGAGAATGTTCTTCACCACAAGGGGGAGCTCAATTCGGTTCACGGCTCCGGTGAGGTTGACAAGGGCCTCAGAGATGAGTTTGGAATGCGCATCGGTCACCTCGGTGATCATGCCCTCGTACTCGTCTGAAGACAAGTAGAGATCTGCCAGACCCGACGGAGAAACGTGGTTCTCAAGCACAAATCGAATGATTTGAGAAGTGACGAGTCCCGGACCGTTCCAAACAGTCGTCTCTTTGATAGATCCATCAGCGAACCGTCGAAGTTCGGCCTTTTCGCCCCAGAATGCTCGAAACTCCTCGCAGGCTTCGGTTTCGTCGTTGGAAGGGCCGTGGGTAACGGTCTTGTTGCTGTCTTCGTTGAAAAGAAGGCCCACCGTCACCTGACCAGTGGTAGAGGTTTCAAACTTGGAGTCGAGATCCCACGAATGCCCAGTCTCCATAGAAACGGAAACACACGCCTGACGGTCGCCAAGACCTTGTTTGAGAGCAGAGTACACGTGGTTGGCGAAAAAGTTGCCAAAGGAGGAAAACTGCACCTTTTTCGACGACGAAAAGTGCTCTCCTTCGATTTCGGTCACGGGGACACGCACAACCTCGTCGAAATACAGCTTGGGCTCGGCAATGTATCGCAGGAAAAGCAGCCCGAATCGGTCCACGGTGGTGTCGCTCAACAGATCAAACGACACTCTGCTCTCGTGTTGAAGCAGATCGTATGACCATTTTTGCGTTTTGGAAAACACGTTGAGATTCGAGTCCTGGTCGAGAACAACAGGAAGACCCGTCTCGTTGTCTTCAAAGTGAGCATCGTTGCTCATCTCCAGAGCAGACGAAAACACCCAGCTTTTTTCCGTCAGGTTTTCGCTAGCCAAAAACCGAACAACTCCCTTGAACAGCTGGTAGGAAGAGTATCCTGAATGCAGTTGCTGTTTGGATCGAAGCAGGGCAGCCATGAGCAGTCCAAACTCGAACCCGCCAAACCCTCCTTGTCCTACAGCTCCAGAAAAGCCTCTCTGGCGCAGCCACAGGCTTCCCAGACGCCAGGCAGCAACAAAGGCAGGCACGATTTTGGCTGTTTTTTTCAAAAACCCGAGATATCGAGTCGCACACATGTCCGACAGGATGGCGGCATTGTACAGAGGAGTGGGGGGCTCTTCTCCGTCCTTGGATCGAAGACAGTTTCGTCCCGGAGCGAGTTTCTTGACATCAAACACGTCCTCGTCAATGACAGGCAGGACTCGGATGTAGAAGGGGCTTTTGGGGCCGAAATCCGTGTCGCTTTTGTTGATTCCTCGAAGAACAACAACTGGTCGGATGTCGTCGTCCAGAGTCTCGTAGGAAACAGAGCAGTCCAGTTCCTTCTTCAACGAGGCGGCGAGAGCCGACAGGTAAAAGGCCCGTTTGTGCAGGTACCGGTTGTTGAGGAAATCCTTGTCCTGAAACAGCTCTCGAGGCATGGTGACAGAAACATCCACCGCAACCCGTTCTTTGCCAGGAAGACGGTTGACACTTGCCAGAGCAAAGGCGCCAATCACGTTCACGTCGGAAGGAGCAGAGTACGCAAACTTGTACTGGGTCTTGTCGCTGGGTCGGGTCCAGGGGATTTCCACCTGCTGGGAAGACGCCCATTTGCAGGCCTTTGAAACGTCAAAGGGACCGGCCTTGGGGATGGCCGAAATGACGCCATGGACTCGATGCAGCATTTTGCCGATCCGCTTGGTGTGTTTTTCGTCCACGTCCAGCTCCTTGAGCAGTTCGTCAATCTGCATTTTGAAAATGTTGGACTTGAACAGTTCGGCCGCTTCCTTGGCGGCCTTGATTTCCGCCGCAGACAGCTGCAATTTCGCCCTTTTTTTCGACACTCGTCCAGGTTTCTCCTCCTGCTCATTGTCTGAGATTTCTTCTTCTCGGTCGACAATGCCGGCGTCCGAGTCGTCTCCACTGTCATCTTCACTGTCATTTTCACTGTCTTCTTCGTCTCCACTGTCATCCTCCTCGGAAAGATCAGCAAGAGAAGTGATTTGGGGCTTGGGCTCGGATTTGGCCTTTTTCAAAGACCCCTTGTCGTCGGAAGACTTGGATAAGGGCCGCTTGACTCCCATTGTGTATCGTGTATGTTGTTGGAGATGGAATTTTTTTTGAATTTGAGATCATGCACAATTTTTTTAGTGTTTGGGTTAGGGCGGGTGCGAGCTGCGAGAGCGACTCCAGCTGCGAGCGCACAACATCGCCTAACAATCCGTGACCGTAGCCTACTGATTGATTACTCTAGGTATTTCAGCTTGATGAAGAACACTGTGTTATTTACAGCTTTTGTTTAACTTTTTTCACTGTCTTTTATCTCTGTTTTTTTTTTCGCTGTCTTTTTTCTCTGTTTTTTTTCACTGTCGTTTTTTCATCTCTACTGTACATGCCTCCCGTTAAAAGACTATTGTTCGACAGCCCCTGGGTCAAGTATTAGTGTGCGTAATTAGTTGACAAAATACTGCACCGAACGTAAAGAAAAACAAAACTGAAAAAAACAAACTGAAAAAAAAATGGAAAAAAATGGAAAAAAATGGAAAAAAATGAAAAAAATGACAAGAAATGGAAAAAAATGAAAAAAATGACAAAAAATGACAAAAAAACTTGCCCATGAACGTCTTGACCTACTGTGCGGAATTGGAGCAAATTAATGAGTTTTTTGGAAAGATCGCGTTCGAAAATCATAGAAAATGGGTTTATTCATCCACTACACTTTGGCAGCCCCCAACTCCCCGGATAAACGAACTAGCGAAATACCAAAGAGTGCATTTGATTTGGAATTGAAATGTCGTTGTAGTCACGAAAAATCTCGTGTTTAGCTGCACTCGTCGTCGTGCCAGTGTGGTGTTTCGAGGTTACAACAGCTGGTGTATATACAGACTGAACGAGAACGTGGCTTGCTAGTGATTGAGCTAGTGAACCGACTGTGGCTTAATTTATTGCGTGAATTATAGCTTTTGATAAAATGCCGGTTAAAAAGCGTGCTGTTTGTTGTGTTTGTCGTGTTGTTCATCGCGGTTTTCACAACGTTTTCCAGACTCTCTGCGATACAACGAAATATTGTTAGTAAATTGGACAAAATAATTCCACCATTGTATTCCTTGGCTCATTCTGATCATTTTTGTATCCTTAATTTTCCCAAATCTACCTCCTTAACCCTCCTTTTGATACCCCTATTCCGTGTCGTAATGGAGGATAAACTCGAGTGTTTTGTCACTCCCAGTAGGTAGCTACTCTTAGGTACCGCATAATAGGATAAACCAGAGGAAGGTACCACTTTTTGAAACGGTCAATATCTCCAATATTTCTATGGCAACCAAGGGTGAAAATTTGCAGGTAGATTGAAAGTTCCAGATTCATTTCGGTTGTGTGTTTTTCATCCCGATTCATATTCTCAGGAACGAACTTGAAACGCTCCTCTAGTGTCGCAACAGAGGCTAATCCCGAGCGAATGCCACCCTCCCGCATACAGTATGAACATGTCGTAAGCAAGGATAAAACCGAGCACATGCCACTTGAGACGGGTGTCATAAAACGCACACCACACGAGTTGTGATAACCATTTGAACGCGTATGGAATATTTGGTGTATATAGTTCCCACCAACATCTTTTTCCCCCCGAAACCAACCACCTCATCAAGTTACACACTGCCTCCCCTACTTGCCATGTTTAGTTTAACTCTCTCTGCACTTCTTCTCTGCACTACTTACCCAACACTCAACCAAAAACATTGATCCAAACACCTCCGTTCAACTTGCTCAAACCTGTCCGAAAATCTCCAGAAATCGCACCATCGCTTCCTCCGCCTCTCCTTTGCCCTCTTCCGCTCTCTTCGTCTCTACATCGCTTCTCTATCGTCCCCCACGCTTCCCCCCTCTTGTTTGCCACCTCCGCTTTTAAGTTGGCGTGCATACGCACCACACCACCCTCGTCATCGTCTTACCAGACACTGAAAATCACGACTTCCGACACAAAAATGAAACTGCACACCGTGACGTCCGTGGCGGAGTTTGACGCCGTGCTGAAATCCGAGCTCGTCATCGTCGACTTTTTCGCAGAATGGTGCGGGCCCTGTAAAGTGATTTCTCCCTTTGTCGAGGCCCTTCAATCCGACTACAGCTCTGTGCTCTTTGCCAAGGTCGACGTGGACCAGGCCCAGGCCGTGGCTGCCAAGCACAAGGTCTCGTCCATGCCCACGTTTGTGTATTTCCACAAGGGCAAGGAGGTGAATCGAGTTGTGGGAGCTGACCGAGCCGGTATCACTACCGGTCTGGATCAGCTGGTGGCACTCAACCCTGGAGCTGTTCGAACGGCTCCTGCTGAGGGTGGCAATGCAGCGGACACAGAAGGAGGCGAAACTGCGGACTCCGACGCCTCTGCCATTGCCTCGTTCACCCCCAAGAACATGGAGGTGTTGAACTCTGGCATCGACTTCACGTCCACCGAGGCACTCAACATTGGCAACAACAGCGACGTTCGACCCGTGCTGAGTGGAGGGCTGCCCGAGGGCCAGGAGTTTGCCTCCGACTCGGACTCGCAGATTCTGCTCAACATCCAGCTGCAGAACAATGCCAAGATCCAGACGGTGCTGGTCAAGAAGCCGGCCGTGTCGGGCGACAACCAGATCCCCTCGCATATCAAGGTGTGGGCCAACCAGCCCAACCTGTCGTTTGACGACACCCAGTCGATCGAGGCCCAGCATGATGGCCCCGTGACGTTTGACGGAGAGTGGGCCGAGGTCAAGCTGCGGTACGTGCGGTTCCAGAACGTGTCCACCATCTCGCTGCTCATTGAGGGAGAGGATGAGGACGAGTGTACCAATCTCGACCGCGTGGTGTTGATTGGTTCTAGTGGAGAGGCTAGAAGTGGAAAGTTGGAGAAGATGTCGGATTAACCGAAGCGGGCGAATCGCGCTGAGGTTGATGACATGAGATCGATGAGATACGATCGAGTCAATTGATTCTTCTCTTCGACCCGACACCGTTTGACGCCTCCCAGATCACCTCTAAGATCACCTCCAATTGATGCATGGGAGGATGTGTAGTACGTACAGACGAATGAATATATGAGGTGGCTGCACCGTTATTGAATGATTGAATGTTTACGAGTTCAACATGACTAGTGGAGATCATGGCTGAAAGTGTTTAGGGAGATTCAGAAAAAAAATCTCGAGTGTGTAGTTTCGGGGGTGTCGGTACCTGAATGAGGGACATGAGCTCGATACAGTATTTAGACGGTAGATGCTTGTGGAGTTGAAGTACGAATACGATATACAATGCGTAACAGTTTTGCACGGTGAAAGATGAGGACTGCTGGGGTTAGTCAGGGTTATTTGGGCTGATACGGGGTTAGCCAGGGTTAGCCATTGTGTTTGTAGGGTTAGCCAGGGTTAATTGGGGCTGATTCAGGGTTAACCAGGGTTAATTGGGGCTGATTCAGGGTTAACCAGGGTTAATTGGGGCTGATCCAGGGTTAACCAGGGTTAATTGGGGCTGATTCAGGGTTAACCTAGGTTAACTCATCATGTTGTAGGGCTAGCCAGGGTTAACGGGACGTCGGGTTGGTCAACACAGGTGTAACAATAATACCGATCACCACTACCGTGTATAGCCATTGACACCATACACTGATCTGCTCTCGATGTGTACAGTAATGTGGGGTAATTAGTAACAGAGCTATTTTTAGAGGGACGTTTGGCTGACGTCGTAATTGTGGACCTGCCACGGACTGTCTTGAACCATGGACGTGCATTGCAACAACATGTAAAATTAGCGGTACTAGAGTTGTGTTCGATCTCAGCTCTAATGAAGGAGTTCACTTGAAAAATATTCGACTGGTTTAAGACAAAATAAACACGGTCGTTGACTTTTGTGTTTTATATCTCTTGATGGACATCTGCTAGTGCATGTCTATGACAGCTCTGTATCGGACAGCCATAGCCGCATTCGTATCCAGGCATCTACTGTATTACAAGTCTCAGTGGCTCGCGGAATCATTACGCAAAATGACAAATCTCTCGGTCTGTGGCTCCATGGCATGTGTCACGTCCGGACGGAACCAGACGAGATAAGAGAGTGTAAAGAGAGACAAACGGGGACGAGAGACAAACGGGGACGGGAGACAAAACAGGAGAGATTTACAGTGCGTACGAGCGGAGGCAGGAGACACACAACCGAGACATCCAACCGAGACATCCAACCGAGACATCCAACCGAGACACAGGAGCCACATTAAGACATTTACCAAGTGGACACTAGAAGCACGCTAAAGCGATGTATCTACTAGGACATTAGTGCGTGTTTCGCCGTTGATTTATGTCGTTGATTTTTTCTTGTCTTTTTTTTTTTTTTTTTTTTTTTTTTTTTTTTTTTTTTTTTTTTTTTTTTTTTTTTTTTTTTTTTTTTTTTTTTTTTTTTTTTTTTTTTTTTTTTTTTTTTTTTTTTTTTTTTTTTTTTGCGTGGTGTTTCTTTTTGCTCTGTCTGGAGATTACCGGAGATCTCATAATAATCTAATTAATATCGCCAATCTAGCGAATTTAATATCACCGTATGCTACCGGTACCGCCAAGTAACCGCCTTTGATGACGATGATTAAACGGAGAACAGGCGGTCCAGATTGGAGCAAATATCAGGAAAAAACAAAAACGAAAAACTGCAACGCAACGGAACGCACAGTATCGTACATTTGCAGGTGGAGACATGAAGGAATGTGGTGCTGATACAGGTGTTTGTAGGCCCATTGCATGTCGGTAGGTGCAGGGGCACATGTCAAAAAATAGCGTCTGTTGGTTAAATGGGTTCCGTGTCTGTGTTAGTGCGTTTCATCGCACAAATGACACGCGATATACGAAGGTGCCACACTTTCGGAGCAATTGTCCACCTGTTTTGGGCAACTTTTTTGCGTTTTCATCTTGGGTTGGATTGTCACGGTTTACGTTGTTTTTTTTTTTTTGTCTCTTTCTTTTTGTCTTTCTTTTGTCGCTCTTTTTTTTNCTTTTTTTTTTTTTTTTTTTTTTGTCTTTTTCCCTTTTTCATTTTAGAGTGAAACAAGTGATCGCATCTAATATCGGCGCATCGGCGCATCTGGCCCCTGTGATTGAGACACTAAAAGAAGAAATCAGTAGAGGCAGTGGATATACTGGTTTCGGCCACAAGGGCTACGTGGGTCGGTTGTTTGTGAGACACGCGGCATTCAGGGGTTCCACCAGCACAAACGGATACGATGGAGACCAATCGGAGGTGTCAGTGACACAGACAAACAAACAAGCACACCACTTTCGGGCGTCTTGGTAAAGTGCAAACATGCCTCAGAGTCGGTTCAAGGCCGATTCCACATGGACACAGACACGCCTCAAACACGGCCCAAACACGGTCCAAAAAAACACCCCTAGTCCACACACTCCTCAAGTCCACACCCTCCACCCCTCCTACCCCCAATACGCACCGTATCTCGTGTCCATAATGGCCATCTCACCGTTAATAACCGCATACAATGGCGTACAATGGCGCGGTATAGACACAGAGTTGCGCCGGGGGCATAAGGTCATGGTTAGACACAAGTATCCGCCTATTGTTGGAGTGACGGCTCGTTGATTTGGCTCTGAGACAAGTAAAGCGAAAGTGAAAGCGAAAGTGAAAGCGAAAGTGAAAGCGAAAGAAGGAACCGAAAATGTTGTCGAAAGCGAAAAGTGGGGCGTCTTGTGTCTTGTGTCTTGTGTATCGTCGATGCACGCACGATCATTTAATTAGGAATTTCTTTTTGGGTGGGAGAAAACACAAGACGGGAAAAGAAAGAAAAACCAACCGGCAAACACCCCCATTGTTTCGTCCTCCATGTGCAACTCAATTGGAAGCGCTAGTTCAACTACAATATCGTACTATCTCGAAATGGTGTGTGTTAGTTTATCTGCTGCAGGTGGAGACGTTATGGTTGTTCTAGATATGGGGTGTAACTTGTTGGAAACGGTGTAAATTCGAAAATGAAGGAGATACACCTATTCTGTCCGTCTCAACGTACATCTTGGTCTCTTCAGTTTTTTTTTCCCCATTTTTTCCCCATTTTTTAACCACCAATCTCCTCAATCCGGAGAAACTTAGATACGCTATCAAAAGTCGAGAAAAAGAGATCCACTCATATTCCACCTATCTAGAAGGTGTCAGTTGGAGAATTAGCGCGTGAACAAGCCCAAAAAACACACTAATGCGCCGTCCAGGTTGGCCCCATAACTATCTTGGTACTTGTATTACTGTACAAGATATGTACCGACGATATTGCTCGTGTATGACTTTTACAAGGGTGGAGAAGATGAAAACAAGAGACGAGCAAAGAAACGGAAAAGAGACACATGACGTTTCGGCGTGTCACAAATGCAGGAAATACCTGAATCGCTCCACAGTACACAGTACTTTTATCTTTCTATCTCTTCCGGTTGTTGTCTGCAAAGAACAATCGAAACATTGACCTGATAACACTCAACCATGGCTAGAAATGTATCAGAGCAAGTTAACGGAATTCTGAAAAGTGCTTTTTGATTATGAAAACGAGACAACTAGAATGGTATAGTAATTGGTTCAGTCGTAGGAGTCCATGGTTCACCTTGAGGACATTTTTAAAACGCGTGCATTCCAAACAACAGACTAATATAAAAAACGCTACAAAAAAGGGAACAGAAATCTGAAAAGCGCATCTTGTTCCGCTCAAAAAGACAATTACAATGGTACTAAATTGTCTCCCAAAATATCCTCATGGATAAAACTTGTCTTTAGAACAGCTTTTAGCAAAAATGCCTGGTAAAAGACGAACCAAAGAAGCAAATAATATTTCGAAAGAAGAAATCGATTTGAAATTAGCAGGCGGTCATAATTGTCCCTGTTTAATTCATCCAATATCAGCAGTTCACAACCGCCCGGACACTACGATATTACCCAATGGAGAAACATATAAATCAACACATATCTCAAAAACCAGACGTCCAAAACCAGATAAAAAACATCCAGTAAACTCACGCAGAAGAGACGATTTAAATGGTGCCACAATCTTGCCCACATCTCGCCATTACAAAGTACTTACCATGGATTTCCTTTTTTTCCCCTAGCAACCCTAACCCTAATCAACCAAACCCATTTACAACCCTACGGCTGCTGCCTAGCCCCATCTAGCGAATGCACCTCTCCCCCTAACCCACTTAATTACCCCAGGTAACCCTACATCTGCTGAGACCCCGAACCACGGGTCTACCCTAACCAACCACCACTCTCCATACCTAACCCTGGCCAGCCGTGACCCCCACGGCCCGCCGTTTGGGCGCTATCTTTTCTTGCTCAGTCGCACAGTCATTTTGTCACATGACCTGCATTCAATTTGCTCACTGTTGCAGTTTTATGTGGTAATTAGGTTCGAGCGAGATTGAGTAGGGTCCGTGGGAGAGGGTAGATGAAGGGGCCAAATGAGTGATCAAATAATGGATTAGGGGAGATGAGCCACCCACCCCCGTGTATTCGCTCTCCCCACACTTTCCCGGCCCTCGTATATGCAGTTTCCCTAACCTTATCGCTCCAAAACGAATCTCCGTCCTTCGCCGTTGTCATGCAGCGAGCCGAGTCAAGTCAAAGTTATTTGGCCAAACCTCCACACATCTTCACCACCTTCGTTTCCCCCCTCACCGCCATGATTCTCGTTCAGGGAGAGAAATACGCGTGCTTGAACTGCATTCGCGGCCACCGCAGCTCCACTTGCGACCACACAAACCGTCCTCTGGTTCAGGTCCGAAGAAGAGGCCGTCCCAACCATGCCTGCCAACACCGTCTGGCCGTTATTGCCGAGCCCACCTGCTCGTGTGGAATGACGGCTGTGCTTGTGCCCGAGCACTCTGTGGCCGGAATCAAGGAGGAGGACAAAAAGCCCGGGAGTTTGAACGCAAAGAAAAGCACAAAAAGCGTGGGCATCATTCGAATCGGAGCCCACTCCAAGAAAATCATTGACACCTCCAACGGCAAGGTGACAGTGTTGGACACGCCCGTGAACCAGTTTTTGAAGGAAAACCCCAGCGGAAATTGCACGTGCTCAGCCTCGGGTCTGGAACCAGACGAGTACTTTGACCGCCTCAAACAAAAGTCGTCCTGCTGCAGCAAGGAGGAAAAACCAACCACAAACAGTAACGGATGCTGCAGTAAGAAAGTCAAGGAGGAAATCAAGGAGGAACCCATACCCATAACCTCCGCACACATGGTCCCTAACCAGACAAGCAGCCCACTCAACCCCAACCACAACCCCAACCAAAACCACAACCACAACCATAACCACAACCACAACCATAACCACAACCCTGCCCTGCCAGGAGTAAACGCCATCTACCAACAGACCAACACGAGCCATGTGGCTCCCAACAGCGGACACAATGGGTACCCTAACCCCGTGGCGAACAACGGCTACGCCTACAACAGCTACTACCAGTCTCCGTACATGTACAATTCTGCCTATTATGCTGGTCATTCTGTGCAGGTTCAGTCTGAGGGTTTGGGTCAGGGTGTGGGCCAACCCTTGAGTCAAGGTCAGGGTCAGGTTCAGGGCCAGGTTCAGGGTCAGGTTCAGGGTCAGGTTCAAGGCCAGGTCCAGGGTCAGGGTGTGGGTCAGGGTCAGGGCCACACCCACAGTGTACAGACCGAGGACCAGACATCGATACCTCCAATTATCCAGGACTCGGACGCTACGCCTACGTTTGAGCAGATTGATCCTTCTTTCTCTCAAATGTGGAAAGGAGAGTCGCCTCAGCAAGCGGTGGCAGCAGACTCGGGCCCAGAAGACAGACTTACGCCCGAAGAGTTTTTCGACATGTACTTTGCCCCCACTTGTTCCATTCCTGGCCAGTGCGGTTGTGGAGAGGGTTGTCAGTGCAAGGGATGTCCTACTCATGATAGTCAGACGGAGTTGGAGGGTGTGAGTTCGGGGGAGAGGTTTACTTGGGAGTGATGAGGGACAATGGGCGAAGCGAATTGTCACGAGTCGAATGGAATGAGTGAACAAGGAGCATAGTAACGTAACTACTGTGCGACTTGTAAACGATTCTACAGTAATAACGAGTTTACGAGTTACGAGCTTTACGAACTATCAACTTTGAGCTATCAACTTTGAGCTATGGAATGAGCTCTGTCGAATGAGCTACAAACAATGAGCAAATATTGAGCTGGGCGAAGTCGAGCTCAGCAACAGTTCTAAGCACGACGACCAAAAATAGGAGACCATGTATATAGTATTTATTAAGAGATGAGATGATGTTGACATTTTCCAGGGTACCAGGTAGGTGTGGATTGTACAGTAGAATATGATGCTGGTCCGTTTTAACGACACAGCAAAGAATTATACAGTTAAAGACCCGACTAAAAAAACGATTCTGAACAAAATGTACCCTTTGGATTTTCTCCACCATGTTTACTCATGTCTCCATTTATCTTCCCCCAAGCTTAGTCCTTAGTGCACTCCTCGTAGCCTAGGAGGGTATAAAGATACACTAAAAGTAGTCTTGCCAAGATGAAATTTCACCAGTCTACTAAACGCGCAATTTCCTTTCAAACACACTCTCCATATTTTTCTCATTACATCTACAGAGCGTTTTATGGACGTATCTTCTCACTCAACCATACCTCTCTTAAACCCAACTAAACTCTCCAAAAGCCAACCTCCTCAAACACCCTTATCAACCCAACCCTAACCCCCATCCTGACCCTAACCCCAGCCCTTCAACCCCCCACTCCCATCCTAACCCATCACAACCCATCCTAACCCACGTTTCCCCGTACCCTGCCCTAAACCTCCACAATTGTAGTTCTAAAACAACGCCTCATCTTCTACTCTATGTAACCTTAACACATTTAAGGTTTTATTACCATCATCTGTTTAAACCTCCTCAAAAATATGTATTTTTGATCTCCAAACGGAATGAATTTTTGAGGAAATATAGATACTTGACTTTCTATTCAGAATATTCAAAAATATCTTCATGTCTTTCTACAAAATCACCCCATTTCAACACCCTCAAAATCCTAACAACTTTCCAACTAACTTTAATTTATTATTCCATGACTAAATCTAAGGTTCAATTTTTTTGCTCACGTGAGCGAAAAGAGATCGAGGTGGTTTTTGCAGCCGAACGAGTTGATAACATGTGTTTTTGAAAAGATTTTGAGACGACAAAAAGTCACGTGAAATTTAGATAGTGATTTTGATGTTTTAGTAAAAAAACCCAACCCTAACCCCTTACCCATATCTCCATTCTATCAATATTCGCCTCGTCCACCTCCCCCGGTTACCCTACCGTGAAAATTGGATTTGTGTGAAAATTGCGTCTCTCAGTTTTGGCACACCACAACCAACATGTCGGACATTGAAGATAAAAAGGTGGAGAGTCTGGATTTCGATCCCTCGATCAAGAAGAAGAAGAAGAAGTCCAAGCCCGCGTTTGTGGAGGACGATGCCTCTGTTTCCGAGGTGACTGAAGGAGTGGCGGATCTCGACACCAAGGCCACAGATGATGTGGACGAGTTTGATTTCAAGAAGAAGAAGAAGAAGAAGAAGGCTCCCACGGCTCTGTCCGAGTTCGACGAGGAGCTGGAGAAGGCCGGTGTCGACGAGGACCCCGTGGCTTCTGGAGAAAAGGTGACATACACTCTGGACGGTGAGAAGGAGTTCACATACCCCGAGTTGCTGAGCCGATTTTTCGACATTCTGCGGGAAAACAACCCCGAGCTGGCCGGCGACCGGTCGTCCAAGTACAAGATTCCTCCTCCTCAGCTGCTGCGAGACGGAAAGAAGTCGATTTTCGCCAACATTCAGGAAATCGCGTCGAAAATGCACAGATCGCCCGAACACGTGGCCATGTTCATTTTCGCCGAGCTGGGAACTTCGGGATCCACCGACGGAAACGACCGACTGGTCATCAAGGGCCGATTCCAACAGAAGGGTATGGAGACGGTGCTGCGACGATACATTGTGGACTACGTTTCTTGCGCCACCTGCAAGTCTGTCAACACGCGCCTGACCAAGGAGAACCGACTCACTTTCCTCGATTGCAACTCGTGTGGCTCTCGACGATCCGTCTCCTCCATCAAGACCGGTTACTCTGCCCAGATTGGCCGACGAAAGAAGATGTAAGTGGATTAGACGTGAAACAGCGTTGGCCACGCATGGTATGCTAGCTACAGGCTGCAAAAGGGCAACTGATGTAAAAATTGATTATTGGAATGGACCATTTGTAGCGTGTTTTTGTGTAATTACTCGTACTGTACGATACGGTACGAGTAGCAGTTTGTATTTGATGCTATTTCGCAAATTGCATATTACTTACGTTTTTACTTGGGTTGGGAGATTGGGGTTGGGGTTTGCAAGAGTCAGGGCCAGGGTTAGGGCTCAGTTTAGTTAAGGGTTTGTTGGGTTGGGGTTCCCCGGGGTTGGGGTTTAAATAACTAATTACGTGGGGGGTTCACAAGGGTTAGGGTTCAAAAACTAACACCGTAAACACATTATGGCGGCGGCTCTCTGCTGATAATAATTAATAATTATCGGAGAATCGTATTTCTCCACCATACAAAATCACCTCATATGCGAACACACTACAATTACCGTATTCCCTCGCAGTTTCCTTGCAATTCCTTACAACTTCCTCAATCCTACAAGTCTCTCCACCTCATAGATGTATTACATAATGCCCATCCTGCCCTCATGCTTCCTCCTACCGTACCGGCACGAAACTACTTCGCCGAAAGACTATACACTCTGGCCACTCCATCGCTGGCACACGTGGCAATGTGGCTCTTCCATATCGAGCCGGGCTTGGCTGCGGTCCAGGTGACAGACGATGCCGTTGCAGGCGAGTTGCAGGGAATCTGGTCGACAGGCGAAGTAGCACCCACCGTCCAAATTTTCACAACCAACGACGCGCCCACAGACGCAAATGTGTCGCCAGTGGGGTCCACGCAAATGGACGAAACCGCGCCCTTGTGGGCATCCACCTGCCACACCTGACGGCCGGCAAGATCGTAGGCCCGGATGACTCCGTCTCTGAAACCGGCCAGAAGCGTGAGTTCCTGGGCCGAGGGTCCGCCGACCATGGCCAGACAGGTAACACCATTGTCGTCGCTATAAGCGTCCTCAATGCGGTGCGTCACCATGCCACTGCCCACGTCGACCAGGTAAACGTGAGCGTTTTCGTAGCCCACTGCCAGCTTGGTTCCGTCCTTGTAGAGCAGCACGGAAGATGCTGACACGGGCTTGTTGGCGAACGAGTCTTCCGACAGGTCGGTTTCACCGCCACTAGTTTCCTGGCGCTTGGGACCCTCGATGGAATGCAACATTTCGTTGGTTTTGATGGACCACAGCTTGGTGGTGCCATCGGTCGACGACGACACCAGCACAAAGTTGTCCTCGCTCACGTCCAATGCCACAATGCCCTCCTTGTGCGCGTAGATGTGGAACAGCTCGGTCACTTGGTCCGACTGCCAGAAGCGCACTTTTTTGTCCACGCCGGCCGAGTAGAACATTCCACTAGACTCGGACGCCACCACGGCCGTCACCGTGCCCACGTGACCGGTGTACGTGCTGTGCGACTTGGCCTCGGACTTTTTCGCCTTTTCCAGACTCCATCGCTTGATGAGTCCGTCTTCGGAGGCCGTAAGCAGCGCTGTGGACGACTCGAATGACGCCATGTTCAGCGCATTGTTGCCCGTAAGCTCATGCTGCAGTTTCCACGGCGAGCTGGCGGGCGGCGATGACAGGTCGCCATTTTGTGTCGTCTGTGTCTGTGTCTGTGTCTGTGTCTGTGTCGATGGTGGCGCCGGCAGCTGTGATTGGGGCTGTGTCTGGGACTGTGTCTGGGTTGCTTGAGGCGGCTGTTGCAAGGGAGGTGCAACAGACTGCTGCTGCTGGGACGACGATGATGATGACGCGTCCTGAACAGGAACACGAGGCACCTCCCGCGCACCGACCTCCTTGTTGTTGCCACCCTCACGAGCTCCATCCCGTCCGTCCACCTCAACCTCAACCGTTTCTGGATGGAGCAGATAAGACACCTCTTCCAGACACTTGGACAGGTACTGCCGTCCCTCAACCAACGGAGAAGTGTCCAACGGAGGCAACTTGGGCACCTTAGAGTCCTCGTTCTTGAGCGCTTCCATCAGCATTCGGATTTCCTTCTCCTGGCTGGAACTGTGCGCCTTGAGAGACTTGTTTTCGCCTTCAAGACGAGCTATGCGTGCCTGTGTTAGTCCCTAGACCCGAGAATCATCATCCCCCATTTCTCCCCCGTTTGTGCCACTCACCCTCATTTCCGCCCTCTCCAGCTCCCACTGTATTCTGTCCTTTTCGTTGCGCTGCCATTCGCGTTGTAGATACTTCATGACACCTGTGTTAGTCTCTGCTGTGTCTTGTGTGTTGAATGTGTGAGGTTTTGGTTTGTTACACAAAACCGAATTGCCAACTCCGACAAATTACTCACCCGGAAGAGTGTACTCTCCCATGGGCGGGGTTGATGACGCCATGCTGATGATGATGTGTTTTTGGGGGGGGAGGTGTGAAGTGCGTGTGTTTGATAGCTTGGGTTTTCCCACACACGTACGTTTGATGACCTTGTCCCATGTCACTCCCACGAATAAGGTTGCCTCCCTTCGCGGGGAGGAGGTTTTCGCAGAGTGCGTGGGTTCGATTCTCTTTGGGGATCATTTTACAGAAAAAAAAAGTAAAAAGCAGAAATAAACGACAAACGCGTCAAATCCACATTCATACCGAAACCTATATTACATTATATGGACATCTGTCCGTTAGCCGTGCATCTGGGCGTGTGTGTGTGTGTGTGGAGTAGCGGTGTCAAACACGTAATACTGTGTGTTTTGATTGCACCTGGTTACTGTGAAGTTAGAGCACCTGATCACTGTGTGTTTAGATCACACGAGGTCACAGCGAGCTAGTATCTCGTGCTCATAACTCGTGCTCGTGCCTTTGGTACTTGCACTCGCTATTCGCACTCGCTACGCCACATTCTCCACCACCTTTCTCAAAGGCATGGCCCAGGTGCTACTTCCGCTCTGTCGCAGCATAAACTGCACCAGAAGCTCCTTGGCACTGGCACCACTGGCGTCCTCCGCCAGCGTCAGCGCGTGCGACGCGATATCGCGCGCTTCCTGGTCCAGTCCAGGCAGCAGTTTGCGCAGCTTGACACAGTAGTGGTCAAACTCGCGCGGTGGCAGCGACGACGGCTTTTCAAGCACCCGCTCCATCTGCGCCACCAGATCCGCCTCAGACACGTCAGTCTGAATGTCGTGCGCCACCGGCTCCGGAGCCCGTTTTTTCTCCTCGCTAACCTTTCGGCTTCGAGACACGCCCATGGGAGGCGGGGGAGGCAGCGAGCCGGAGCTGCTGAGGTTGGTGGACGAAGCGTTAGCCGACACAGACGTAGACGAGCCTCCTAACGACGTGTTGGAGGTGTTGGATCGCGAGTAGATGGGCTTGGAAAACATGTTGAGGTCCAGATCGTTGTATCCGGCGCCCTTGTACTGGCTCTGTGACGATTCCACCATTGTGTTTTTGTGTTTCTTGCGACCTTAGCGACGTTGTAGCAATGTAGCGAAACCTGGTGTGGGGTTTTGAAGTGGTGTGTAAGAAGCTATATGTAGGTGTCTATTGGATCAAGATGGTGACGTGTTTGAACACGAGTCTTGTGCATGAAGGTTAACCTTGTGGGTGTGTGTGGGGGAAAGAAAATGAAATAAAACAGAAATAAAATGGCTAGAAATGTGAGAAAATGGCGATAAAACGGAGAAAACGTCCGTGGTTCTTTTTGTATTTTTAAAATCTTGAATAACCGCGTGTATCCCGACTTACTCTCACACCCACTCCCGTTTCAGTATAAGTTTAAATGCAATTTTAAAAAGTGAATAAACATGCAAATATGGAGAAATGAAATTAAACCGTTATCAAACCGATAGAAATGCGCCGAAAAAGAGACCCGCGCAAAGTCGACAAACCTGCTCTCTGGAGTATTGCTGAATGAGGAATAGTTTGGTTTCTGGAACCATTGTAGGTCTGGGAAAAGTGCGTTTGGCCACAGGAAAGAGAAAACGAAAAAAAAAGAGATAAAAAAAGAAAAAAAGAAGAAAAAAAAAGAAAAAAAAAGAGCCCAACCAAAAAGGGCAGAAAATGGAAAAATCAAGCGGAACAAAATATCTCGCTTAGTGCATCAAAGTGGTCCAACGGAGCACCCCCGTAGCACCCCCGTAGCACCCCCGTAGCACCCCCGTAGCACCCCCGTAGCACCCCACGTCGCTGCCGTTCACATGCAGCTGTAGAGCGAGTGAGACAGTGTCAGGAAATGAGGAGACCCGTTTTGACGTTGTCGAGACGGACATCTCTGCTTCCTGCTCTCTGATGTGACCAAATGAGGCAGTCTGTACAAGTAGTTGTTGCACAAACGGGTGGGCTGGTGGGCAAGGCATGGACGGGAAGACGAAAAGAGGCATGTGTAGATAGATAGATGACGAGAGCGGTTGACGTGACGTGACGTGGAGCGGTGTGGAATCTGCTAGCGAAGAAAGCTGTCAGTCAGGAGGCATCGTATTGGAACGCAGTGCCTTCTGGATGCGGATGAGGAGGAGCCAGACCATGGTGTCAACAGAAGCAATTAGGGATGGCCAGAAGCCTTTTGACTGCGTTTTTGACGTGGAGAGAACAATTATAACGTCTGACAGATGACAGGTGACGGATGACAGGTGACGGGTGACGTTTGACAGACGAATGATGACACAGACGCATTGATGGGCTGAAACTGACGTCGCGACTACTGATATTGGACAGGTGCGTCTGACAGAGTGCTTTTTATAGATCTGCTGAGGAGCGGCAGAGGCTCCGAGACTCAGGCCCCAGCAGCCGCCAAGCCCATTTACCGCCGTCACTTAACGGCAGTGCAATGATAGTGCAACGGCCCGTCCGGGGGGGGG